>JAZDUH010000451.1:34867500-35192500 GCA_036419115.1 Scarus forsteni
CATCGGACAAAACCAAGATGAAATTTACTATTATGTAACTTCCAGAACCAAGAGGCTTTCAATCAAAACTACAACAACCGCCTAACAAGACATGTCAAGACTGCAAATACTTTCTTCCACCACAGGTACCCCAACCTTGTAGTGTTGATGGATCTGCCTGACTTAAAGCCTGTTCTCAGATAAGTCCTTCATGCAAAGCTTCAACCTACAACGACTGTAAGAGGACCAAAGCGGCACAGCCCAATCAGCGAAACAGCAGGATGTGGCTGCTCATATAGTAATTGGCATTGATGCTAGCAGCTTCAGTGCTGGTTTTATCAGATCTGGACTGTATTTATTTTATGAAAAACAAAAAAAAACAACAACTCTACAAACGTCTCTGTGGAAAAAAACATCAACCTCTCTTCTAACATGTTCTGCCATCAGTTTGTTTTACAAAGCGGCCCATGTTTTGTCTTCCATGCCTTGGCAGTAGCACCCACCTATAAAATTATCTGACTGGCTCGTCATAAGTGTGATTGATGGAACGATCATCCAGTTACCTGCTCTATATTCATTCGTAAGGATCTGACCAGACCCAAACACATTCTATGGGCTCTTGCACAGATGGACATGTGAAATTCAATGAATGGTCTACCTGATGGTCAGATTAGTGTTACTACACACTTTTAAAAACCACGTTCAAAACTTTTTCAGACATTCTAAAAACCTCTGTTTTGAAAGCTTCAGACCATTTTTTTCAATGCATAACAAATTGTAGTCATCACGGGTGTGATCTATATTAAACTTCTTTCTATGATGTGCTGAAATGCTGAAATTTCAAGGGGAACTTATAAACTTTGTATAATATGCAAAACTTTGTATAGCTTAATGAGTGTTACTCTTTTTGTTTGGACACGGCTTGTGGAATCCCCCAAGGGTCAGTGTTTGAACCCCAAACCATTTAAGTTATATATTAATATGTTTCAAAATTCTTGCAGCTTTTATTGTTCAGAGATAAAACTTCTTTTGGTTCAAATGATGATTTACAGCACATAGTGGGAGATATTACAACAGAAATGTAAAACTGAAGATATTGTTTAAAATAAGGAAGTTGTCATTACATTGGAATAAAGCAAAAATAACTTTTTTGTAATCTGCAGATTAGATGAATTAAGTTAAGTATTAAGATACATGGGGTTGCCATTGACAGAGTCACTGAAAATAAATTTCTTGATTTGACAATAGATAGAAAATTGACCAGAAATCACACATGAAACATTTTCAATCCAAAGTGTCAAAAAGCAACGCAGTCTTAAATAAAGCAAACAGGTTCTGGATCAAAAATCACTACATATTCTCTTCTGGCCACTCATTTCACCATATCTAAATGAGGAGGTGCTACCATTAATTCAGAAACAGGATTAAAGATGCAAATTGAAAACCAATTCCAGTTGAGAATTAATAACAAATTTTGTTCTGCACACCACATTAATCAAGGACATCCCACTCCTATCAGAGGCAGTATGCAGGAATGTGATAACAAACAGGTCCATAAAGTAATCGTGGCAGATGGGGGGGGGGGGGGGCAAAGGTGGTTAAAACTACAGCCCAATACCCAATAAAATCATGTTTACTGTACAAAATTCAGGAGATGAAAACACTAACAGCATGCTTAGGCATTCATTCATGCAGCACAGCATTGAATATATGGAGTGATAAGTGTTCGGTGTTGCTGTTATAGAAGCCCTATGCCAACTTGCATTACCTTCCCAATAGGAGGAAAGGGCCACAGACATAGAAAGCACACTAGGGCTGGACGATTATGGTAAAATAAGAATCCCTATTATTTTAGGTGATATTAAAATCACAATTAATATACACACTTATTCATTTATTTAATAACTTCAGTATTGATTTAAACACAACTTTAAAGAACCTGCGAGGGGCACATACAGTATTACTGATCCACATAAGTCGCACACACTCACTGTGGCTGCACGTGGAACACAGAAGCGCTTCGATTGTTTTTATGATTGTCAGATGGCAAAATTGAAATCACGATCAAAATCCGATTAATTGTCCAGCCCTAAAGCACACCGATGCATAATTACTGAAAACTACCTGACACTAATTTCATGAGCACAAGTTTGCTGCCATCAATTTTTATTTAGGTGTTTTCTGTGGTAGCTGCTGAAATAACAAAAATAAATTGATAAAATCAACCTCTGTGGATGCAAGATCTAAATTAACCAACTAACAAATCAAAATAAAACTTTTTTATTAACTTCCGATCACTTTTGGGATGTAAAAATGTCTTTAAAAGGAGCCATGCAGTTTCATTAGAGGGAGTTTCTAAATGAACACCCAAAGCCTCAAAGTTTCCACTGAATGAAAGAAACCGATTAAATGCTGATATCTCCATGTGAAGTTAACAAGACCATTAGATGAAAGTTGAATCTTTCTGTATTTGCGTTTCATGGCATGTTATCTCTTTCACTGGATCAGCATCACAGAAAATGTCAGGGCACTTGAACCAAAGGTGTTTCATATTGTAATTGTAACAGAAAGGATTTATGGAGAGAGAAAATAAAACTTAAAGTCTACAGGATATTTTCTTTCAGTTTCAGTAGCACAGCTGTATTGGCTCCCATGTATTGAGGTTCTCACCTTGCATGGGCAGCCCAGGTTCACCTTCTGTCTATGGACAATACTCAAGTTGGCACTGACATTCAAACAATGCTCAGTTAGTACTTAGGAGCTCAAAGTGTTGCAATGACTCTGAATTGCTGCTGCCTCTCAGCCATCTTCAGTCACTCTGGTTATTCTACTTTACCCTCCATCACCAACAGCTCACTGGACACTTACTCTTTTTTGCACCGTCTCTGTAAACCCTAGAGATGGTTGTGTGTGAAGATCCCAAAGACTAAAATACTCAGACCAGCCCAAGCGGCACAAAAAAGCCTGCCATGTCTAAAACAGTTAAATCACCCTTGTTCCCCATACTTGGCTTGAACTGCAGCCAGTTGTTTGGTCATGCTGCACACTTGAATGCAATGAGCTTCTGCCATGTGATTGGCTGATGAGCTATCAGGCAGTTAACAAGAAGGACATACTGTCATACATTAACTTGCATTTGGCAAGAATGTTTCTCACAAATTTTGGCAAATTGTTTGTTTAATGAAGTGGCTCACAATGTACACCGTGGCAGTAGAGCCCACCTATTACAATACCTGATTGGCCTATAACAACTGTGATTGACAAAACAACGGTACAATCACCTGACAGGAATGCTTTTGAAAGTTTCTGAAACAAACACTGTCTTTGGTCGGTTGCAGATAGACTAGTGAAATATATTCTTAAATTCTAAAGTTAGTTTTTAAGTTGGTAACAGTGTTGTGTGTAGCTGAGAGTTGTGACAAAGTGGTGTAGTAAGCAACAAAACTGATTGGAGACAAGCCAAGGGTGCAAAGTACATGAAGAAATTCAGTTATTAACATGTTATTAATGTGCATGCTAATAAACCAATCAAGTATGATTCTTGTGAAAAGTGACAGTCCTTACACCCGCCCATTACATTATCTGACTGGTTAGTAATGAATGTGACTGATGGAACAACATATGCAGCCTGATGTCATTATTAGGCAGCTTTATGAGCTGTTTGTATTTAACAGTGCACTTACTGTTTATGACACTGTTTGGCCGCATAATAAAACTTTGGCAGTTAACTAAATTATCATTTTTAAGTTTATATAAAAGAACAACAAAGTTAAACCTGATGTAGGACACATTAAAATTGGCTGAGGAATACCACTGCTGATCATAATCATAATGCAAATACTAATAATGACAGTATTATAATTAAAATCATAATTATTTTAATTCAAAACAAATAACAAGGATGCATGATGTTATTGGTATGATATCAGTATTGAAAGATATAAGCCTAGGAAGATAACTATTGTATCAGCAAATATTACAATTTTATATTTATCGGCCATATTTAGGCAGAGAAATTGTCTAAAACCCCCCACAAATGAACCATGGCACTTCACATTATTGGGTATTTTTAAAAATCTTAGGTTTAAAATTTTCAAATCTTAAATGATGTGTTCTTGTTTTTTCTTTTTTGAAAGGAACAATACATTTTCATAAATTAAAAACTTCATGAACTCTTCATGACAAATATAAGTGTCAGTGATTATGAGTGTTGGGTAAGTTACTTTGAAAATGTAATGCATTAATTATTTCTTGATACTGTCATTTCAAAGTAGTTAGCTACATTATAATATTACTGTATTTGAAATGTAAGACATTACACTATTACCACATTACTTTCAAGTTACTCTCGACAAAATAGCAGGAAATATGGATTTGACATTCCAAATGTAGCTCATTATGCTCAAAAAGTTCATTACACATCTAGTGGAAGGTGATGTGGTGGCTCTCTGACTGACTTCAGCTTAAGGCTAAAAACAGTTGAATACAACAGCCATATTGATGCTCATGGCACAACATAAGAAACAACCATGGGAAAAACAGACAAAATGTAAAATTCTGGTAAATTGTGTTAGAGATACTGTAACTTTAGGCCTAGCAGAGGACTTTTCTCCTCTGCTGATCTTACGCCTTTACTTAGGGTTACATTAAAAATGCATTGTAACTTGTTGACATTTCCCGAGTAAAATATTAGTTTTTTTTTTTTGTAATGCCTTACATTACAACCTTACAGTAAAAAAGGAATGAATTACAGTAATCACATTATTTTTGTAATGCATTAGTCCAAACACTGGTGATTATTTGTTCAGAAATATCAGCATATTGAATATCCAACAACGCATCCCAAATCATAATAATTCTATTATTTATGAAAAAAATGAAAATAACCTGCATGTACTGAACTACTTTTGTCATGTTGCTGTTACAGCTACTTTTTACCTGGCTGGGGCTTTAGTGAAGCTGATTTTTTCATGAGTAACTAGTAACCACACTACATTTTACAAGTATGCTCCTCACAGTCTGAACTGCATGTAAAATGGAGCAGGTAACATCTGAACAGTTCAGTCAAACTGGGAAGATGCCACAAATATGAAAGCACCACTTGTCTCTAAACCTGAAAACATGGAGCAAAAGTTAGAAGAAATTAAGAAAACAATATTTCTCGGAGAACTATTTGCTTTTCCTTTCATCCAAATCCCAGATAACTTTCTAATGCTGTAAGGTGGCCCCCTGTGTAGGACCTCATCCCTCTGGTTTGGAGATCCTAATGAGACTATCAGTTGCAAAGACACATCCCCTCCCTCTGAAAATGACAGCGGGAATGAAAGAATTATGCAAGTCAAAGTAAGTGGAGCATAAGTGAGGGATAAAAGCTGACTTAATGATGAGTGACTGTGTGTCATGCTCCCCTCTCTCTGATGGCACATTAAGTGACTGTAGTTTGATCTGAGCACAGAGCAGGGGCAGGAGGATGGCTGTCACACACGCTCGTTCAGAACAAGGACATGGTGTAGAGCTGTCACCATGAGAGCGCGAGCCCCGAGGCACGAGCTCCGAGCTACTGTGCGCGTGTACGTCTAAATGTGTGAGTATGTGTGGCTTCACATATCACCCATACTTTTCCCCTGGAGAAAATGACTAACCATCCTCCACCGACGACACCAACACAAACACCTCCATTCACGTCTCTGCAGGTTCAGCCGCAAACACAGCCGCACTATTTTACGCAGATATTAAAGGCAGGAATGCGCTCGCAGAAATAAGAGACTCGCCTACTGGAGCTTGTAGTTGGCCATGGTGGTGTTGGTGGATGTGGACGGTGTTAATCTGACAGCATGCCGAAGCAGGAGTGCTGTGCAGGCTGAGATATACTGAGAAGTATTAAAAAAAATAGATCCTCCGCGGGGTGAAAAGAGTCAAAATACCTCCAATCATCCTCGATCAATCCGCTCGTTAATATCAATATCATTACAATTACTCGCGTTACAGGCGAGTTGTTCGACAAACCATCATCATCCCCCAACTGTGACGGGAAATACAGTCGAGATTCATCGTTACCTTGTCGGGAAACGAGGCATTTAATCCCCTCTCCACGTTCCGTTTTCGGTTTCCTGCTCCTTACTCCGTCCTCGGTCGGGCTGCGGAGCTGGAGCACGAGCCGCGGACCGAGCAGCTCGCAGTAGCCGGAGACATGGTGAACAAATCGGTGAGCGGTGACCTACTTCCGAAGTGGCATGCTGGAGATAATATTCATGCGCTGCCTGCATTCACATTCACACTGCACCGGGACATCCCCACATACATCGCCAAAGCACGGTTCATATTCCTGCAGGAGAAAACTGTCTGCAATCTGCAGCAGGCTCAATTCAACTCACTTCTCCGTGTTTTTATCGCCTGTCTCACGCGTGAAATGTGCGTTTTAATTCTTATGCAGCTCTTCCGATCATCTTAGTGGAAACGTGCAGCTATGTTTAAAGCCCCACTGAAAAATTACACTTCCCACTCAATATAACCAAACTTCCGCCGATTTTAGCTCTTTTTTTAGGAGGGGTGGGAGTGAGAATAAGTTTATTCCTCTATTTCAGCAGAGAAAGAAGGGGATTTTATAACAGATATAAAGGACAAGGTATCAAAAAACCTTGATCATATTAACCAGGGTGCTGACTGCAGCTTGCAGGAAAAATAGTTCCTCCACTACTGCCAAGTTTGACAGCCTTGATGCATTAAAAGTTACATCTTGTTGAAAGACTTCAAAAATGTTAAGTGTGTTTAATAGCACTAAAAGTGCAGAGAGCACAAACCTCCACCAAAGTATTTCCAACATTGCAGAGAGTTATTAGTGAAAATGTAGAAAACTGCTCTCCCACTCTGTCAACAAATCCTTGAAGAAATGCCAGGATTACCACCAGAATCAAATCACCTCTTCCTCCATGACCAACATCCCATGAAATGTCATGAAAATCGTTCGAGATCTTTTTGAGTTATTAGTTAAAACATGGAAAGATGATCTATCCGGCAAGATGTCAACTTGCAACAGTGTTAGGTAAAATGATTAATGGCAGCCTCTTTGCCAAATTTTATAAAGGCCTGATTGCTAAAATTGCTCATGAATTGTTTGTTGAAGCTTGGGATGGGCAATTGGCAGCCCAGCCCCCACCCCATTAAACCTAAGCCCATCATGAAATACTGGAATATGTTCAGTTCTTTTTAAGACATTTGTCGTTAGAGATGTAAAAATACACTGATACAGCAATATATCGCAATATTCTGACCTCCGATACAGTAACAATATTTTAAATCCTAATATCAGTTTATTTTGTAAAATTAAAAACTAAATTTATCAGAGCTGCAAATAAAAGAACTTATACGTATGCACATTTTTTTCATGCAGTCTATTCAGTTCAGACAGTGATAAGAGATACATGTGATTTTTTACCCTTACTGTTGTGCTGTCAGTAATTCAAAGCACTTTGTTCCTCATGTGTTCAGTTACAGTTTGAGCAGCACTGCAGGTTAGGATGCTTTCAATACATTATTGAAGGGAAAACAAGAATAATTTGTTTGCACCATTATTTTAAGTGACTTGATGCACTCTGTTTTCAAGCTAAGTGTATGTATGTAACACTTCATTTGACATATTTGGAAAACAAATGGAAAAGTTGTTTTCAATTAAATCGATTTGACTTGATTTGTACTTTGTTTTGAGTAATATTGTGTGATTTACATATACACCATCTCTAGTTTTTTTCTTAGTTAACTAGAATATCACAATATATCATAATATTGTGATTAGGGATGTGAACATGTAGAACTTTTACTAACCGCGTACACAAGGCTACTAACCGCCGTGTACACGGTTACACGTCAGAGATTAATGATGATAATGAATGATCTTTTTCTAACGCAGTGGCGCTATATAACCAGTAGAGTGTTCAGTCTCCTTTAGAATACCTCCTTATTCCATTAAATCAAAGACAGTAGTTATCAGACAAAAACTTAATTCAGCGAGCAGAATTTAATAAGTAGGCAATCCATCTCACCATTTTAAGGCTTAGGCCAACTTATGACGGAAAGTAAACAAGCTGAAAATAAAACCATTTAAAATTATGACAGACAAGAAAATGTTCAAGTGAAAGCTTAAAAAAGGTTTAACCTTCTTTTTAATTCATTGTTTTAACTTTTGCTCACTATTGTACAACATTTTTTAAAACTTAAAGTGCAAACTCCATCCCTATTTCACAACTGGAGCCATGACTGAATTCAATATGTCTCTTAGTAAGTCATCTGGAATTGGCGGGAGAAAGTCACTCAAAATGAAGTAAGCTGTAAGAGGAAAAACCTTCACCTTTATATGCACAAAGTTAAAAAACATAGAGGGGGACTCTCATAATTATTCACTAAACTGTCAGAAAAAACGTGTTTTCTTCCTCCACTTTAGATGCGAGGATTTGTGATCAGGTTGAGAAAAGCCGACAGAGCAACAACGAACAATATAATGTACAACAACACATAATTATACAGGCAAAAATAAACAGCCATTAACAGTTTTTGTTTTTAGCTGCGCAACATTTGCGTATGGAAATTATGAGCGCTGTGCTCAAACACAATAGCAGCAGCAGCAGTCTCTCCCTCCGACTTGTTCGGGTGTTTCCATCGCAGGTGGTTTGGCATGCATCCCGTGCTGCTGTTATAAGCCAGTTTTGCCTGACATAGCCTACACTAAACAGTATTTCCAGTGGTAGTCTGTTTGAAAAACTGCCACAGTGCTCCACTTGATGTTCGCTGCCATCGCGGCTCTGATGCAACCTGAAGTGACGCAACACTGGCTGTGGCTGCAGATCTTTATATTAATGTAACATTGCGCCCTATTCATCATCTATTATAAGCCTATATGCGGATAACTGCACTAGTGGGAACATTTAGGTGTATAGTTGGTAAATATTATCTAAAGCTTTCAGGCAATATTGTCTCCCCTAAAAATAATCTATATATTAGTGAGAAATGAACGAGAAAAAGGAGGAAAAATGACATGTAAACGGTTATTGATTTTTCTAAACGGTTATGATTTAATATCCGTGTATCCGTTTACACGTTTTGATGTTGACACCCCTAATTGTGATATTGTGATATATTGTGCTATTGTCGTATCATGACCCAAGTATCGTGATACATATCGTATCGTGAGGTTCTTGCTAATACTCACCCCTATTTGTCGTTGTCCAGGTTACTGGAACACTCTCATGTAAAACTAAATACACTTATCAAACTAGAAGTGCTCCAAGAGGACAAACCTCCACCAAGACACTTGACATTCTTTCTTATACAAATTATCAGCAGAAATGTGGGAAAACTGCATTACTGACAAATATTTACGCAGTTCCTGGATCCGCATCAGGATTTAGATCATCACCAAAACACGGCTCTCCGGCATCATGACCATGAACATTTCCTAAAAAGAGAACTGAGAACTTTTCAGTTGATTTTCTCACAATCAAAAAAAATCAACAAACCAGCAAATGAACAAACTCCGGCATTCAGAGTTAAACTTAGTGAATTAAGTATTTCAGTATAACAAAATCAATGCTGGTTAAATACATTCTATTGTCACTTTTGTATTTGTTTTTTTAAATTACTCATAATAGCTGAAAGTGAACATTTTCTACTGGTTTGTGCCTCTGGTGGTGAGGATCAGCTTAATTAGGTGTTCTTGGTTACCAATTTTCCCATCCTTCATTTTATTAATAAATAAAAGTTTTTTTCTTCTTTTTTTTCTTTCAACACATAGAGCAAAATCAGCGAAGAGAACAGAAGGCAGAGCTTTGTCCACAGGGGTGGCCAAAATCAACGCAGGCCTACAGGGGCTGTAATGGAAACTGAACATGATGATCAAATGATGTGAAAAAATAGAAATCTAATTATTATACACTTTGTCATTTATTCCTTTACATGCATTGTGTATCAAGCACACACCACCTCCCTACTGCTGCAAACAATAAGTACAAGATCAACTGTCGGCTTCTTAATAAATAAACATCAATGATTTGAATCCTTAAATGAATACTTCAGTTATTTTTTTCCCTTTTAGATTAATGACAGCAGAAAAAACAAGCATGCATCCCTCTTAATTAGTCTCATTTACTGGATCCCCCTCTCTTAATGATACGTGGAATCTAATAATGATGAAGAGCGATCCGCTGCTGCTCATCATCATTTATTACCCTACTTGTCGAGGAAACAGTGATAACATCGGCTTATTACAGAATGAAACATAAAGCACACCCTGTCAGTGGCGAGCGCTCTGCTGCTGGACTTCAGCGTGTGCACTGAAGAGCAGTTTTAAAAACAAAGTGACCGGGGAGCCATCCTGTTGTCGGGTTAGCGCATGGTCAGAATTAGAGCTCAATCGGAGTAAATGCTGATTGTCCTCATCAATATCAGCGTTGCAGTGTGTAATTAACATCTGTAAACAAGCTGAGTGTGTTGAGTTAATGAGGCGTGAGCAGCAGGGAGAGCTGAGGGAGTATAGACTGCTGAGATCTGACCTGTGCTGTGATAAACACTCGGAAACAATCTGCAGGGAGAGCAGGAACATCGAAGAGGGACGCTGATGGTTTTGTCCTACATGAAGGAAACTGTTTTTCACTCTTTCATATAAATAAGGTTTTCATTAGGACATCATTTCTCCAAACTCTGATATACATCCTGAAAAATCACACAATAATGACATCTGTGTAGCCCAGGAAGTAGGGGTGCACAATATTGGATTTTTACTGATATCCGGTAATCTTTTGATTCTTTATCGGCAATACCGATACTGATATTTCAGGTCAAGAGCACAAGCTCTGTGCATAATAGAAACGGACTTGTTTATTTTAGTGTTACAGCATATCTTTGGGTGAACAGATGTAAAACAAGAAAAACAGCTTTAACTCTTGCACAAATGAAACCCTCGATGTCTAAATGTACACATGCAGTGATGATCGGGTGCATCAATTTTGAACATCTGTATAATTTGGCAATATTCCAGTCAATATATGGCCGATATGTGTGGCAGATAGAGGCAGTAAATATCTGCACAAATCTCAATATCAGCCGATACAATACTAAACTGTTTAGGTTGATATATCGTCCGATACTGCGATCAAATCCATAATACTGTGCATCCCTATTATGAAGGGCAGGGTGATATGACCTGAATATCATATCACAGTGATTTTTTTGCTCATTGATGTGGTAGTTTTGCTCTCAGCATTACAAAATTTTAACGCTTAAATACATCTAATTTAACTTTTAAGCACTTTGACCTCCCTTCTACCTCTGGAAAAACAAATGTGTATAACAGCGACGATTCTTTTTTCTAATGACGAACAGAGCTGAAATGATTCCTCAAATAATTTAAGTCATTGGATTTCTAAAACGTCTCACGGCTTCATTTAGATCTGGCCCACTATACAGGGCCCTGCGTGGAACGGATGGTAAAAAACATGCAGCCTGAGCATCAAGTCTGCAGAGCGGACTGGATGAAGGTGTAGGGCATCTTTTCACATTTATTTATTTATCTTATTTTATTTTATTGTTTATTTGACATGGGCACGCAGTAACATTGATGCTGCGATATTTAAATATACACAAGTCTCAGATGCACTGCTATAAGTGTTTATAGCACAGTGCTAATTTTCAACACCAGTCCATGGAAGGCTTTTGCAGATTAAAAATATACAAAAAGCTATTTATTAATACTAAATGAATGTGAGTTAGCTAGTTGAATTCTGTTAGTATCTAAGTGTGATATTATTTCAGTCTAGTAACAAAACAAGATAAATTAGATTCATGATATGGAAATTAGCATCAGCACAGCAGTAACAGCAAAAATATAACAAAAAGAGATAATGAAAAAATAACATGATAAAAATATAAAAATAACCTTACTAAAAAACATACTGCAAAGGCAAGATATTACCAAGAAAAAAAGAAAACTGCAAATTCAACAAAAACTCAAACACAAGTATTTACACCATTGCAGAAAGATACTGTAAACATCAGTATCATTTGATTCATTGTAACTGGTTTGGTGCTCACTGCAGAGAAAGTCATCATTATAACTAAAAGAGCCTGTTGATCTATTTGGGTTTATTATTTGGCTATCAGCTGTAGAGATGTCTGCCTTCTCTCTAATATATTTGGCAAAGTCCTGTGATACTCAAAGCACCAAAAATACATCTGAACAGTTGACAACAAGTATCATATTCCTAAATTCATGACTTGGTTGCTCAAAATAATCTAAAGTCAAAGTGATTCAATGTAAAAAAAAAAAAAGCATACACAATGTTTCTCTCAACTGATTACTCAATTAATTACCAGAATAATCGATACAATACTTGATTACTAAAAGAATTGATAGCTGCAGCCCTACTGACGAGGTCAGACCACATGATTTTACCTGGATTACAGCCTGACCAGACCTGCAGGGTTGGACATGAAAATCATTTGTTCCTTCATGGAAAATAACAACAGACCAGTTGCAGATGCCTCAGGCTTGATTTCTGTCCTGCCTCCAATGGTTTGTTGCTCCACATGTGCAAAAGTCACAGATGTGAGCAGGCCATAGATGCCTTTAGAGCCACAAGACAGATAAAGTTCGGTAAAGCTCCTAAAATAACACCCCTGCCTTTGAAATGTTGAAGAGCTACCACCAGACTGAGAGGCACCTTTGTGCCTTTGTGAGGGGCTGCATTTTTCATCAAGGTAAAATAACATTCATCATCACATTTGGCAGGAGAAACAAAAGAATAGACCTGGAAATAGGCTATGGTGTGTTTGCTGCGGTCGGTGTCAGCCCTCTGTCTCCTAATGTCTTCCTGATGGTTGTTTTATGAAGACAAGTTCACTCATGTAGTGCAGGGTCACCAACCAGCTACATCTTCAAACACATTTGTAATAAATCTTTAGACTAGGTGTTTTAGGTCTTTATTTGACCTAGAGGATAGACCATCATGTTTAACCATGTCATAAATGGATCAGGAGGGATCATGCTGCATTGCAACATAAAATAGGTCTAACTGTTCATGCAGAGATGTGGGGTGAAGGGGAATCAGACTTTCAAATATTCAGTAGTGTTTAATACCTGCACTGTTACAGTCTTTGATTCACAAGGTCTTAGCTTTTGTTCTCTATAAGCATGATTTGTGAAATGCAATCAGGACTTCAAGTCTACTGATTCTGTAATTTTGTTCCTCCCTTTAAATAACTGTTCTAAATTTTTAAAAAGGTAAGTGATCATTCTTAAGGAGTCAAATTTAATCTACTTCTTTATGTTGTCTTGAATGTTTTTTTTACATTTGTGTAAACATTTGTCTGCATCACTTAAAATCAAATCAGAAAACTTGGCAAAAATGGCCATTTTAAATCAAGGATAAATTATTTGTCTTTTATCCTTTTAAAAATAAACTTATTTCCAATATAGACAGTAATATAGCAACTCTAGCAAATTACAAGCAGGGAGTTTTTATGAAGACCAGTTCACAACAAAAACAGTTTACACATCAGTGGTTGTTGGCCTACTTCCTCTTTTTTTACTTAAGATACTGTTTCCTCAAAAATATCCATCCATCCAGTATCTACACTGTGTTACTCTTTCAGTGTCATAGATAGGGATGTATACCCTGGACCGGTACTTTCATGTACCGGTCGCTAATTAGGTCGGTACCCGAATATCGTTAAGAATCTGGAAAAACGGTACTGTTATCGGTACTTAAACGTCTCTTCAACTGTCACGTAGTTATGACACTACCGCCGTCCAGCTCAAGCATGTTGGTGAGCGCTCACTTTTGCAAACTTAATGAAAACTCGGCCCGATATAATCTTTATCAGAGAGAAGTTGCGTCCAAGGGGGGAAGTACTAGCAACATCAACAAACACTTGGAGTGCGCGCATAGTATAAAGCTAAAGGAGTGCGGGCTGTTTGATTGCTACAGCAACAAGAGTAGAGTTAGCAGCCCAGCTAACACTAAAGACTGCAGCACCAACAGAGACAGAGACTCTATTATCCGCCCCTTTGGTAAAAACCCTGCTGAAAACAACACAGTCACACGGGGTTAAACTCTTGACGAAGTGCCGCTGCACTCGGCCGTATAACTTGGATGAAAAGCCGACGGCACAGCTCTCCTCAGATGATTCAGAGCTGTTAATGTCCACTCAGAGCGGAAACTCTTTCTTTACTGAGGTCAAGAAAGCACCAGTTGTGACTGACGGTAAAGCTGCGCCCACAGCGCCATCTGTTGGATGAAATGGTCCACTGCTCCAGGCGCCCTGATTTGCTGCTACACTCAATATTTTACATTCGAATATTTATTTACTATTTGGTTATGGATATTTATCCCCATATTCTAATGGTTATTAGAATATCGAATATAAAGTGAGAGCCCTAGTAGTCATCATTACAGCATCAATTTTAGCACCACAAGATATATGGGTCTGTCTGTACATGCAGTTTGCTGGGCGGCATGAAGGGGTTTTGCCATCTCCCTAGCTTTCTTTTAGCCTCTGAGAAGCATGTGTAATGCATTACTTCTATTCTGTTGAAGCTTTATTGTTACCTTGTGGTAATGAAAAAAGGTTGAATCTTTTAATATCTTGTAAATTCTTTATTTTTTACACAAAATTACGTGTTGTAGTATCGATAAGACAATCAATAAGTATCGATACCGATAAGGAGTATCGGTATCTGTATCTGTATGGATAAAATCAGAACGATATACATCCCTAGTCATAGGAGGCTCAAACTTATCCTGGCTCACATTGGGCAAGAGGCGGACCGTGGACCAGTCCTAGCCAACTACAGGGTTACACAGAGAGACAGACAGCCACTCACACACTTAACCACACCTTAGGGCAAATTCAGAGTCATCAATCAACCTAAAGAGCATGTTTTGGACTGTAGGAGGAAGTCGGAGTGCTCAGAGAGAAACTTAACATGCACAGGGAGAACACGCCAACACCACAGAGAAAGAACACGCAAACACCACAGAGAAGGACCCTGACCAACAAAGGCCTTGACTCTTTGTTGAGAGGAAGAGCATGAGCTCTGGCCTGGTGGCCTGGGTTCAATCCCAGGCTGCACAAAGCAAACTGAGAAGAGTTACAATTCAGAGTTAATCATACCCTGGATGTGAGGACTGCACACTAGTCCTCCAGTTTTTGCTCCTCTCTCCCTCTCCTCTCGGGTTGTCTCCTATCTCGTCCGTCCCTGCACTTCCCCTGAACACCTGTGTGGAGTTGGCGCTGTGGAGCTGATTCCCCTTCTCACCTCTCCTGGTCAACCAGAGTGGGCGGCGCCGTGGAGCTGCTCTCCGGAGGAGTCCCTCACCTGTTCCTGATTGCCCTGATGATCTTCGCCTTATTTAAGCCGGTGGCTCATTCTTCTCCTCGCCGGCTGATTGCATAGTTTGTGGTTCGTACTCTCTCACAGTCTGTGCTGGCTTTAAGTCCTTTCTCTCATCTCTATGAGGAATCTCTCTATTGTGTATTTTTGGGTGCTATTTGGATGTTTGGTTTTTACCCTGAAGACTAATCAGATTTTCTCCTCTGTTTTTCTTCCAGGTCTCCACGAGCTCCTGCCACTGCCACCCTTTTTGTATATATCACCTTTTTTTGCATCCCCTGTAAATAAACCTTGGTGTTTCAACTTTGATCTGATCTCTGCCTCTGCTCTGGGTCCATCAAATATACTACCAACACCTAACACTGGAGTCTAATTCCTGAAAATGACTCTTAGCTGAAATTTAGCTGGTGTCTACAACAAGAGTAAATTTATGTTTAAATCCAAAAGGTGCCTCTGTCAGATCTTCAACTCTGACCTTTTCACTCAGAATGATTAACTCAGAGTGACACATGTGGAGTCAATTATCCTGCAAACAGATGCCACAGACCAGTATCATGAAAACTGCAGTGCAAATGTTATCATTTTTAAATATAGGTGCTCTAACCAAAAATGCTATCTTCATTTCTGGTATTGTTTCCTCACAAATATGCAGCAAGCAAATTCATTAATGTCAACAGTAGAGTTAACACTTTAGTAGTTAACAATATACTAGGGCTGAAACAATTCCTCGGATAATCCCGATTATTCGATTACAAAATATCCTCGGGGCAAATTGTGTGCAAAATTGTGAAGCCTCGTTTAATATATAATTATACATAAAATATATATCTGGACTACTATACAGTGCACGGTGTTTGACGGTCATTTCTGTGGCAAAACGCGCTTGCTACCTCCGCTGCAGCGCAGCTTTTAAAATCATGAAGGAAGAGAAAAGAGAGGGACAGAAAGGAGAGAGTCCGCAGAAGAAAAGGCAGTGTCCCAAGCGTGTGGTCATTACAAGAAGGGACG
Source organism: Scarus forsteni (assembly GCA_036419115.1). NCBI lineage: Eukaryota > Metazoa > Chordata > Actinopteri > Labriformes > Labridae > Scarus > Scarus forsteni. The sequence goes on from JAZDUH010000451.1 coordinate 34,883,867, forward strand.
AAAAGAAAACACAATGCAGTGTGTCTGATGTCAAACAGAGTTAGCTTAGCACGTAGCTTAGCATGATAGCATGTCGTCAATGCTGCAGCACATCAACAGTAAACATCCAGTCTGTTTGTCAAGACCTCAGAGCGACACAACAGGATGACACTCATTATACATCAACAGAAGCAGCTAATGTGATCAATTACTGAGATATGGGCGAGTAAATAACCTACTTTGATTATGGCTCCGTGTAAAGGCTGGTTCAGAATGTAAATCAATGTGGAGGCTGCTTGCCCAGAATTATGTGCATTTTGTTCACATAATTTCAAATCCAATAATTTTACATTTATTTTGATTGCAGAGAGTAGAACAGGAAACACTTACAGTGAGTAGAGGAAGCAGGTGTAGGGAATGCTTTCATATGTTATAAAAATGGACATTAGCTAGTTAAATTACCTTAGTATCTAAGTATGATATAATTTGGTCCAAGAAACAAAGTAAGCAAAACAAGATCATCAATATGGTACAGCACTAAAGACAATAATTTAGCAAAAAGAGACAAGCATGAATAAAAATAAAATTAAAATAACCAAACTTAAAAAAAAAATACTGAAAAAAGCAAGATATGGCCCAGAGTAAAAATAAAAGTATAGATTTTGATTTTGGGATCCCATTTTTGCTCAGAATGTTCAAAATATACTAATACTAATAATAAGAAGAATACGTAGTGATTCAATGTAAAAAAATAATAGCAGTGAGCGCAATGTTACCGTTATCTGATTATTCGATTAATCGGCAAAAAATTTGATAGAGTAATCGATTTCAAAAAGAATTGAAAGTTGCAGCCCTACAATATACTCTGAGTGCATTCCTAGCAATACATATGTTTTGATTAAAAGTTGCAGCTACAAATTTATATATTTTAACCCCAAAAAGAATCAACAGTTACACATGACAGTTAAAGCACAACTCTCCAAGAAGAGTGAAAACAATGCTTTGTGATGTGGACATATAGATATTTAGAAAGTGTTAATACTAACTTTGAAAGTGTTTGTACAGAGTTTTACTGTACTGCCTCTTTTCCTCCATCTACCCACTTTTTATTCCACTTTCCAGGTCAATCCACCATTTACTAATACTGACAAAAAAAAAACATGTCAAGATTACTTTTTTCATGGATGCGAATGTGGTGTGGTGTGTGCCTTGAGACTTCAGCTTGATCTTAGGTGCACCTCAGGCAAAATACGTTTGAATACCACGGGTATATACAACATGTGTAGAACTCTGCAACAATAGTAAAGATCAAAAAGGCTGAGAGAAACTTTAAAGTGAGGACAACTTTTCCTGTATGATCAGCAATAAGAGTGCGTTTAGGGATAAGTGTCTTTTAATTATGTCCCAATAACAGCTAATACATCCAAGCATTCACAGGCTGAATATTGCACCTCAATTTAACAAAAGAAAGCAATACATTTTCTGAGTTAAGGACGCAATTCAAAAAGGAATTTTAATGAGACTCTAAGATGAAGATGGAAGTAAAGGAAAGTCAAGGCTGTAGCAGTGCCACATTATTTGAGGAGGATAAACATTTGATTTTCAATAAAAGCCGTGTTATCAAAAGCAGGCATGAATGGGTCTACAGAGATATTGAAGGATGATTTGGTTTTGCAGTACAATGGGATGATGAAAGGTGAATGGAAAGTGTTAAGGATCAACTACTGCTGTCAGAGTACCAAGCTCTATTCACTGACTGAGATAACAATAATGTAACTTCAAACCCAGCAGAGCCTCTTAAGAGGTGTCTGCTCCTTCTATCTCTCTGTACTCCAGACCATTTAACCTCAAATATCTCTAAAGATCTACATTGGACCCTCAGCTGACAAGATCTCGCCCTGAAAACTGGCTTTAGGAAATATTTACTGAGGATGATATATTTTTCATCGGGCAGGTGGAGATAGATAGCATCAGGCGGAGTGAAATAACTCTGTAATACTTTATTGATCCCTCTCTGCGCTCACCCCGCCTGAAAAGTCAGAGCTGCTATAGAGAGGCTGAATCTGAGCTGACAGAGCGTCGGATCCCTGTAAACGAGAAAAAGTGGACTCAGTGGAGTTAGAGCTCAGTCAGATGTGTTTGAGGGACATACAGGTGGAAAATGGGTTCAGGTTAACAGTGGTTTTAAGATTAGAACCTTTAAAACCTGCACATGAACTCAAATGTAATCCTCCGTTTTGTGTTTTGATTAGGTTCCACTTTGTCAAACTGTAAATATCAAGTCTAATTTTTCAGAGAAAAAAAATCATGACTGTTTGTCCAGGACAGATAATCCTACGGAGCCCCTAAAGGGCCACGGAGAAATTTTTGTATATATCATGCGCACGAGATACTAAAACGTGCGCATGATATACTAAATCGTGCACACGGTATATTAAAAAGTTTAAGATAAAACGTGTGCTCAATTTAATTATACAGGCAAGCGGCAACAGACAGCCAGGCTAATCAGTAGATGGCGGTAATGCCCCATAATATATTGTCGTCAGCAGCCATTACAAACCAAGAAGAAGAAGACAGCCGGGCTCGATTGAAGCATCTTAGTAACCAGCCAATGTTAGCTGTGTCAGTGACTGTGGAGGGCAGCGTATGTACAGTCCCTTCGGCTATTTATCACTACCTTATAAAACGTGCGCACAAATATTTCGTGTGCATGTTTTAATATATCATGCGCACGTTTTAGTATCTCGTGTGCACTTTTTAGCTAAAATGTGCACACCGACAAGTATTTCAAGTGCACGCTTTAATATATCATGAGCACGTTTTAGTATCTTGTGCGCACAATTTTTTTTTTTTTTCTTTATGGCACCTTAGAGGCTCCGTACATCTCTAACATTGAAGCCTGGTTTATTATCCATACAAATGTTCCCATTTAAAATGAACTAAAATACAGACTAAAGATGAAGAGTGACTAAGAACTGTTAAAGGGACTGTGAGGAGTTTCTAAATAATTACAAAAAGTCTCACTTTTAGATATATGCCTGATCGAAATACACACTTTAGGATGAGTTTTATAGCATCAAAATAGGTTATCTATAAATGCTATTCCTTAGCCTTCTGGTCGGGTCGGACAGAGCTGGACTGGCCTGGATACTCAACTTCAGGAACAAGACATTTAAAACTAGAGCAAATTTATATTACTCGGACACATGTTAGAGCACCAGGCTGTAAGTAGCCGGCTACAAAACTACGATACTAAGTTTTCCAAAAATTGCTTGTTGTCACACATCAAAAAATACCGCTATGTAACTAGAAAGAGATACATTGTAAGTTGTTAAAAAAGAAGTTGTAAAGTAATGCAGAGTTCTGAGTAGGGTCCGGTCTGCATCACAACAAACATACGCTTTGGCTTGCACATGTCTTTTGGTGCATTCCAGTTGTAGTCAGAAGTAGGAATTTTGAGTTCCGAGTAGGAAACTGCAACTGGAACGTCCCCCGAAGTCAGAAATTTCCTACTGGGAATTCGGTGAAACCTCGCCACCCCAGAGTTGACAATTGAAGATGGATGCCCCCAGTGTGAACAGTTATTTAGCTCCTGTAATAATCAATTTATTTGCACTTCTGACTGGGGTGTGTCGCTCTAGATCAGCTGTATACATAGTATTGATAGACTGGTATTTACAAAAATGCTGCCATAGTGATAATCACATTCTTCATGTGATATTTGTGAACAAAAACGCAGGACGTGCTAACAACAGCTAACAATAGCCTGGTAGATCGGTTTGTTTTTTTCCGACTTGAACTGGAATGCCGATAAGTCAGAGATGATGTCACTCTCAGTTCCAAAGTTACTGGAGCATTATGACAGTCGCCGCACGTGGTCATGGGTAGCAGAGTCTTTACGTTGCCGGTAATAGATTCTCCTTACAGTCCCTTTAAAAAGGAAGTTGCTAACATTAAATGAGGTACAGAGAGTCGAGTGCAAGGGTGTCCAAACTAAGGCCTGGGGGCCAAATGTGGCCCTTGGACCACTTTCAGTTGGTCTGAAGCAAACTCCAATAGTTTGCCTACATTATATGACAGAAGGTTTAGCTTCTTTGAAGGGTGAACTGTAATGGATCATTACTATTCTCTCAGTCCATACTTTTTTTTCACTGTCTGCTGCATATGAATGTTTAAAAGCATACGGTAATATCTATTTTAACATTGGCAGCTCTGTGGAGTTTGCTTTGTTTTTGTCTTGATGTTAAAATGAGCAGTAAAAAGGGTTCTTCTACTGCACTGGACGTCTTTCTTGTCCTGATCAGGGGTCAATATATTGGTCTCCATGGATCCACTGAAATTTAACCGACCATCCCAAATGCCTGGACTTTTATACACTCAGGTTGTGGTATAATGTGGCCCAGTTGTCCTTGTATTTTTTTCTGTATGCAACCCTTAACTAAAAAAAGTTTGGACACCACTAGTCTAGGGAAAATTAATTTGTTTTTACAACATTAAATTCTTTAAACCATTTTTTCTCTATTGTTTCCATGTTAGGCACAAAACAAAGTGTAAGAAGTCTTGACAAAAGCACCTTTAACAATACAAATTCAAGTCTTGTGATTCAGATTTAGATATGTGTTTCTATAATTTAAGTTAAAATTCAGATTCAGTTTCTGCTCATAGAAAAGTTTTGTTCTTTCGTTTATTTTTCTGTTGAGTAAAGTTAGGGTAGAAATTGCAAGAGGCCCCACGATACATTATTATCACAATACTTGAATCCTGAGTTAATCTTACTGCCATTCTTAACATTTCTTGATATGCTAAGTATTGTGATACTTAGCATTACAATGTATAGCAATTTTCTACTTTGTCTATATTCATATTTATAAAATGGCCTCTCTTTCCTTTCTAACCTCCTCACAGTCCCTCCTTACCGCTATGTGTATTTTTGACATCTATGTTATTGTTTCGGCTGACTGCTGCTTATGAGAGCGTAACATCCTTACTTTACAAAGCAAGCAGAGCAAACTGGATTGAATTGATAAGAGCATTGATGAGCAAAAACACTAATGATATTGGGTTATCGGTTCTCAACTGGAATTGTTTTTTGATTCCAATCTCCACAAACTGCCACACCGAATATCATGTTGCTACAGTGTATCAATTTTTCCCACACCTCCAGTAAAAAATATCATCCCAAGTGTTTTTACTTTCTTTTCAGCCAAGTCTAGACAAACTCTGTCATGATTCTCTTCTTATAAATGTACTTGCTGTGTCTTAAACAACATATTACTATAGAGACACAGCAGTTCCCTAAAAGTCTATAAGCAACCAAAACTTACACTTCTTATTCAATCAAGAAACTTGGTACCAAAGCCCACCTTTCAGTCTAAATGTCTGTTACAATAATTGTGGTTTACCAGTCACCATTAATCAACCCACAACAAAACAGGTTCAACAAATCACAAAGAGAAGAATAGGAGCATACATCAGTAAAAACAGACTTAACTCACTTTACATGCCAGTGAAGACACTGAATCAGAACATTCTAGCAAACCTTTTGGTTTTTATATGTAAACAGAGCTTTAGCACAGTGTCAAAAGAGCCAAAATGTAGTTTTACAGCACGTGCTTGCTGCTACACGACAAAACAGGTAGTGAGCTGTTATTTCTCAGCCTGCAGATGTAGAGATGACAGCGAGCAGCAAAGAGCAGATACAGGACAGGAAGCGTAATTATCTGCTGCTACTGTTCCTCTTCAAAGAGACGGGGCAACATGCCAGACAGCCTGACTGGCAAAGGGAGCAGGGCGGGAGAGGGAAATAAAGAGAAAGAGCCAGAGAATATGACAAAGACTGAATCTAAAAAGATCGCAGAGAAGGAGTGTGGGGAGAGGAAGAAGGAATCCACACTCCAGCTTTCACCGAGAGAGGAAAAAGTCAAACTAAGTAGAAATCAGCAGGGCCATTTTTCATACCCTCAGTCGTGCTTTTCTTTGCCTGACAGCTCCTCAGGGATACGGACGTTTGACATGGACTTTCTGAAAGAGCGGTGGAGATGAGGAATTAGGAGATAGTGAGAGAGATGGCGACTGAGGAGAAAAAAGGGGGGAGGTAAGAAGACACGAAAGTGATGGATTGAGATAGCACCCAGAATGGAGACAGAGAGAGATTGTCATCATCATCGTGAACAATGACGCTCTGATCGAGCAGGCCTGTCGCTGGATTCCCTCCCCAACTGAGATGAAGAAGAAGAGGGGAGCATGGAGGGTGAGGAGGGGGAGGCACCCGTCTGCCCACCTGCCAGGGCCTCAGTCATGCTTTTAGCATCTGCCAGGCTGAAGGACGCTCGGTGCCATGTGCTTTTCACTGACGGAGCCTGACGTCCGCCGCTCACAGTGAATGCTTCTGTTCTGTCCCAGCTCAGACAAACAAGGTTTCATGTCCGCCCCAGCACACGCACACACAAACACTCTCACACGCCATGTAAACAATCCCAGTGTGTGTGAGAACAGAGCGAGACCCCTGCTCCGAAAGCCTCACATCCACTGCAGCTGTGAGCCGTCCGACAGCTGACGCCAGGGCCGCTCACTCCCTGACTCTTCTTCCTTTACAGACCCTGCCCCCGTCGTCTTCTCCTTCTATGTTTCCATGAAACAGACCTGTAATTTTCACAGCTGTGTCTTGAGCATGGTGCCAGGGTGAGTCTGGGTGAATGTGAGAGAGAGGAAGAGAGAGAGAGAAGGCCTGTCTAATGGCTTTTAGAGGAGTGCCAGCTTCAGCAGAGCTTCACTTATCCAGAGACGCTCACGATCCAAAGCAGAGAGAAACTCAAACAGTGAAACAAGATTAAGATCCAACCACAAAACTGATAAGCACCATAAAAGAGGAGTTTGACGGGGCTTTGACACCACCTACATTTAAAATGTCTGACACAAACAAAGAAGACTAACACATTTGATTATTACTTTGAAAAAACATAACATACGGTGTAGAAGCTGTATTTTAAATTTTTCACCCAAAAAGTTGCCTGCAGCTAATATTCCTATGTTGCCAATATAACAATATAAAATAACAAAACATGCACCATCATGGCTACAAGCTCAGCAAGCACAATAGAGTGGTGCAAGAATGAGTCCAAAAAGCAACAAAAGTGAGTTAGCTCTTAAGCACATACACGGCTAAAAATATGTGGGATTTTAGAATATGTTTTTGGATAAACACTTGAATAAAGTCTTTGGGGAGCACATGCATATAAGATTTCAAAGTTTATTTTGCAACATTAAATGCTGCTATTGCCCCACCTTTGAATTTTATAGCTAGCATAAAATATGGTTGCAGACATAGCGCTGACAAGGACTACAAAGATGGCCGTAGACCCTAATGCAATCATTTTGATGGTTTTATAGTACATGGTAATACTTGCTACCCAGCCCATGAGCATCAACTTCATGAACACAGTACCACTCAGACACACACACTTGTAACTTAGGGCAGTTTAAAGTCAACAATTAATATTAACAATGATACATGTTATTTAAAAGTCGCATTAAAAGTCATGACACTCAAGGAGACTTAACAAGATTAAAAATAGCAACAACTGAACAATAAAATCAGCGAAGCACAATTTCAAAAGTCAGGGGGAGAGAGTCCCAGAGCTGGGCAGTGGGGAGTAGAGCAACTGAAGGCCCTGCTCCCTGAGGTGTGAAGGCAGGCAGAGGCCACAGTGAGGTGAATGGAGGAGGTGCAATTAACCCAAGGAGCATGTTTTTGGTCTGTGGGAGAAAACTGGGGTACTAAGCCCATGCGTGCACAGGAAGAACATGCATACCCCAAACAGGACGGTCTGATCAACTCAAACCAGCAACCTTCTAGCTGTGATTAGAATATTCCAAACCAATGTTAAAGGGACACTTTGGGATTTTTGAAAGGCACATGTCAATATCATAAACAGCGATGAGATCAGTTCTTCTACTGTACCAAAAGAACCAGCAGTTAATGTATAATCCTGCAGTCTGCAGCTATCAGGCCTTCTACCTGGAATGTACGCTTGTATTTGTATGGACGTGGTTTAAAGTTTCACTCACTAAAAGGACAAGCTGGAAGAGCCAAAAAGACAATTTGTATTTAAAGTATCAATTCGGCGTACACTGATGCCATATTTTGGATGGTTTATTTGGCTTGTGAAAACATACTCTATGTTTCTTCTTGTGAGGAAAAACTGAGCCAGGATGATACACTGTATCAACTTTCCAAGCTTGGTGGGCCTGATCATCTTAAAACACTAATTAATGTAATTAAACTTAATTTGAGTTGCAGAGACATCAGTATAGCTGGCAAAATGACGGTCAAACCCTGTGTTGATAGAAACATTAATAGCGCCAGAAAGGCTGTGGGGTGTGCATAAGCAGTACCATGACAAAAAAGGCTGCTAGACAAGGAGAATGTTCATTCAATTGTTAAAAGGAGCTGTTATTCTGTTTAATGTGGCTTGTTTGTTTTTCCTGAAACTTTTTTAAATTGTGCTGAGTTGTTAAGTCTGTCTTTAGCAATACATGGTTCTAATGTTTGTACTGTTTGTCTAGTTGTTGTTGAAGCACAGCTGATCTCCATCATTGTGGCCAATGTTCATGCAATTTACATTGTATCTCATACAATCATGCTGTAAAAATCAGGGAAGCCCTGAACAGGATTTAAGTAGGTGATTCCAGTCACGGAATTTCTCCTGGTAGGCTCTTATGGATATCAATCATGTTTTGTGTTTTGCTTTAACATATGGTTAAGAGTTTGCTCAACAGTGAAGGACAACACGCTCTGAAGGATCAATGAAGCAAGTACCTCACAATTTTCATGGCTCAGGCTGAATTACACAAAGTAGTGATTTATTTAACTCTTGTGTTTTTAGGTGAATTAACAAAATTATTGACAGACTGACAAAATATGGAAATTCTACATTAAGAGTGCAAATAGTTGTGTAAATAAAGCCAATGGGTACAAGAACATCAACACAGCTTCATAATGTAACTGATGTGATTATTTCTCTGAGAAAACAAAAAGTTCTTATTCCCACTCAGCATCATGTATTCAATGCTTTATAGTCAGAATCTAAATGTCCATTCCTTAAAACTACATTTAACACATCATGTACCTACATTTGTGAAGTATGTGTTTTACTGAGCCAGCCAACACAAACACACCCTAATGTGACTAGCTGGACCTCAATAGCATCATGAATTACAACATACAAATCATCACTGTTAGGCCCAGCCTCCAATCTCCAAAATTTCTACTTTTCAGGAAATTAAAAATTAGCTCTACTACTGATTATTATTATCTTTATTATAAACTATTTTATTTAACTTTATTTAAACCACTCGACAACATGAAAGGTGACCAACAGCATTGCTTTACCAAAAAAAATGAAAATCATTTAAAGAAGACAGGAGGTTTGTGCTCAACAGCAATGATATGCTATGCAGCACAGGCAAGCTCATTACTTTAGCTGATTAGCCTTTATCATGTTGGTCCCAGCTTGAAATACAACACAGACTTTAAACTGGAGCATCTTTTTAAATAAAAGGACTGAAAACAAAGTTTTGGAGTTTAGTGCTTCAACTCCACCAGAAAAAAAGGAATGATCAAGAACTGAATCCTTAATCAATAAATCCCTAATGGTAAACAACCCTTGTAAATACAACAGGAAATTAACAGGAAAAAATATTGCAAGCATGTGGGAGGGGCATGACAGTTGTTTCCGTTTGACCACTGGGATCTTTCAGAAAGTAATCATACGGTTTTCTTTTTCCAGGAATTCTGTTTTTTATTCTGGCTTTATTGTGATTAATAAACAATGAAAAGGTTTGATATAAAGGCAGGGATTGTCATCAGTAGACTGTTGGGCTCAATTTGCTATGACAGTTTTGTTCTTCCTGAAAACACCAAATGCACGCTAACACACCCGAATTCTCTCTCACTGACATATGTGGACTCAGATATTTCACAGGCTGCGGAGTGTCTGGCTGAAATTTCTTGCTTTTTTTAGGAGTTTATGTGCGGCAATATCTTGCTCTGTTTAAGTTCATGACTAAGGTTTAACACTTGCCATAATTTTCTCATCCATATTAAACTGACTTCCCCTGGGCTTTCAACTGTTCAACTGTTACCCTGTTGGACCCTTTTTAACAATGTTGCCATAATCCCAGATCCCCACTAAGACTGGATTAACTTGAATTAGCAAAAATGTCTGTGCAGAGGCTCTGGCACTCTTCAGGGCTGTGGTTAAGTGTTAATGCTCTTGGGTTTAATGAAGTGGGTGGGTATGTTTAATGAAGACGAGGGGAAAAGATGCACGAGTTCTTGTGTATTACATGCTGAGGTAAGAACTGAATTGTTAATTTTGCTTGATTTGAAGTTTGAGGTTTTTTCTTTAAGTGTTTAAAAGACGCAAATTGGGGGCTCAATGAAGCACACTTTGGCTGCTTGATTGTAGGAAAAACATGAGTACTGTAAATTTGAATAATATTGAGATAACAATAATTTAACACCATTGATCACCGACTAAACGCCCACTACATTCCATGCATTAATAAGGTTTGAAGTTAGTTTCCTAGAGGCCAATGAAGACTCTTGTGAGCTTTGCTCCTGGAGGGACATCTCCATGGCGGACGTTAGTCGTTACATAGCAGTACATGGTACCACCAACAGTCTCCCAATTAAGCCATGAAAACTATTCATAAACTAAGGCCTCATCCACACGAAGACAAAACGCTGAACAGTTTCCAAAACGATCGTCATGAAGACGAAAGCGTCTCAGAAAATGTGTGCGTCTATATGAATGCACTCGATACGCATGAAAACGCTGTAAAACACATGCCAGCACTCTTGGGGCGCTGTAACGAAATGACGGAAACAAGCAGAAACACAGTGGGCATGCGCACTTCCAGCAAAAGTTGTAAACAGAGATTGTGATAAAGTGATCATAAAGTGGCGTAATGTGTCCTCGATAATTGTTTGTTTAACTCGGTGGTGATTGAGAAGAAGGAGATTTTGCTGGAACAGGGATAGTAGGGTCACTAGCTTCATCAATACATATGCTACATATGCTTCATGTACGCCGCCATTGTTGTTGTCGTTGCCGTGTGTGGCGCATGCGTGTCAATGAAGATATGAAACTATGACGTAAGCGTATCTGAAAACTTACGGGGTTTACAGACCCCCAAAGCGCCTTCTTCGTATGGATGATACGCAGATTTGGCAAAAAACGTATGCGTTTAGACCTCAGTTTGTCTTCATGTGGATGGGGCCTAAGTTGTTGGCTCAACAACACACTACAGTAAGATTCCTTCCAGCGTTTAACTTTTCCTTGACAAAGTCCATGTGTGTGGAAATACTGATGTTGGGACATAGGAGTTATGTGTCACTCTGCCATCAGCTGGTCAGGTAGTCAGAGGAGACAACAAACACTATCTTCACTAAAAAATTAACTAAAAACAGAGCCATACTGACTCTAGAAACAATGATGTGCCATAAGTTGTGGGTACAAGAGGATATCTTTGTGAACCAGAGTTCACAGAGAAAGAACTTCTACAGATAGAGTCAAAGATAGAAACAGAGATGATGAAGAGGTCCATTGCTGTCAAGGGTGGGACTTTTTCTGGACCTTTTACCAGAGCTCTATAATTTCCGTAAGCCTTCAAGCTGCTGTTGTGTCTTAGACCTGATCAGTAAAATGGGTGCTGCAAAAACAACACCTTGCCGCTGCAGAGGGGTGAATCCTATTTTCCTATATCTAAAACAACAAAACAAATTTAGCAATTTATGTCATTTTTGCTCTAGTGACAGTGCTACCTGACCCTGCTTCAGCACTCTGGCCTGATCTCATGGGGTGAGTTGCTGGTAGAAATATTTGTAGCTCTTTCACACAATGTCCTTAACACAAGTCACAGAACCAAACTAGAAAAGCACTCTGAGAGCGCAGACCTCCGCCAAGCAGCACAGTTCCCTATCTCCCAGTGATAAAGAATCCTTTGAACAATTCCTGGATCCAGACGGTGATCCAGATCAACACCAAAATTGAATCAGTTCTTCCTTTTCCCATGCTGAACATTTCCTGAAAATTTCATCAAAATCCATCCATAACTTTTTGAGTTATTTTGTTCACAGAAAGACAGACAGACAAACTCTACCGAAAACATAACCTCCTTGGCAGAGGTAAATATGAGCTCTTTTTTTCTCCAAAAACAGGAGAAAAAACAGGCCTTCCGATCACTGAGGAGGTAAATGTGTGTTTTTTAAGCATACAGTAAAATAAAACTTTCCTCTTCAGCACAAAACTATCAACCTGCAACAGCAAGAATGTCATTTTGTCTGATGTGGCTAATACATGAAGACTGTTGGTTCCAGCAGAGCAGGCAGAAAAGCCTCCAGTGTCAGGTTGTAACATTATCTAAAAGTAGGGAGAGAATTATGTTTCAGACAAATGTAGTTTGTTTAATTTTCAATTCTGAAATTTGGACTTCTAGTAAATAACACAATCCTCTGTTTGAAACTTAAATAGCACATTTTAAAGTCTCTACAGAAACATTCAATTCAGAGGCATCAGTCTTTGTCAGTCTTGAGGGTAAAACTACACAGTGAAATAAAGAAGCACATTTTAGGAGAAACTTTGGAGCATGTAAAACATGTACGTGAAGAGGATGTTTAATTCCTGAGTGGTGTTCCAGCAGCATCACACCCCAACATCCTTAACCGAGAGGGTATGGCAACTTGTGCACTGCCTAAGAGGGTGTTTTGTATGTTGCATAATCCATGAATGCTGGAGGAATGAGGGGCCCCAGCAGTTAGTTTTTGCCTCTGGGTCCCTCAGCAGGTTAATCCGGCCCCAGTCTTTGTGAGGGTCTTGTCATAATTTACTATTCAGCCAGAGGAAACAATGACCATGATTTGAAAAACAAGCCAATAAATCATGATCGTCCTTTCAATAGCTCAAAGATTGCCTGCATTTACACACACATTTAGTGATGCTGACAGATGTTTAGAAAAAATACCCAGCTAGCTTTCACTGAACAGCTCTCTAAACTATTAAGCCTGCTAAGTTCCTGTTAGATACAATTTAACATCTCCCTGTGGGGGACAACAGTGTGACTATGATGAGTGTTTTGGAAAAAAGGGACTTGTCAGTGTACTTTTCCAGAGCTGCATAAACAATACAGTCATTTATGCTGGGCGGACTGCTGTTGTCACTTAGAGGAAATATTTTCCTGTAATAAAAATGTTTGTCATATGCTGTTCATGACTAATTGTAATTAGATTTTTATTATTTACTGCCATGTTCATCCATGTTATGAGTAAATTAAACTTTAAGCTCCTGGATACACAGAAACCTGGAGTATAATTACATCAACTGAACAACTTTTGCCCTCTTTATTTAACTGTCACTGTGAAGTCTTGTTATGGCCCTTTTCCACTGGCTCTACTCTACTCTACTCTACTCTACCCGGCTCTACTCTACTCGCCTTGTGCTGCTTTTCCATTAGCCCTAGTTGGCTGCCCAACAGGGTAGCGACACAACAGTCTGTGGCGCAGGAGAAGGCTGCAGGTGGTAAGAAGAAATACCCCTTGAGAAGCACAGGAGAGTTTTGTAAGTTTTACAACATAACGAAGCCGAGGACGAGAGCAATCAAGCTGCAAGAAAAGACGCATGAGGGTAAGCTAACGGTAGCTACTGCTAGCATGCTAGCTCGTCGTGCTCATGACTCATCGATGACGACATTGTCTGACCAATCAGTAGCCGGCAGTCGGTGACGTCATCTTTTAGTATCAACTCTGCTCACTTGGAACCAGAGCGGAGTAGGTACTAAAACTAGCTTGTTTTAGGAGGTACCAGGCCAGTGGAAACACGCTGCAAATTGAGTAGGGCAGAGTAGAGTAGGGCCAAGGCGTGCTAGTGGAAAAGGGCCATTAGTGGCAGTACTATGTTTTAGAGCTTCTGTGAGTTTATCTGGGACTCAAATAATCGAAGAGTGGAAAAATTAAAGAGGGTGCAGATACCTGACCAAATAAGTTCTGATAGCTGATTGGTTGGATATGGATTACCTTAAAATTAAATGTCAGAAACATTTGATTAACTTTCAGAATATTATTTCATTCATTTTCCTCCAAAACCACCATGCAACCCACAGAAATTAACTTCCCACTCACATGGGGACGAGACTCAACGTCACAAAGGCTAAGGTTGGAAATCAAGCATAAGTACCAGAGAATCTGCTCGGGTGTGCTTTAAGGAATTTGGATATAGATTTCGTTCATGCTTGATTATTCCTTTTTCAATTTAAATTACATGGTTCAGCGTGCCCACAACATCTACCACCCATTACAGGCAGTCCAGAGCAAAAAAAACTGGAGCAAGGTATGTCCAACACACAGATTCAGATCACCACAGAAATCGAAACATATCTCACTTATAGCATGACCAACATTCCCTGAAGATGTTATTAAAATCAGCTGAGAACTTATTGAGTTACTTACTGAGCAAGAATGTGGAAAACTGCATTATCTCCCAGTATTAAATCTTTAAATAAATCCCTGGATCTCATCCATATTTGGATCAACATCAAAAACAAATTACTTTTTCCTCATGCTATGACCAACATATCCTGAAAGTTTTATCAAAATCTGTTAAAAACTTTTTCAGTTATCCTGTTAACGACCTGCAAAACACTGTTCTTTGCAGACATAACAAGAGGGGAGTGGTTATTATGTGTAACAGAATCTTAACATGACAACAGAAGCACAATGAGCCTTGATCGTGACTGTATTATTTCAAGAAAGATTAGAAACAACAACATACGTAACCATTTTCATACAACATGGAATTCTGTATCAGGACTAGACACTAGATGAGTATCTTACCAATAGCTTTTCACTCAGCAATTAAATTTAGCATTAAACATCATGAAAAGTAGGTTTGACGAGACTATAACTTAAGTTTTGTCTTTTTTTTTGTTCTCTACTGAGCTCATTATCAACAATGACCTGAGACATGGTTAAAAAAATCCCATAGGCTTTAAGTGGGCTTGCAGTTGAGGTAACCAGAGTGATGCTTACTTTGTACTGGCCTACAAAAACACATCATCCCTGCACCACTTTATGGTCAATGGAGAATTAGAGTTGACATAATTTGTAGTACTTTTTTTTGTCTGGACCTCACACTATAAGTGTCTTAATAGGGGTGGGCAAAGAAAGGGGTGAGGGCAGTTGGGGGGCATGATTAAGAACTGATATGGAAGAAGGGGTAATGACAGAAAGATATTAAGAGCTTGAGAACCACTGGCTGGCTCAAAGGACCACCCTTTTCCTCTGCATGCACATGTGTTCATATGTGACAGTAAGAAGTTATTGTCCCCCTGGGAGGACAGTGTGTTTTGTCTGACAGGAGGCGCTTTGCCCTCCTTCTCCCTCTCCTCCCTCACCCTCCCATCTTTGTCCACAGCAGGCCACAACAGGGCTCCTCTCCAGACATAATGGGATTATGTGCAGGATTGATATCCAGCTTTATAGCTCACGTGTGGGCCCTGCACCTCTGTTCAACATGCTGCTTGACGGGCCTGTCAGAGTCTGCTGTGGAGAACAGACCAGACACAAATCTACCCCGACCTCCAGGACTGACGCTCCATTGTCAGTCTTCTCTGTGCACAAGTGGCTTTCACAAACACCATTATACTGAAGAATGCGCTGGGCCACTTGTACGTCATGCATTTTTACACTGATGTCATGTCAAAGCCTGCCGTGTTTAACAGCCTTTCACAGCAGCAGATAATCAGCTTTTTACATATTAGACGGTTTTCAAGCCATAAAGGCATGTGAGTCACTGATATCTTAATCAATATTAATCTTTACTGTACTGAGCAATTCTAAGTGGAAAAGAATTCACTTACAAGAAGAGGGCTTCAACATGGTGGTGGGTGAAGTATTACATCTCTTTAATTAGATGGATCAATCAGACAGTTTTCTGCCGTCACTATGAAGAGAAACAGCCTTCACAGTCCCAGTATGGAGATACTGGCTGGACTTTCTTCACAGAAATGAAGCTGCATGCGGCTGTTGATGGAGGTAAATATGTGCCGCTGCTTCGCCATCTCAAAAGGTCACACAAATCATACAAGCTTTGAGTTTAACAATTTTTTTTCTATTGTGTCTTGTCTTTAATTATGGCTTGGTGTGGATCAATAGCAAAGTTGTTCATTTCTCATCCTGAAGCTCAGGGGTTAGATTCTCAGCTCTTGTACTCACAAGCTGTCCAAGACACTGAATCCAAAATTGGCCATCACAGCATCCGTGGCATGTAGATGTGTACTCATGAACATAATGACAAACTACTATACACTTATAGGGCCCTATAAAATCTGCGTGCGCAGAATCGTGGATGCAATCATAGAATTCACTTGGAGCCTTCCGGTCCATGCTGTTGGATAAACAGCATGAAACCATTAAACAGTGTCTTTATTTCTGAATTGTTATTTATGTTATAAAAAAGCTTCTGCACTTTACAGGAAGACTCCCTGATTTCACAAAAAATGTTTATTCTAAATTATTGTATATTATCATTTTCAATATGTTTTACCATGACGTTTGCTGCTGACCTCTTGGCCAGGTCACCCTTGTGAAAGAGATCTTGATCTCAATGGGTTTATCTGGTTAAATAAGGGTAAAATAAAAATTGGGCATTAAAAGCGGAATTCATTATAAACGCAGAATATCAAGGAAATGGCAGACAAGTAAACATTTTTTTCTTGATAAAAAAGGAGTGTATCTCTCTGGAAAATGCTCCGAGGGGTTCACTTAAGCTGGGGTCAATGCACACTTCACTCCCCCTCCCCTTACTTGTCCCGTCATTGACATGCAAACATGTTGAAGCAGTCACCTGAGACACCAGCTAAGATGGCAAAGAAATTCCCAACTAACTCCAAAGTACAGTGCAAGTACAGTTTCCCAACAATTATGTGTCAGACGATCAAATGTTCGGCAGATTCTGTCAACATACTGCTGACTGAACGTGTAAAGATCCATGGGACGACCACCCTGAGAGTGAGTGTTATATTTCATTATTTTATTCTGTGTCTTGGGGTCAAATCTGCGTAAAATACTAAAAAACCATCCTCAACAAACTAAAAAAAAGAAAAACAGAAAGGGGAAAAATTGAAACGGAATTTGAGGACAAACATAACAGATTTTATGGGTCCCCTACTTAATGTGAGAAAATCAGCCATCAGTGTGTTAGAATGAGTTTGTAAGACCAGCGGTGAAAAGGTCTTTTAAAAGCTATTTAGCTCATCTACCATACATACGAGCTGACTGCCTTTTAACCAAAGAATATAAACAATGACCCAACATGGATTTTTTAATGCTAAGTTAAAGAGCTGAGGATTTAGAAATTTTGTAACCACTCCAGTTTTCCATTAGCTGACTGAGACCCACATGTCGGCTGAGAAGCTCATTTTAGGTTGTGAATGTTCTTGTAGAAATTAAAGTAGCAAAAAGTCTAGACTGCACAGGTGCATCCAGTGGACATGAATTTAATTGGACGTCAGTCGTGGAGGTAAAAGTACACTACATTGATTTATTTTTCTAGATATCAGCATATTAATTTCCTTTCTCTTGACAACAAAAGCTGGGTTTTACTGCAAGGATACAATCTCATCAGAGCTGCAGAAAAAAAAGATCTGAGCGTATTTGTTTGTTACACGAGTTTAGAACCTAATAAGCTCCTGCATGCAGGTCCATTTAGGGCCTCAGTCATAATGTGCTTTTAAATGTTTGTTTGGTTTGGTCTCTTTGTTCATCCATGTTTCAGAAAATTCTGGAACTAAAATGTCCAAAATACATTCTATTTTTGAGTTGTTGTTTTTATATCGTTTAGTGTACTTTTATACCTCAAGACAAAGACATTTATTTTAAAGTTGCAGCATAACATCTCTATGTTTAATGATGGGGAAGACTGGAGGAAAAAGGACCAGTGATTCACTTCTACCATTCTGTCTCTGCTACAATTTCTATCTGGCTGCATGTTCTGCTGCTCAAAATAATAATGTTTTGAAGTACATGATATTAAACAGTATTAACACCCATTTCTTCATATCAGACTGGCCTAACATGTAACATATTATATAGGATTACAGTCTTAAGGAGAGGCGAGTCAAAAAACAAGGCTAGTGTCTTGGAGTTAATCATTAGCTTGAAACTAAGTAAAGCATAAAAGTTTCTCTTAAAGTGTGCACTCTTCCCAATATTGGTCTTTAAAACTCCTTTACTTTCTGTTTAGTTACGTGGTACAATTGACCCCATATGGGTATTTCGCCTTGCTTCCTGCCAAAACTCTGTCCCCTCGCTCCTTAAAGGGGCCATGCTGAGCTGCACTCCCTGTGGCTGGTGCACTTTACCTCATAAGACCCCTCTCAAAACACCCCCTTTAAGTGTTTCTTAAGATCCATCAACAGCAATTTACAGCCTGACTTCTCTGTAAGAACTCTATTACAAACAAGAACAAGACTTACGGTCAAAAACTCATACCATCTCAGTTTGAAAAGAAGGAGCTGTCACTTTGACCCTGAGTGCCACCACAATACTGCAGCATGTGAGTCGACTGACAGTAAAAGTACTGCATTACATTCTTTACACTATAACCCTCTGGCAGTGTAAAACTGAAACCCTTTTCACACATGCAACCCTGATATTATCAGGATCATGTCCTGGCAGCCTCCCCTGGTAATTCACCAACACGGCTGTCTACACTTGCTCCTCTCAGCATGGAGCAGTCCATGCTGGATGGAGAAGTCATGGAGGGGGGCGGAGGGTCACCGACAGGCAGCACAGGACATCAAATTATGAAGAGGAAGTCAGTGTTCATACTATGAGAGCGGACAAACTTTTCCTGCAACAGCAGTTGTCTTGATCCATCCTGTCGCAGGAAGTTACCCAGGTAGGGTCGGAGTGAAAAACTCTTGGCTGTCTGCGTTCACACATGCAGCTCACTGGACAATGTCCAGAAATTTCAGGGTTTTTTCAAGTGTGAATGGGGTTTGAGTCAGTGCCTTCTCTGTTTGAGAAAAAAGTGGAAACAAGTAACAAGAGCCTGCTGATTATGGCACGGTTACAAGTCTAAAGATGCTGAAATGTGAAAGTGTTTCCGGCTTAGGTGCTACACCACAACATATTTCAGGTCTATCCATCTAAGGACTAAAATAACGACAAAAAAAACAAAAAAAACAACAGAGAAGTAATCCCAGTTAGTTAACACAGGATTAGCTGAAAAATCCTCTTCACAGTCTTCTCTTCTGTCATCTGCACAGTTGGATTAGAGCTGGGCAATTAGACAAGTTTTAATCTCAATTGCAACTAGAAAAGCACTAGAGAGCGCAGACCTCCGCCAGCACCACAGTCCTCACCCATATTGCAATTTTTACCATAAATATTAGCCCTACCTTTGTTACATGTAAATATTTAGATTCCTTGACCATGAAAACATACCATTAGCAAGTGGATTCATAATGATATCTATTTTAGTTCAGTAGTTATTCACGAAAATCACATTTTTCGTCATGGCGGATCCAGACGGTGATCTGGATCAACACCAAAATTGAATCACTTCTTCCTTTTCCCATGCTGAACATGTCCTGAAAATTTCATCAAAATCCATCCATAACTTTTTGAGTTATTTTGTTCACAGACAGACAGACAAACTCTCCCGAAAACATAACCTCCTTGGTGGAGGTAATTACTGCCTTAGACGTTAAAAAATGGGGTAATAATCGTGACTAAAAGATTACTCTGAAACATGTAGTGTCAAGTTTTTCTCTTGTTCCATTATTATTATCAGCATTATGTTGAAGTTTTGGCATTTTTACAAGTATATTTCTATGAATGGCCTGTTTTTTAAAGCTCAGATGATGGCATCAAAAGCATATTATCAATGAAAGCACGTGGTGCATGTTTTAAAATCAGTGATTAATCATGTTTCATTATCAAGATTTCAAAGGCTACTAAATATAATCTTCATTAACATTTTTGAAATTTCATGCAGCTGTACCATTTTGTTATTTATAATTTGGACAAAAAATCCACATGATCGTTAAAACTGACCAATAAAGAACCACTCTTCACACTTTCATCAAGCAGTCTTCTGGAATCTCCCCTAATGATGTCATTAGGGGGATATACCAGCTTCCCCAGCTGTGAGACACTCCCTGAGCCAGGTTTTTGTTCAGTCCCTAACGGAGGGTTTGAGTCCAGGCATGTCTGTGAACACAGTAAATACTAGAGCACTGCACTAAGCAAGAGCCACTTCTTCTTTTCAAGGGCCATCTTCAGACACAGACATGGGGATTTACTAGCTGCCGGATACAGCCAACTACTTTCTCAGTTTCAGAAGCTATTTTTTCCATCTGTGATTTAACCTTTGACATGTGCAAACATGTGTTAAATGTTTTGAAAAATTAAATTCATCCATGTTTCCAAAGGCATCTATAGGTTTATAAAACACAATTCAATGATTTTATGTTTCCATTCCAGTCTGGATCTTCCAGGATGTGATGACGCACCAACTTCAAATCCATTTAATGAATAATGGATGATAAAAGCCTTAGCTTCTTTTACTTCATGTTTTGTAAAAAAGGATTAAATGTGTGAAAAATAAAGAAGAGCTTATCAGTGACTATAACCAAAAATACATCCTTTTAAGCCACTGCAAAGCTCCTCTTTGCAATTTTGAAAAATTATAGGACTACACTCATCAAACGCGTGCATTCATAAAGTGATCAACTTGACCTGTTTGATGTCATGAGGGAGATCCCTGAAACATGGTTTCCATTCCCTATGAATACTCCATGTCTGTTGAAATTTCTGATATACAAATTTTAACAACAGCTACAGAGACTAAGAATGACAAAACTGTGACTTGAACCAAACAGCACTTCTGTCTAAAGACTAAATGCGAGAAAGTATCCAAAATTACAGTTAATTAAATGTTGCTTACATGGTGACATGAGTTAAAAACTCAAACTTGGGATGCACCTCCAGAAAGTCTCACCTACAGTTGATCTCTGTCTTGATGCAGACTCAAAGTCTGAGACACTTAACCTGTAAACATTCTTGTTTTTTAATTTCCTTTTTTATGTAAACAAAGAATTACAAGTTAATGTTTAATATCTAACAACTAATAATACATAGATTATTATTAAATACATCAGAAATTATGTTTATGAAGCAGGTTTATTACTGTGTTTGTAAAACTGATTTTAAAAGGTTATTAGATGAATATTACTGTGTGAGCGGCTAGAAGTGATTCTTAATGTACAGTTTGTGACAATGATGACTTTGACTTGCCCTTAAAGACTTGAGACTTGACTTGGATTTGCCCTCAAATAACCAGAAGTTGACTTGGATTTGTCCAAACAGACTTTAAACATGATTTGGACTTGCCCTTTAGACTTAAGACTTGATTTGACACTTGACTTGGACTTACCCTTGATTTCACTTGCACTCAAAGACTTCAGCTTTGTCTTGTGTTTGCACTCACAGAGTTGAGACTTGACTTAGACTTTCTCTTTTAAAGACTTGAGTCTTGACTTGAACTCAGAGACAAAGGACTTCACTTAGATTTGCCCTTAAGACCCAAGCTTTGACTTAAAGCTGGGGTCGGCGATTTTGGAAAACTAGCATGAATTTGAAAGTAGCATCCTCAGGACTCCGCCTAACGCCCCCCCACCCCCGGCCCCCCGCTCACAAGCACGCGTGCGGCTGATATATCCAGAGGACTGATTCAACTCCAAACCCTCAGCACAACGTGTTTCTTTTACACTACACCAAGTCATGTCTCAGTCAGCGGTAAGAAAACACCAAACAAACATGTAAAGTTAGTTAGTACTCACAGCCGATGTTGATCGGTGTATAGGTAGTTCCTCTGACATTCTCCACATAGCTGTCAAATCTCCCATTTTGGCCATGAAACTACTGTATTTTTACCTCTTTTCCGCCGTCCTCCTGTATCAGTATTCTCCCGTAAATCTCCCGTGTGATGATATAATAATAAAAACATTCCTCTGCCTCTCCAAACTGAGCTCTGTCTCTAGCCTGAATGGGCCGGTAATGCTCCAAAATGATGGATGCCAACCGTCATAAAACCGAAGAAGAAGAAAAGCCTCGCGAAGACCACCACCTGCAGTAGCCTGGGTAGCAGCTGTCGCGAGATTAGAGCCAACAGCAGAACAAACTTAGAAAAACAAAGTGTTTACTTTAGATTTCTTGTAAATCTGTCTTAAAATGTGAGGGATACTGGAGCTTGGTTGGGGTTGTGGGACGGCTCACGGCGGGCTTCCCTTATTTTCAAAGACAAAACTTGAAAGGTAAGCATTCTCCCGCGGACTCTGATACGTATGAGCTCGGCTACACGCACCGAGTCTGTGCACGCCGGGAAAATGTAGGCGGGCAGAATGGCGACTGGATTTGATTGGTTTAAAAACAGGTGTCCTGGCATGATTATTGGTTGGTGTTTTCCCTGTTTTACTCCTGCTGTAGATAGCGGAAATGTTTTGCTCTGTTTTAAGAATGCATTATGAGTTGATTACCATCGGGTCATAAAGACCATTTTAACCAGTATTGCAAAAAGTGTATCTAAATCAGATCGCCAACCCCAGCTTTAAATTTGCAGTTAAAGACTTAGAACATGGCTTGGACTTGCCCTTAAGCAATGAAACTCGACTTAGACTAATCCTTAAAGACTTGACTTGGATTTGCCCTCAAAGACCCAGGACTTGACTTGTCTAAAATGACTTGAGACATGACTTGGACTTGCCCCTTAAGACTTGGAACTTGACTTGAACTCAAAGATTTGGGACTTGACTTGAACTTACCCTTAAATTCTCTGTCCTCAAAGACTTCAGCTTTATCTTGTGTTTACACTCACAGAGTTGAGACCTGACTTCGACTTTCTCTTTGACAAATGACTTGACTTAGACTTGCCCTCAAAGGCTTGAGATCTGACTTGAGACATGCAGTAAGTGGCTTGTGCCCATCTCTTGTCCCACAGAAGCAGCCCCTGAAGTAACGACGGTAACTTTGAACGTCTCTCTCGGTTATTGTGCGTAGACATCGACAGCAGTCATCTTTACGACCTCCTCTCTTTCGTTTTTCACTGTAAACACAAACTCTACAGCAGACTCAAACTTGACTCTGCCGCGAGCTCGTGTCATATTTTCAGCGAGCATGCGCTGGGGTCCGAGCCGAGGCTGTACCTGATTAAAATGTTTACAATAAAGCAGCCGAGCCACCTGCACGTCAGAGACAAAGATGTCCAAAAGTTTCCACACCGAACGACAGCCTCTGTAGCTGACATATGACGAGCCAAACCCGAGCAGAGCCGAGCCGAGCTGAGCTGAGCTGTGTCACGGCTCGGTCTGTGCTGCCTGCTTGACACTTTCTGTTTAACACGAGAGGAGATAAGAGTTGTTGTCACTTACCGCTTTAGTAGGCTGTGAAATAACTCCGCTTGGACGTTTTCTGTCGTAAAGAGGGGTATCTCACTTGCACAGGGCGACAGAGTGATGCGTCAGGTGTACGCTTTCCGCAAGTGAAGGAGGAAAACGGAGCGGAGGACGACTCATGTTGAAGCCTTTTTCTGAACTCCAAACTGCGCTGCTCCCAGACGACGCATACAGAGACCACACTACACCGACTCTTTAATCCACAATCCCGCTTTTTAGAGACGAAACGTGCCGAACCGAGCATTCAGCGAGCTCCTGCAAACTACAGCTCCACTCCAGCGTGTTTTTACATAACAGCATCATCCGCTTTTTATGTTGACGCATCATGTAGAGAAAACATGGAGTTTCTTAAAGGGCCACGGACGCGCCGTCCACATGTCACCGTCCCCCTCCCCTGCCCGGCCCAACAGCCCCCGCTGCGGCGGACAGATGGCTTTCACCTAGTTAATGTCTGTAAGCCCTGCTCCTTTTGACACTTGTGTTAACCCTGGCAGGCAGAGAGGGAGTGTGTGAATGGAGGATGTGTGGCCTGTCAGCCCGGGCTCGTGTCCAAAACCTGCTCTGACATGTGACTGCACGGTGCCTCCTCCAGTAATGATGTGGTCGACAGTGCTGAGCACCGACTGACACTTTATGTCTTCATTCTAGACAGGGCGATCTTAGGATCTGACTTTTTAAGTAAGTAAGTTATGAAGGCATAAAAACAAACTCACCTCCTCTAACCCACTCAAGAAATATTTCACTACATGAAACACTTTAAAAGTCAGTGGGTTTCTTTGGGCACAACAAAAATCTAGGTAAAATCTCATTATGTTCATACCTTTGCAAAATAGTGTATTTTACATGAGCAACAGCAGGCTATATGATGTTTGACCAATGTGTTAATTGTACCTCCTAACCAGAAAACCGTGGACTACGAAAGAGTTTTCAAGCCATTTAAGAGGGGAAAACATTTTTGGCAGGTCGAGATTAAAGTTGAAATGACGGGAATAAATACAACATTTTGAGATAAAATTCGAAATGACGAGATAAAGGTTCAAATGTCGACAATAACGTTGAAATACAGTTTGATAAAAGTCAAAAAAATGATGAGATTAAAGCGAAAATATCATGAAAGAAGTGGAAAATAAAGGATAAAGTCGACATACCGTTACTTGGCATTTTGACTTTTATCACAAAATTGTACTTCGACATTATTCTCGTAGTTTTCAACTTGTTTCCTCCTAATTTCTACTTTGATATCAAAATTACGATTTTAATCTCAGCTTCCCCGAAATTATTTTCTCCATCTAACATGGCCCTTATACTCTTCCAACAAACGAGAGTATCACTTGTGAAACAGTTAAATCTAGATTTAACAAAGATCCTCACCAAAACATATGTTTGTTTCTGTTGATGTAGCATTTGGACACACCATTATGACCCTCTATTTTAGTTCATGTAATAGTCATTTTTCTGAGCTGAGAAAGCAAACAAAATATTGGGGGCTGTACCTTCTAAAAAGTCAGATTAATAAGACATGATGAAGGTCTAGGACATGAATTGTCACATTTTTGGTGATAATCATCATTAAAACCAACTTTGGAGCAATTTCTGGTGTGCAGTCCCATTTTTCTGTCCATGAACCTACCATTCAACAATATAGAGTTATTTTTGTCAAGCTGACAGTCAACAGGTATGACATATTGGTTTATTTGATGATTAGTCCTGATGTACTTTGAGAAATCAATTTTTCTAAAAAAAAAAACAAAAACGGATTATTTGTTTATTTGAAGCTTCTAAAAATGCAAAGCATGGTCTGTTTGGATATCTATTCTTATTTGTTCATTCTGTTAACTGTAAAACTGAAGTTTATTTGAGGTTTTTTAAGTTGGTGAATTTGCATTTTCATACAGAATTTAAATAAAATAAAATACTAATTGATTTAATAAAAAACCTAATCATCAATTGTTGTGTAGTTGTAGTGATTGTACATAATTGCAAGAATTCCCAGAGCACACTGGTGTGTCAACATTTGAGAACCATTTCTTAAAACAACAGCATTTATAGTACAGATCTAAATCTGCATCGACAAATTAACACTGTCATAGTTAATAACAACACTGCTTGATTATCTTAAAGGGTCCATACCACAAAGTGTTATTTGCACTCTTTTTAGAGTTAAAATCTAAAACTCTGTAACATTTAACAGTGTGACTTCTGATCAACATGTCAATGTGATGTCAGGAGTGCACAGCATGTTTTTGATTCCTCAAGTAACTCTATATTAACACTGCAAAGTGTAGTCTTTTACATTTATTGGGGAATATCAAGTGGAAAAATATAACATGTTTGGCAAGAGAAGATATATCCATCCATCCATCGATTACCCATACTTATCTTATCCCAAAGCAAGTCTCGGGGTGCTGGAGCCAATCCCAGCTTACACTGGTGGGGGGCGAGGTTCACCCTGAACTGGTTGCCAGTGGATCGGAAGGCCACAGAGACAGATGGACAACCATCCACGCTCACACTATGGAAAATGTAGAGTGACCGGTCAGCCTAATGAGAATGTTTTTGATCTGTCAAAGGAAGCAGGAGTGCCTGAAGGGAACTCACTCATGCATGGGAAGAACACAGACTCCATTCAGAAAGGACCCAACTCTGTGAGTTAAAATGTGTTGTGGCCATTCAGTGCTGTTGTGTACATAGATTGGGCTGGTTGTAAACTGTTCATGGCTTGATTCATAGTAAATCTGTTTAAAATAGTGATAACACTTTTGTACTGCTGTTGTATTTCTTTGTGTTGTATTTATGTCAGTTTTAGAAAAGACCTTATTGCAAGTGTGCTTGGCATTGTGCATGGCAAAATAACATGCTTTTCCACAGACCACAGTCTCTTTGTTTTTGGGGGTTCCGGGCTAAGATCCTATGGGACCTCTAAGTTCATGCTTCATAAAACTAGAAAGTCATGAATATTTCTTTTTATCCATTACTCTAACTTTAGAAAGATGATGACATAACAGGTGTTTACATTAATCAACATTCAACCTGCAGGCAGAGATGGTGTAAAACCTTAGCGTGTGCTTGATTTATGCATGTGTTTAAAGAATAGAAACCCTCTAAGCCCTAAACGGGTATCTAGGTGTATAATATAGTGATTGATTTTTCTTTGAAACTAAGCAAATGTGGATATTTTTCTTTAACTCTTACTGTATCCAATAGTTTTGGCTTATCCGTAGTATTAAGATCATATCTTAAGATTTCAAGAAAACAGCAAGTTTATTAATTGTCATTATAAAACTAGTGTTGTTGGATGAAGTGTCTACTAGAGAAAATGACTATTGATAGTCTGTAACATTTTTTTTTACATGTTTAGTTTGGATCCATATTGGTCCAGGATGAATAGGTTTTCTGAGGATATTTACTTGATATTAAAGGTGGATGTAACAAAAAAGTTCTATAAGATGACTTAATCCATCCATCTAGCCAGTCATCCACCTATCCTGGACCAATCCTGTAGAAAAGTTCTACATGGTGGGCAACTTTGGGGTTGGTCCCCAAGAAAAGGTTTTAGCTTTCAATGCATCTTTTTTACTCTTGGGTATTTTGCGTACAATTTGCAGTATTAGAATAACAATTAATTGTTTATTCCAATGCCACCGTTCTAAGCCACATGTTTTAGATTTTGTTGTTAAATGCTGATGTGAAACAATCCAGAAACCCTGAAGCCCACCCACAAGACACTCAGTGAGACACAAGGCACACTTTGGACTGGTCGCCAGCCAGCCAACCACAGGAAGTAGGTCTTGGTTTTTGGGAGGATATCTGAGTGTTTGGAGAATACCCACGCAGGTACAGGGAGAACATGCTCCATGCAGAAAGGCCCTGGCCAACATGGGGAGTTGAAACAAGAACCCTCTCGTACAACAAAAATTCAAAATAATAATCCTATGAAAAAAAAAGAGGCCATACAAGTGGCTCTCACAGGGTACACACCACACGATGTTCAGCCTGACTTTTGGCTCAGATCCCTGCTCCTGATCAAAGTCATTATTTGGTGGTCCTAAAGATTATTGATTGTGTTAAAATTAATTTTATCCTCTTGTAAGAGGATCAGGGACTCCTTGACTTGAAATGGTAAATATGATCAGTATTGTTATGTGTGTAGAGTGCACCAAGGACAGTTAAGCACATCCTTTTTTGTCACATGGGACTAAACAAAGGAAATCAGAAAGCAAGCTGGCTGTAGTAGTATGTAAACATAGCCACTGCAACAAGAGAAAAGCAGAAAATTAAGTTAAAATGATTGACTGATTGATAAATAGTTGATTTGTGGAAAATAATATGACTGTCTAAAGAGTGTAATCTGTAAATTAAATGACGAGCTAGCTGCTATAGCCACATTTAGCTTTAATTTCTTCTGACATTGTCCACCATTTTTGCTTACATTAAAACCACATTGGATCATGTTTGATTACGAGCTGGGAGAGTTGGATGAATGAATCAGTTGGTGTGACATACCACTACAGGAACAAAACAGAAAAATCTTCATGTATGGACTCTTGTCACTGTTTGAGATTCAGTTTAGATTTTAAAGTCTTTTTGTATGTACCAGGCTTTAGCAGCTGACTTAAAAGAATTGGGCAAAAGGACAATAAAAGTAGAGGGAGAAACAATTTGGGTGATTGGTAGCTACTTTCATCATCCAACAAACTTATCATGCCTCCTCTCCAGGGTTTGTTCCTTTCATTTTGTGCGCTGAAGAATGATGAAATGTTGGCCTGTTTCATTTTAATATTGGCTAATGCTTGCTTGTATGAGCATGTCATCCTATTCAATGTTATCAACCACTTCTATTACCTTTGTTAAACACCTAAAACATCTGGTTGAAACAAGTACTTTTCGTAGAAGGTACCCTCCTCTGTTGGACATAAAAATTGCATTCAGTCACTGCAGAAGCAGGGGTGAAAAGTACCCCCACAAGGCCTAAAGATGTACAGGCTGAGAGGGGGTATCAAAAGCTTCAAGGGTCCTATATCCAGCAGATCAATTTCTTTGCTTTTAAAGTTGTTGAAGGAGCTTAGGGAGCAGAAGCCTTGACACCCTTTACTAAACTCTCAGTTCTCTCAGTTCACAGAATAAATGTGTTATGCCCCTTTAAAGAAGATGCCCCTTTAAAACACCCTTTTCTTTGATTCCTGGAGTTATATTGTAAAAGCTATACAGCCTTCACCTACACGTGTGTTTTCTGCTTCTCGCAGCCAAACTCCATAATTGTTTTCAAAGTCCTCTCAGCAGACTGTAACCTCTCCTCTGCCCTCCAATCAGACATTGTTTGATCAGCCAATCAACGCAGAGCTCATTATAATAGCATCCTGTAGCCTCCCTGCCCCCTCAGATCTGAGCGTTTTCAAAAGGGAGGGGAAAAGAGCTGCATCTGATCCTCTACAAAAACAACATTTGTCCATTTGTTAAATTTCATTTAAAGGAATCCTTGCATAATAAACACTCGGACATGATGTTAATGGTCAAACACACAAGGACAAGGGACTTTTTACGGGGGAAGCCCACTGCCTCCCCTGAGGTCTGCCTCTCCAGATAGAAGCTGCTCGTGACAGTCTTTTACCATCACAAGGAGAGATTTTCACAAACAAACAAAACCCGAAGGTATCACATGTCTTTCAAGTGATTAATGATGTTTAAGCCTAAACACTTTAACTCCCAGCCTAACTGTTTGGCAGATCTATTTGGTCAATAAATTCATGTGATAAAAACACAACAGATCATTGTTTGTTTCTGTCAATGTTGCAGGATACAGAAAAAACTGCGAACAAACCAAGCAAAATAATACGTTCTTTATGTGGGATTTAAAAGTTTAAAAATCTCAAAGCTATTATTACCATCATTATTATTGGAAATTACAAAAGTGATTACTAATATGATGATTTATAAATAAATATATTTATAATCTGTTCTTCATCAAAACATTTTATGTTAAAATCAGAACCATCTCTTTTAAGTTTTTTTATATGGCTTTTTATTTGCGAACATTTGTGCCTTTTTTAATCAATTTTGTCCCAATGTTTGTGTGTTTTTATGTAATTAGTGTTAGATTTTTAAACCTATAAATCCCACACCAAGGAAATATCTGTTTTTTGGGTTCATTTGTAGTTTTCTCTGTTCCCTGAAATGTTAACAGAATCAAAAATGATTTGAATTTTTCCAGTTTTCTTAAAACATTTGCTATCCCTGAATTTATTGATGACCTCTGCCAAATAGTTAAGCTGGTAGTTGAAGGGTTGAACTACTGGATTATTGATTTTCAAATCTACCTACAACCTGTTTATAAAAAAACATTTTCTGGCAATCACTTGATAGAAAATAATTCAAAAAACAAGTAAATACATGCTCTGAGCAGGCCTACCTACTAAAATAGCTGGGCCCCTGAAAGACTCCATCATTGGACTCCAGATAGTTTCAAACATGACTTCACACAGGCAGTACCTACCTAAAAGAGCAGCACAAGCTGTGTCAAATTTCCCTGGTTATTGTGTGCTTATGTAAATGAACTGGGCAAAACAACAGTGTCAAAGAGCCAATAAGCATTTTCAGAGATATACTGACTTGTTCATGTCTCTGACATGGTGTGCTATAAAGTTTGCCCATGACTGAGTCACATTGATATTACAAAGCAAGAAAGAGAGAGCTCAACAGTTTGAAAGTAAAAAATACAAAGAAAACATGTTATGTGTGTTACTTCAATAAGCAATAGTATTTATCCAAGATAAAAAGTTCATAATATCTATAATGGAACATGTTTTTCCAGGTTTTTGTGGGACCCTCCATGACAGCCTGCCCTAAACAGCCTCACTCTTTATCCCCCCTTGTGGGCAGCCTTGCCTCTGAGCCTTGGTGGCATACTTCATACCTTTCCATGTAACCCTTTGAGTTTGTGTCTTCATAATCCAAGCCTCCCGTGAACATTTGACTACATGCTGCTGTGACAGATTTTGTGCAACATCTATTAATAACCGTGCTAAGGTTCAGACTTGATGCTTATTGCAGAGGAAAACCTTCACTTGACAATGAGGCATTCAGTTTGTCCGACTCTCTAAAGGGAGGAGTCCTTCCTGCTGCACACAGACACACACAGCTGAACACGCAAAAATACACACTGGCTATAAAACAGAGGGATGAGGGCTTGCTAGGTAAAAGCAGGAAGTTGATTTAGATATTTCATCTTTATATCTGGTAAGGCGTAAGTTGAATCCTCGTATCTTTTTGGGATGTGAGGGCTTCCTTGAACTGCAGCTCTTTTATTTGAACTTTTGTTTTTTTATTATGTTCTTTGTTTATAGTGCATTGTAAAAGAGAGGCAGACATTAGATCTTCTTCCTTCTCCCTTTTAATTTGAGATTTGACATGTCGTTTTTGTATTTAATTGGTTTCAATGAATGAAATACAAATAAACAAACAATACTAAACATATTATTATTCATCTGTCGAGTCATAAAATATTTAGAAAGGAGCCAATGAGAGTTTATGATTCTCGGAAGGCCATAGCAACGAACACAGACTTGCATTGAAGCTTTATTTTATAACCATTGAATAATATCATGATTGATATATTTCATCATCCATTACATCAGATCCACATCAGACATCCAACATTAAATTGTATACTTGAAATGTGAAAAAACAAACAAAAACACAATATAAGGAAAAGTGAACACATTTACTGATGAAGTTTGGACACTGAGTGAAACTGAATAATTATGTGCAAATCTTTTGTGACCCATATCAAACTGATTAAACGACAAAGACAAGACATTTAATGTTCAGACTGATAAACTTAAAGCTATGGTCTACAATTTGGAAGCTTGGTACATCTTAATAACACCGTTTATAAGGCCGTTATGGTCCTATGGTCTGATCTACGCAATATAAAGACCAAAAAGAATTAAAAAAATTCAATTAGTATATCCGCTGCAAAGTGGCATAATAGTTGACCAATCAGAACCACAGACCGGTCCATGAGTCCATCCAATCCCCTGTCTTCCCTGCTCCGCAGCGTCCCGCCCATGGTCCCGCCTCCTCCCCACTACCTCCCTCATGTACCGGTGAGCAGCTAGCTGCACAGCTACTGAAGCGTCATGGAGCCAGAGAAGCCACCTCTGTTACCCTTCACATTGAAGTGAAGGAGACATAAAAATTTTGAGGAAAAGGCTGAAGTAAGGAAGAAATATGAGCAATACAGGTCCCAATGGAGACTCAACATTGGAGAATCGTATGACCGGTGGAAAAAGCTGCAGAATGATCTGGGACTGAAAACTGACACTGAGACAGCTGAATTTCTGTTGAACAGGTAATAACTTTGTTTACTACAGTGGGAGATGTCTGCTGAATAACTCTGGTTAGTCTGTGCCTATACTGGCTAATGACTGAACGTTGTTGGTCAGAATGGGTAGGCTCTGTCAATAGATTTTAGCATAAGTTAGCCACTCATTGTTAGCATTGTAAACTGAGCTGGTGAAGACAGGCCGAGAAACATAAATCCTCGCCCACAATCGGCTCTGCTCTGAACGGCTAACAGTGGCGACGCCAGACCTGCTTCACCGCTGGTCCAATTGAAATAGCTACCGCTGTGTGTTACAAGGGGGATGACTGTCGTGTTTGTTACTTTCAGCTATGAGAAATCTCGTTTATCTTCAACGCCAATTAATACTTTCTGCCAGCCGGCTTCTTGCTCAATCAGAGGGGGCGTGTTGTTAGGACGCGACACGAGCTGGGGGGCGGGATCTTGGAACACTGAGGGGAGGGGTGAGTGAAGGGGGGGCTTTAATTAATTAATTAATTGCTTTAATTGTTATTTGCTCATTTTGAATTAGATGCTTGCAACACATTCCAAGAACGCTAGCACAGGGAATACAAAAGACTGGAAAGGATGATGAATGGTCATGGGCAACAGGTGAGTGTCCTGGTTGGGTACAAAAGGAGAAACCAATAGGCTCAGTCGTTCATAATCAAGGTTGGGCAAGGGTCACCACTTCATGAAAAACTGCATCAGCAAATATTCCAACAGTTTGGGAGCAACATTTCTCAATATAGGGTTGCAAGAAATTTGTGGATTTCACCATAATATCATCAAAACATTCAGAGAACCTGAGAATTTCTGTATGTAAGTGGTAAGACTGAAAAACCACCACTGAATGCCTGTGACATCTGTTGCCCCCCTTCAAAACTGCCATCATTCTATAAAAGATATTAACATGTGGGCTTAGCCCTTTAACTTCCACCTCAACTGTTTGGCAGAAATCATCAATAAATTCAAGGATATTTAATGTTTAAAAAAACAGAACAAATCATTGTTCGATTCCATTAACATTTCAGGGAACAAAGAAACTACAAAATATATATATAATTTTTGGTGTGGGATTTAAAGATTTAAAAAAACTAACAGTTGATAATGTGATGACACACATGAAAAATGCACAAATATTTGGGACAAGATTAGAAAAAGTGGGAAAGTTTGTAAATAAATAGCAATCAGAATAAGTTAAGATTGATAATACATGAGTTTGACAAACACATTTTTTTCTGATGAATAACAGATTTTATTAGTATAAATCATCATATCAGTAAGTGGTTAAGTATTTAAAATGATAATGATGGTACAAATAATAATAATTTTAAACTTTTGAATCTTCAAATCCCACACAATGGAAATATCAGTTCTTTTGGTTTGTTTGCAGTTTTTCTTCTGTATTCTAAAAAAAAAAAACTAAAACAATGATGTGTTACTTTTTTAACACATTAAACATTCCTGAATTTATTGACCTCTGCTGAATAGTTGAGCTGGGAGTTAAAGGGTTAGGGTCAACTTGGCAAACCATTGTCAGTATTAAAGTTCATCGCTACATCTACAAGTGCAAGTTAAAACTCTACCATCACAGTGAAAGCCATATATCAACAACACCCAGACGTGTTGTTGACTTGTCTGGGCCTGAGCTCCTTTGAGATGGACAGATACAAAATGGAAAAGTGTGCTGTTGTCTGACGAGCTCACATTTCAAATTATTTTTGGAAAGATTGGACGTTGTGTCCTTCGGGGTAAGAGGAGAAGGACCATCCAGATCATTAGCTAGTATCTGTGATGGTATGGGGGTGTGTTAGTGCCCATGGCAGGGGTAGCCTGCAGATCTATTATGGCATCATTAACACTGAAAGGTACACACAGATTTAGGAGGAATACATGCTGACATCCAAGGATCATATTTTTCTGCCCTGTTTATTGCAGCAAGACAATGCCAAGCCGCATTCTGCTTGTGTTACAGCAGCCTGTCTCCATAATGAAAGAGCAAGGACACTTGACTGGTGTGTCTACAGTCCAGACCTGCCTCCCACTGAAAATGTGTGATACATTACAAAGAGAAAAAATTGACAATGGAGACCCTGAACTGCTGAGCAAATAAAATCATACATCAAGCAAAAATGAGAAATAACTCCACCTTCAAAGCTTCAACAATTACTGTCCTCAG
Organism: Scarus forsteni; assembly: GCA_036419115.1. Taxonomy (NCBI): domain Eukaryota; kingdom Metazoa; phylum Chordata; class Actinopteri; order Labriformes; family Labridae; genus Scarus; species Scarus forsteni. Next base: position 34,917,880 of record JAZDUH010000451.1, read on the forward strand.
TTTCCAAATGCTTAGAGTGCTGAGAACAGGAAAGATGACATTACTCAGTGGTAAAAATGCCCCTGTCCCAGCTCTTTTGAACATATTGCTGGCATCAATTTCGAAATTCAGATTCAGATTCAGATTCAGACAAAATTATTGATACCTGAAGGGCAATTCCATTCACAGTTACCTTGCCTTTTTGAACCATCCAAACAAATTATGGAACAAAATGAGTGAACATATGCATAAAAAAAATGATGCTCTTCATTTTCAATATTAAATACCTTATCACTGTAGTGTATTCAACTGAATGTAAGCCAAAAAGGTTTTACAAATCATTGCATTCTGATTTTTATGTATATTTTACCCAACATCCCAACTTCATTGGAATGAAGGTTTATAATCGAACCAACAGCACCAGCTTCTTATGTATGTTAAAAGTCTTAATGACTTGTGTCTTGTTAAGAGTGTAACAGAAAACCCATGTATTATTCAAGCATACAAATCAGTGTCTGACTCTGGCTCTCCAAGAGCAGCTCTGTTGTTCACTGTTTACACACAGAGAGAAGAATCTGTTAAAGTCTTCTTAATAAAGTCTTTAAATGCAAAAAATATGTTTGAACCACACATATATGCAGCGCTATCACTGTCACATCTGATATCAGTCAAAAGAGCTCTGAGACGAGAAACAGCTTTGAATCTGAAATGTCAATCTCTCTCGAAGGTGAAGAAATAAAACAGTTGTGTAAATCCATCAGCTCAGCACTGAGTGTTTTTCTCACAGAATGACACACAGCTGAGCCGTATCAAAGTCCAACCAAACAATCTTCTCCACATCAGTCAGCCTGAGTTACAACGGCTGGCAGAGATGAAACGGCTGAGGATGGATGGGAGGCCATAAAGTGATGATGTGTCATCTGAGCCGCTGATGGACAGAAGCTTGAGCAGCAGGTTACTGACGGAGAGAAAGATGGAGGACTGACGAAGAGAAATAATTCAAATCAAGGAGAGAATTAGGATAACTCTACTATAAACCATGAACAAGTACTCATTTTTTAAAATCTCCTTTCAGCGTATTTAGCGAGTGAATCAACATTAAAGACAATCAAATAGCATGATCTGTTGGTGAAATATGACTGTGGTAGATGATTAATTATTAATTACACACACTTATTCAGCTAAAACAAACTGCTATCATTATGATAAAGAAACATGGTCTATCTGTGGTTTCAATTAGACAATCCACATGATATCGTTTAAAGTTGTAATGCTTTGAGGGATCCTGAGATGTTGCACAAACGGCACACTAACTAAAGGATGAACGTATCTTATTCAAGGTGTAAAGATTTTCTTTTAACTTTGTGCAGATGTTTCCTCTGACTCAAGATGAAGGAGTAGAACTAGGACGTCTTAGATTAATCATTGAGATAATTGGGTCTTATGTTTTTCTTTCCTTTTGAGTCTGAGATCTGATGAGTGTGCTGAAGATAAATCTGTGTATGCAGAAGATGCACAAATCTCTGAACCATGGATGGGTTGACAGGATGATGGAGGTTTAAGGTCCCTTGCTTGCCAACATATTTCCAGAATGCTTTGGAGGAGGCTCCTACTTTGTCCTCCTTAAATTTCCACTCTGTCCTAGACTTTTATGCCCTTTACTTTGCTCAATATGTCTCATCCATAAGCACTTCTATGAACAAGACAAAAAGTCACTTTCATCAAGACTTCTCCCTCTTCCCAGACCCACCAGTGTGATGTCTTACCTTTGCTTTGCTGTCAGTTTAAGCTCTTTAACTCTTGGTAGCAAGTCCACTGGAGAGCATAGCTGTTTCAATGAAGGCAGAGATGTTGACAAGCAGTGTTGAACTGACCAATCACCACAGAGCTGACCTCAAGAGGAAGGGAGTTTTCGAGAGGCAGGAGCTCTGACAGAGCTTCTCAGGCAGGGCATTGCCGTCACACGTAGATGTTCTCCCTATATCACACCATCAACTAGAAAGGAGGTAATACAGGCATTAGTTCTCTCTCTCATTTGGAGTACTGTATGGTTGCTCTGCTGCTAAAATGGATATAAAAAACTACAACTAGCTCAAAATAGAGCTGCAATATTAGTACTTACTTGCTGTTTAAAAACCGATGTGGCAAGGATGCATCACAGTTTGGTATGGTTAACTGTCGAGGCTAAGTTGACAGCGAGTATTATAAAATTTTCTAGAAATGCAGTTATGGAGGGGAAGCCAGATTTCTTTAGTGAAAAATTCATTAATGCAGGTCTAAAACATAATCATAAAACTGGACAAGTAAGCTTGGGTTATTTGAAACTTCCAAAACCAAATTCAGAATTACTTAAAAAACTGTTTTTATAGAGCCATTCAGCAATAGAACTTTTTACATGAAAACATGAAAAGAATCAAAAGCAAATACTTATTCAAACAATCTATTAAACAAATATTAATGAGAGAGACCAGACAAATAGAACAATTAGAATAGTCAATGTTTTTTTGTTTATTTGTTTTGTTTTGTTATTGATGTTATTTTGATTTACACCGACAAGTGTCAGTTTTTGTTTTTATGATTATTGTATGTTGTTTATGTTGTGATGTTTTATGTGGACCCAAGAAAGATTGGCAACCACGACAGTGAAGCTAACAGGGATCTGAATATGAATAAAAAATAAAGACAGAGAAAGAACATACTCTAGCAGTCCGCACAAGCCTATCCTCCCTTTGCTTGAGAGTACAATTGCTCAGAAATGATCTGAGTAATACTTTTTAAAAGCTGAATTATTTTACTCTTTGACTAAAGAATAATCCATAAGTTTTTGGAGGTCAGAATTTACTGTGTCTGATGGTCAAATATATGTTTTGTTGATTTTTTAAAACATATTTTGGGAAATAACACTTCCAAACCTCATACCTTGCCCTGCCTTCATTTCTCTGAGCCTCCCGTAGCACCCCCACCCCACCCCCCTGAATCTACATGAAAAACTGATTGGTTTGTTGTTGTGCAAAGAGAAAAACAATTCGAAATGTTTCCATGAATAAAATCAAGATAAAATGGCCTTATACACATAAAGTCAAAATACATTTAAAGAAAGTTTCCTCCTATGTGTTAAAATGGTTTTGGCCAAATTTAGTAAATAAAAGTTTGATCATTTCAAGGCTAACAGGGCTTCACGATTCCTTTGAGACCCTTTGGTCAGTTTAAAGCTTTGTCAGACAGTTCTGCCTATGACGAAAATGGAATATGGCAAATCCTGCTGCTTTGCAGGGTCACAACAGAACGGCTACCATAGGCAAATGGGCTTGAATTGACCCCAAATTCATGTTATGATGTCATCCTGATAGGTCCGTTTGGCAGGGAGGGAGAAGTCCTGATGACGCTGACTTTCCGTCTTGTTCGTAGAAGTGCTCCATTACATAGAACAGCCACATAAAAGAAACAAAAGGGCAGATAAAACTTGGAAATGCACCATATGGGCTTCCCACAATACAAACATGATTATATGTGGAAATATAATGATCAGATTTTATGTTTCAGGTCAAGGTCATTAGGCCTCATGTTCATACCTTTTCTCAGGTCTCATATTCATCAACGGCTTGTAACAGTGATACCTGAAAAATACACAGAGGGCCTTTTTCACTTTATACAATGTCTTCTCTGACTCATTGGTGTACTGGTTACATTGGTGAGGTGGTCACAGGTCAAGGTCAATGTAATGCAAGTTCTTTCCTCGCTTTTAAATGATTTTTCTATATTTTACTTTTTTTGTGAACATAGACAAATAATTAAACATGACAAAATAAAAAAAGCAACCGAAGTGCAAAAGAAATGTCATTTGCATGTTGAAAAAGGAGCAGGAGGAAGTCGAAACTTACCTGGTCAGCCCTTCACCTTACACAAGCAGTCAGTAATTAACCCACTTCCAAATAACAATTACAAAAGTAATCACACATAAACCAAATAAAACAAACTTAATATAATAACAAATCGTCATCAAAGAAAAATAAATAAATCAGCAAAAGGAACAACAAAAACTAAATCCACCTTCACTGAACTTTATACAGTGTCATCCCTGTACCTTTTCACAATCATGATTTTATACTTTTTCTTAATCTGCTCTTTGTTTGGACATTGTTTTTATTCATCACTTTATTCAGTTTTACACCATATACAAAAGCTTTTCCTCGTTGGTTTTACCTTTCCAGTCTTAAAATGAAACAATCCCCTTGAGTGATAATTCCCCTATCTCTGCTTAATCATGCCCTGAATGTTTCCAGGCTGTTGATTATTTTTTGCTTTAAACATAATTTGTGCTTTTTGATATTCTATTTGATAAGAGAATTTTAACAGTTTTGACTGCAGAAAAATAATCAAACAAAAACATCAAGTGAGCTTTGTAAAGAACTTTTTTTTAAACAATTGCACAAACAATCTCTTTGACAGAAGGACAAATTAAAGATCTTTAAGACCCTGATTAACACAGCATGGTATTCAAACTAAAAAACATAGTTAATTGTTGAACCAATAATAAAACAAAAACTCCACTGTATATAGCACAGCTGTTCATCTTGGTTTTTCCATGAATCTGAATTGTCCAGGTCAAATATCCTCATCTTCTTAGTTATGACACAGATAATACTCCGTTTTAGATTTCTCAGGATTTACAAATTCATCTATGTATGCTTTTGATACTTTAAGTTTGATGTTCTATTATAGAAGTACTGATTTAAAAATAAAGTAGTGATAACTTTGACTTAGATGTTAACTTCAACAGATCCAGTTTCGAATTGGTTAGTTTTCATTCCTTATTGTCCTCCAATGAAAATCACAACATATCTTTTCAAGATTTTATACTGGATAGTCCATGGTGTTGTGGACTTGTAGCCGACAAATTGATGCCATAACGTTTTTCATTTTCTTGAGTAAAATTAAATCTAGACTAATTGTGTATTCAATTGCAATTCATAATTTAATCCTTTATGACAGCACAAATAATAGCCAGAAAATTGTAGTTTTTTGGAGCTGAAATGTTCATTTCACTTTCTACTGAAATCCAACAAAATGAAAAATTTCAAAAAAATTTAACATATATATTTTTTGTCCCTCATTTGATGGAATTAGTTGTTATTGGCAACTGAAAATCCACTTAAAGACATTTTACCATTAATGTGAATTACTAAGATGTTTTTTTTTGTATTTGTTGGTCATATTTATTTGGTAAAGATATCACAAAAGTATGTATCAAATATAATACAACAGGCTTTAATGGGATAATAATGTAAAGGTTTGTGTATTTTAAATTTTGTGATATATAGATTTTATTATATTTTGTTGCTGCTTGTTGACAGTTTGATAAAAAAAGACTTTTTTTAAGTATAGTTCAGTTATTCATTAAAAAATGTCATTTACATTTAGATATTGTTTTGAGCTTTAATTCTTGTAAAGCTGCTGTAGTGGTGCTTTTGTAGAGCAAAACACTGGTCTTGGAGTTACTGGTTGTGCATGAATACACTAGGTAACACTGAGCGTTATATAGTCAGGTTAAACCTACACAAAATGAGGCTTTTTGTGTTGGATGTCATCCTGCCGTGTATGTGACCAAATTTTGATTGGCTTCACCAAGTCTCACTCCAAGGTTTTTTGAAAGTTGGCAGCCCTGTGGTCAATCATGCAGGTGTTCAGGATCACTCGGGTTGATCAGGCCTGGCTGAAGTTAAAAACTGGTGCTTTGGTGAGAGATTTTGATGTCATAGTTTTAACAACTGAAATGAAAGCAGGTCAACAAGTCTACACCTACCAGGTTCTACAGATTTCACAGGTTGGGGAGCTGTCAGACAAACCCAACCATGCCCACATTATCCCTGCAGGTCTGATCAGGGTTTCTTCACACCAACACCTGTGTGGGTTACCAGGTTCTTAGTTGGACAAGGATCAAGATCTTTGCAGTCGTATTTGCTTGCTTGTGAAGACTATATCCCTGGAACACATAGAGGGCTTAAGGGGTTCAAGCCCACACTGGGTCAAGTATTAAATGATTAGATTCTAAAAGTCAAATTCAGTAACATGAAATCTTGAGAAATCTTTGCACAAACATCCAGTTTGACACAGGAATCAAATGACTGGATTTTAGGGTCAAAAGTCAAGGTCATTGTGTGTCATGTTCCTCACCTGCTTGTCAGAAGCCAAGAGTGCTCTCATGGATTTTCTTCAAACTTGACAGAAATGCTCATGATGACTTACACATAATCTGAAGGCATTTTAAAAGGGAAAAGGTCACTGGAAGTTTAAGGGTGAATCCCAGTTCTACCCCCTTCTTGGCCCTCTGTTTTGAGGGCCAAGGGGAAGGTGTGAAAACACACTGCTGAGAAATGAGGAGCCACTCGATACCCTCCTGATACGTTATCATCCAGAGCCACTTGCTAGTTGTGACATAGGCAGATGCAACAATAGCCGTAGCTACAGCTGCAAAAGCTAGCTCGTTATAATGAGAGTTTGTAAAATATGACCAAAAATTCAGAACATGATTAATGTTTACTTGCTGATTTAATAATTACTTTTAATTAAGCGCTTCCTTTGGTCTACGCTCTGCCTTTGTGTCAGCGTGTGTGGTGAATTATGGGAAATTATCTCATCCCAAGTGAGGTCCCGGTTTGTCATCGTTTTGAGGGTTGACCTTGGTCTTAGCCCTTCCCCTTAGCAATATGGACAACTGGGACACCACTTCACTAGACATGAAAGTACAAAGCCAAGGGATAAAGGGTAGAATTGGGATTCACCCTAAGTCTTGTTACAAACATGCAGCTAAACCGTTACAGAGATACAGTTTTTAGTAATTATCTACCATTTCACTCCATCTGTATTGAAACCACGGGCCTAACCATCAGGCAGTAGTTGTTTCACAGTTAAATATTACATAATTACCACTGGAATCTGATTATTTAAGCATTAAAATAAAATAACAATTAGAACTGCTGTTTGGTCCAACCCCAAGTTGTAAATTTTGCTTTAATGTCTTGGACAAGCTGAGCAGCACCCACACCACAAGTTGCTTCCATTGGTGAGCATTTGCTGCCACAATGACCCTGAGGAAATCATTTGGCCAAGTGTAACACCTCATAAAACTAACTAAATTGATGTGACACAAATTTCAGTCAACAGATTATAAAATCTTACTTTTATTTATTGCAAATAGAACTACAACATTTACTCACCACAGACAAACAGACGTTCAGGGGGGTCTCTCCCGTCAGACTCTAAAGACAATTTACAGCAACAGTGGAATATGTTTGCTCCCAAAACTGAACAAACTTTCTTTTTCTTGTTCTCAGGCATTAACCGTTTTACTTTTTGATCAGACTGCATTTTTGTCTTTTGGATATGACAGAAAAAACAACTATCTTAACCATCATTTGCATTTAAGCTCATCACTTGATGTTTAAGGTTTAATTAGAAATATTGGCAAACGGCATGAAGCCTCCATCTGTTCAGTCTTTAGCTTCAAATACATCAGTGTACCATGTGTCCTTACGTAATGATGGTGAAAATATCATATTTCATTAATACTTTCATCTCTTTATATGCCAATGTGTTGTTATAGGAGTGTTTCAAAGGAAAAAATGATCACAATGATGGAAAAAAAAAAGATTCAGTGCTACACTACTGCACTAAACGACCCCCAGACCCAATCTGATCTCAAAACTAAAGAGGAAAAACTACAATCCTGCCTATTCATAGAGTTTTAATCTCATACATCATCATTGATCTACTGGTCACTTCAGTTAGTCTTACCTGGAAATAAAGTGAAATCAAGGCCATTTTAGGTAATAGATAAACAGATGATTTGATATACAGTTGTAGTGTACTGTCTCCTATGATTACATGTTTCAGAAACAACATCTGTCAACGATTCTGAAAGGTGGCAGTCCGTTCTAACACCAGCAGTAGTTCATTCAGTATAAGGCTCTGAGGTGTTCATTCACAGCAAACCACTCACACAATCTTCAGCTTTGTGTAACTGGTGCACTACTTAAACATGGAGTTGAAGGATCGTCCGATGATAAGTCGGCGAATCTCGCTCGTGCCAGCGCCAATTTCATACAGTTTTGCGTCACGTAGGAACCGTCCCATAGGGTAGTCATTTATGTAGCCGTTCCCACCTGTTGGTAGATGACACAGATTTACAAATAAAGCACGCAAAGATAAAACTCATATGTCGGCTGAAAATACAGTATCTCTAATTTTTTACTGATAAAACTATTGCTGCATGGCTCCATAAAAAGGACCAAATCCTTCAAATACATAAATTAGAAAGCACTCGGAGAGCGCAGACCTCCGCCAGCACCACAGTCCTCAGCCATATTGTCATTTTGACCATAAATAATACTCCTACCTTTATTTCATCTAAATATTTAGATTCCTTGACCATGAAAACATACCAATAGCAACTGGATTCATAATGATATCTATTTTAGTTCAGTAGTTATTCACAGAAATCACATTTTTTGCCATGGCGGCCAGACGCTGATCCCGATCAACACCAAAATCGAATCAGTTCTTCCTTTTTCCATGCTGAACATGTCCTGAAAATTTCATCCAAATCCATCCATTACTTTTTGAGTTATTTTGTTCATGGACGGACAGACAGACAAACTCTGAACTCCGAAAACATAACCTCCCTGGCGGAGGTAAATATGGCACTGCAATTGTGTAAACTAGTCAGGCAACAGCCAATCTACCTAGTCAATGTCTAAAGTATGGAAAAACACAACCTCAACCATGGCACTTCCAACATGATTGATTAAGTAACTGTATTAAATATACAAGGACTTGATCCTGTGAATGTTCTCAAATTTACCCATCAGCTGATGAATAACAAATAACACAAATAACTTTTTTTGCCAACAGGAAGGGGTCAGAAACTTTTCTAAAACATTTTGAAGCCCCAAGGCTAATTCTCTTTTGTATGTAAAAACAAGAAAGAATGAAAAAGGAAAACATATCCAATCATCATGTCATAAACATGATGACTTGGCCATTTGTCTGAATGTTTACATTCTGTGCAGGAAAAGACCTCACAAATATGGCATTTCCTGGTGAATTAAGAATGTTAAAAAATAACCAGAAACTCCACCATTGCATTTCCAACACTGTCGGGCAAGTTATTGTAAAAAATCCCATTAGGATTCAGATCACCACCAAAATGTAATCACGTCTTTCTTATCCCATCATAAACATTCCCTGAAATTTTCATCAAAATCTCTCCAAAACTTCCTGAGTTATCCCATTAAACAATCCAACAAACAACATGAAATCAGAGGTTTGTGAATGTAATAAACAGGAGGATGATGACTCTTACAGCAATAAAAGGTATTTGTGAAAACCCTGAGTGTTTAGTGTAGAGCAGCAGTTCTTCCTCTTCAGAGATCTCAATAGATGACAGCTCATAAGAGGCTCAGTCTGTACAGTCACATCAGTCTTTCTTCTAAAATCAAACCAACATTAATACAAACCTCTAATGACCAGAGTGAAGCGGTAAGAGGGACTGTATGTCACAAAGCATGAATAGAAATCATCAAAGACACAACTCACATCTAATCAAGCCTGCTCACTCATTCACAAACATGAGCTCACGATTTCTTAAGCAAATTGGCTGCACGTGTTGCAGCCATGGCTACAGTAAAATTGTCCAGCTAGTTGCTGTGCTACATCAAACCAGCATTCTTACAGCAACAGGACTGTCAAGCAGGGCACCATGATGATGGACTTAAGAGAGCGCATCTTAAAACAGGGCTGAAACTTACAATCTGATCTTCACTCCTTAATAAGAGCTTTATGAAGCACAAATTGGATTCTAAAGGCCCTTAAGTGTGACATTTTCCCTTATACTTGTAAAGACATGGTGACCTTTATCATAAGTGTTACTTACCTAAACACTGAATGCCATCCAGAGCAACCTGCGTGGCGTTCTCTGCACAGTACAGGATCACTCCAGCACAATCCTATAATGAAAAAACAAGTTAACACAGTCAGTACCTTTACATTTAAGGCTAGATTTTGCAATCTAACACCATGTCCAAGCCCTAAAAAGGGTAAGAGACGGTGTCATGGTGTATGCCTGTCGTCCACACTACATGTCTGTCTTTCCCATTGTTGACAGTGGATCAAGTGTATCTAACACACAGATGGAGAAAAGGATGTGTAAGGCTTTGAACTGTGAGACTGTGATTTAAGGGCTTATCAATAAAAGCCTCACTGTGAGCCAAATTAAGTTTCTCTCTGAAAGTGCACTCATCCACATAAATGAATTCTTCACTCCATAAAACAAGTTACCAAAATTTGTCAAATGGGACAAACAACAGAACCCTCCAGCAACCCGTCACTCTTCCTTTCCTTGATCGTCTCTACATCATGAGCAATCGAGAGGAAAACAGAAACGGATTGACAGAGTAAAAATGTTGCGCTGTTTTATGCAGCTTTGTTCTGCATCATTCATGGGCGGTGAGGACACTTCTATATGGTTCAATGTAATTCAGCTAATTATGTCGTCAATCCTCACTTGTGCCATGTTAAGTAAGCAGATGCTAATGTTCTTTTTCCAGAATACAAGCCAAACATCAAGTATACAGCAAACCTTCAACTCTAAACCTTCAACAGTCGGACCTAGTCTCAGTTTACCTTTAGGCGAGTTAGCAAACACCTGACCACATGTATGAGTAAAGATATGAAGAATTTCACAGCCTTGTGTACATGCCGTCTGTACCCTAAGCTTTACTTTAGGTACAAATACCTCTTGATTTTTACCTCTTGCATATTGTGAAATCTGAAGACAGACACCAATGTGACCTCTGTTTTTCTTTGCATTCCTAATTTTGACTTCCAGGTCAAAGCTTAGTGTGGGGGATGTTTATATTCAAACTGGAAACTTAATGGGAATTACTAGAAATTGGAGGTAATTTAAATAAACTGTATCATATCCAGTTATGAATATTTACATTTTATTTTGTCACAGGCAGGCATCCATGTAAAATAATCAAATAAAAAATATTACATTTCAGCAGATTTATTTGTGATGAACTTTAATTGTCCACAGACTAAAATGTGTGGCATCATAGCAACGTACATGTGAAGGAGGAATGATAGATATTCTCAAACATACTTGCATGAGATCTGGTGTGTTAGTCAAGATTATCCTAAAACATATTTCCCCAACTATATTTAAAATGACGGTTTAGGGCCAACCTTCAATTCAGTAAATTGCAGATTTATTTCTATAAATTTCCATGGGAAGTTTCCAACTTTGTAAATTCCTAGTATTTTTCAAACCTATTAAAGACCAATATCTCTGCAAATTTTTCCAACTTAAAATAAACTGGTACTATAAAAAGTACTTGAAAAGTAAAATTTAATTAAGAACAAATAGAGGAAAAAGCAGAATAGAAATGATTCCGTTTTCTTAAACTTGAGCTGAGACTCGAACAGAAAAATATTATTCGAGGATGTAACAGCGACATTTAAGCCAACAGTATTCTTTGAAATGTACTTTCTCCAAGTATAAGAAGTAAAAATAGAAACATCTTGGTGACTGTGCAGCTTTTAAAGCAAAGTCTCATTACTCTACTTTTGAACTGCTTGTTTCAGCATGAAGTGATTTAAAAAGATCTCACCTTTGCACTGAAGTGTCCTCGGTCACAGGCCCGGGCCACGTTGTACAAATACTGCCGACAGGAGCTCAGCCTGGTGTACATGTCAGCCATCTTTCCTTGCATTAGCTGAAAGACGAAAACAAACATACAATGTTAATTTTACATTTTGCATTGTATGTTTTCACGTGTTTTGTTGTGGAATAGTGGTTAGAAGACAAACCTGAAAGTGTCCGATTTTCTGTCCAAAAGCTTCTCTCATGTGAAGGTAAGGAACAGCATGGTCTACGACGGCCTGCATGATGCTGAAAAATGACAGCGTTACAAACAAAAAGAAGTTTACAGTCAGCCAGCTGAAATAATGTAAAAAACAATAAGATGCAGAGAAGCAGAAAACAAATGACTTTTGATGTCTTCTAAATATTTTTGAGAACTGGATCCCTTGATTGCTCTTGGGTTTTCATGCCAGCTGAGTCACTTACACAGAAATAACTTTTGTTTTTGCTTGCAGGAACAAGCCTGATATCTTAAATTAACATTTCAAAGTCTAAAAGCTAATTTATCTTCCCCTAGTTTACTGAATTTTTCAGTTATAGTAATGTGATGGTTGAAGCATAAAGGCTACTCGGTTCTTACATACAAATGTCTCTACCCCCACACACACACACACACACACATGTGCAAATCATAGGTTTATTTCTGCTTAAGGAAAGCCAACATATTCACACAGCAGACGGATTAGTACTCAAATAAATGACTCCAAGCACAGTAAAGAGGAAAAGTAGGCACTAAATGGGATATAATCGTTCAAAAAATGACACAAAAGGGTTTCCAAGTATTATCAGATCATATATAAATACAACATTTTATGTTTTGTTGCATTCATACATGATCAGAGATGTTGCTCCATCAGAAAAGTTTGATTGAGTCAATTCCTGGAATGAACTTACCCAAGAGGTCCTGATGCCAGAACCAGCCTCTCCAGATCCAAACCACTCATCATCACATAAACACCTTTGTTTAATGGACCAAGGATGTTTTCCTCTAGAACAATAAGAAAGAAAGAAAGAAAGAAAGAAAGCAAGAAAGCAAGAAAGCAAGAAAGAAAGAAAGAAAGAAAGAAAGAAAGAAAGAAAGAAAGAAAGAAAGAAAGAAAGAAAGAAAGAAAGAAAGAAAGAAAGCAAGAAAGAAAGAAAGCAAGAAAGAAAGAAAGAAAGAAAGAAAGAAAGAAAGAAAGAAAGGAAGACAAGGGTGTTTTAATAATAAACCACAAAGAAATTTCTTGTTTGAGGCACATACAAAAAAAAAGCCCAAAAAGAAATGATCCAGGAATGATCCTGCTTGTCCCCAGAGAACATTTGGCAGATCGAGCACTTGAACGCTCACCTGGGATTTTGCAGTCTTCAAAGATCAGCTCGCAGGTGTTGGATCCTCTCATGCCTAGTTTGTCGAGCTTCTGTGCTGTTGAGAATCCTGGCATCCCCTACAACATGCAAATACATGCGTGTTCAAGCAGGGCCAGGCATGTTCTTCCCCATCGTACGGATCGACAATCATTGGACAAAATGCAGATTGAAACCTGGGCTTGCAGGAAGAGTATAACCAGCTTGACTTCACTGGATTACCTTTTCAACAATAAACGCTGTGATTCCTCTGTGATAAGCCTCAGGATCTGTCTTTGCATAAACGATGAGCACATCGGCGTCAGGCCCATTTGTGATCCAGAACTTGTTGCCATTCAGGATGTAGTGGTCACCTGTAGAAAAATACAGAGGTCAAAATAGAAAACGAATCAAATGACAAAAGATACATGCAGAAGAGCACATTTTAGTAGTTTATAGTTAGTTATTAGTTTTAAAATCAGGATCGACCAGGCATGATGAGCAGAGCTGACGAGTGTTCACACCCTGGAGCTCAAGCCTTTCTGAAATGTCTCACTCACTCAGACGTATATCTATGAGAGAACACATCAGCTAAATTTACATTGCTCTCCAGCTTTTATGTTTGTGTTTTCTGATTAATTGATGGATCATGATGGATACTATCATCTACATCACATCACTCTCCTTTAACAAACAGGATATACATTCTGCTGCAAGAGACTCTTAATCAAAACCAAACAAACAAATAAAAAATAATTCAAACGGCGCTGTTCACACCGTAGACAAAAGCCCCGTTTCCACCAAGTGGTCTGGTATGGATTGGCACCATAGACTGTAAAAAAACATGGACGCCATGTCGCGGGGCTTTTGTGAAGCCGACGAAAAAAACGCTCCCCCTGGTGACTGGCTGCAGTATAGGTCAACTCTCCGTCTCCCCCATTCATCTGAACGGGCCGTAGTGAAACTACAAAAAATTAATACACCTCGTAGAAATATTTCTCCCATCCGTATGCTGTGTTGATATGAAAGTATTATTGGGCTGCATTTTTTCCAAGTCCTCTTTTTTTTTTTTTGTGACCATTTACGACAGCTGTGTCCAGATATGGTCCAGATTCTCTACCAGCTGCACAATGGCGGCGCCCTGACGGGGGATATTATGGCTTCAAAACCGTTACATGGTAGAAGGCGAAGCCACGCTGTCCAGTTGTTATAATAAATCCATGATCGGCACGTTTTGGCTCAGGCCGGATCGGTAAAGCCGTTTCCACAGCCAACTGAACCCTACTTGGTAGGCGGTGTATAGGCTGGATGCCGATAGCATGATGTCATAGCAGCGCGACACAGTGTACCCGGCTATTAAATACAACAAAGAAGAAAACGTGACACAGTAAACAAAGAGCAACGATGGAAGACATCCTGCAATTCTTCATTTTTGTGATCAGCATGTGGCTTTTTGTAACGAAGTGCAACCAAGCTTTGTTTCAGAGAAGGCTGTGTGCCGCGAGAGTTTTCACGAAGACGAGTGGAGATTTAAACATGACGGGGCTATGTGTTGTTCCACTGTTGCACGGGAAGCGACGTCTCCTTCTACCAATCAACAGACTGCAGTGTTTCTAGCTCCACCTTCTGGGTCGGATCAGTATCCTCGGCAACCAAACAGAGGGGTCCCGAAAAGAAGGACAGTATGGTTTGCTGATAAGGGGTCCTGTCCCGGTTTTAGGCTATGGAAATGCCACAAAAAGCGAGCTGTATTGAGACGAACCAAACCGAACCCTCTGGTGGAAACTGGGCTAAAGAATTACTGCAAACAATCCAAGAGGTGCTGAGAAATGGGATGCATGTAGAAACCTGGTGCCTATGTAGTATACATCACAGGTTTTAGGTACTTTGTTTCCATTCTCTAAATTTCAAGACAAAGATGATGATCCCTCTCTGCCTTCTTTTTTCTCAGGGGCAGTCCAACACTGCTAATAGCTTAAAAACTGACATTACAGGTAAGCATTTTATATTTACCACTGCAGGATGAATCATTATATTTGCTCATTTGTTTTCTTAAAATCACTGATGCTGGAACCTTTTTGGCACTGTAACTCTTATTTAAGTGCTGATACAGCTTTAATATTCTGGGAAAAAAACAGCCGTTAACAAACTCTGCTGTAAAGGCACTCACTGCTCCCTGCTGTGTGTCTGTCCTTTCTGGGCATGAATATTAGAAACATTAGACTTTCTGTATCAATATTACTAAAATGACTTAAAGTTACTAAAAGTATTGCAACTATTGTTGATAGGCCAATCTGTTTTGTCATTGAAAAACCAACTTGCATTTTGACAAAAAGTAATAATCTAGAATTTGTTTCTGGGTAAGTTATGAAGTTCATGCAGTCACTTGTGAAGTTGTTAAGCGAAAACAAAAACAATAACACAACATCCTGTTAGGAATGATATTCATTCATTTGAGATCTGTACTGAGGGTTCTTTAACTCTTTTAAAATCATGTAATGGGTTTTAAAGACATTTTGAGAAAAACTCAGAGTAATGTTTGTATCACAGAATACATGTACGTGCTAATTTGTTGAAGTAATATCGTCATTTTTCAAAAAGTTGTCAAGCTTTAGCACTAAATACAGGCATAATAACAGGATATAGAAGCGCCTTGCTCCCCCAAGAGAAGGAAAGCACAGAAATGAAAGAGTGCATATATTAGGGAAGAAAACTTTCTAATGCAAAGTGTAAAAGCTGCGAAACTGCAGATGTTTTCTGAAGCAGCTTGATAACGTTAAAAGCAGATTTGTTAAGGTGGTCGTGTAAAAGTTAAATCAACATAAAGACTTGCTACTTTGTGATTTTTTACATTTAATTCATGTTAAATATAAATCATTCCTAATTTACTATATTTTATGAATGTATAGGATCTGCTTGAACCCTGTTAGTCTCCTTCTCTGGCTCCCTTTATGATTGCTGACTATGCAGTTTTTAGCACACAAGCTTGTCAACAAGCGTTTAGCCAATCTCTAAAACTAATTTATACATCACAGAGCAAAGTCTAAATATTTCACCTTTAACATACAGAATAATTATTACTCTTGGCCACTTGGAGGCAGCAGATATCAGGGCTCTTAAATTGGCCATATCAAGTGTGTTTTGATGAACTCAATCATGCAGTCATGATTTGGACATCTGATAAACCTGAGAACCAAAGTTTCTTACTGATGACTTTTACAGATGTGAGATCGTACTTTAACAATGAGCCAAATCTACATTATCAAATCAAAGGAGAATTTTTTAAGAAAAGAAAACAAACCGTCAATTAACAACCCACTTCCAGGTAATCTGATGGTGGATAACTTCACTTGGCAAGGAATGCAATTCAATTCTGTCTCTAGATTCATTAGTGTTTTCTTGTTAGCAGTCGCAGACATCGTTGTAGGCTAGTATGTTGGTAGTTGTCGTCATAATTGGAACACAAAGCCTGGTAGTGAATGTCGTAAGCCAAGGAGTATTTAAAACTTAAGTTTCTTTACTTTAAGCGATTCTAACAAAACACAGTGCTTAACACATGTATTAGATTACCACACACTGTAAAGATTGTGCTACAGAAGCCCTACATTAACATTGTTATTAATCACCAAATCATTTTTATGTTCCTGTGATGGTTAATACACCACTATGAAGAGGATGTTTAGCTGAAACAAAATATTTTAATGCTAAAATATAATCATTAGTTTTATCTATTAACTTTTACATGTACTGCTTTACAGAAAGACAGAAATATGGTAAAGCAGGTCATTATTTTTTATAAAGATTTCAAATTATAGTTATTTATTTGTAGTCCACAACAGAAAAAATAGTTTTAGTGATTAAATGTTATGCTTGATTATTTTCTGACTTCTCAGAGAAGCCCAGTGAGCCGCTCAAATGAGTGTATAAAAACTGAATTCAGTTTAAAATTCCTCATTTCTGTTCAAACTAGTAAAATGCTGAGAGCTCACTGAAAGAGTCCACAATGAAGTTCTTTTTGCTGCTGGATGATTCTCTCATTTTTCTGATAGCTGTTTGAATAAATCTGTTAATCACTGTATATTTTTTCACACACAGGCACATGTCCTTCCCTGCTCATTCACAGTATGATATTCAGAGTGAAAGGGCTGAATGCTGAATGTTTCTATCAAATTCTGAGTCATTAGTACCTCCAAAAAATATTTAGTCATGCTTTTTTCCAACCATGGAGAACCAGAGCACACTGAATAAAGCAACATTTGATGGATCAAGATTTCAGGCAACAAATCAAAACTGTACACATGCCTGAATATGAGTATATGAACAGAAAGATAGGAACAATGCAACAGCACAAGTACAGAAATAAGTGAATTATAAATACAAAAAGAAGTTGTTAGTTTAATACCATTCTTCTTGGCTGTTAGCTTCATTGAGACGACATCAGAGCCAGCGTTCGGCTCACTCATGGCGAGGGCTCCAACATGCTCTCCCGTCAAGAGCTGGCAACAGGAAAAAACACTTTTACAACATCACAAAATCAAATTTCACCAACAGTTTCTGATATTTGACTTTAAGCCATTGGTGATGCAGAGCACAAACTCTTCAGTCCTCACCTTGGGCATGTACTTTTCTGTTTGTTTCTCGTTGGCGTGGCGGACCAACTGGTTGACACAGAGGTTGGAGTGGGCGCCATAACTGAGTGCAACAGCTCCCGACACTCGAGATATTTCCTCCATCACAATGACGTGATCCAGGTAGCCCAGTCCTGTGCCTCCGTGTTCCTCTGAAGAAGATTGTAAGAGATTTTTAATATGAAAAAATCAAAACACATGAAAAAAACGTTCAGTTAAAGCTCTGAAATTTAAAAAAAGCATGACCTACCTGGAGCTGTAATGCCAAGGAGCCCCATGTCTCCCATTTCTTTCCAAAATTTCTGACAGAGAGAAATTGAGAAGTCTGTTCATCCTGTTTAAGGTCTGATAGTGTTTCATATATATAAGGGCAGAGGCCCAGGCACAGAGAGTGATGTGGCACAAGTAAAAACCCCCAATTCAAATTAAGTTGGGATGTTGTTGTGCATTCAATTAAATACACTACAAAGACAAGATATTAAATATTCAAACTGATAAACTTTGTTGTTTTTGCCAATATTAACCAATTTTGAAAATGACATCTCTATAAGGGTAATGCCAAGATAATACCAAACCTCATCCTGCACGTGCTTCATGCTCCAACAGGTATGAGACTGGCCTGTCTACGATTTGTAAATCACTGTATTCTGTTTTCATTTATGTTTTAACCAACATCCCAACTTCACAGGAATATGGGTTTATGACAACAAGAGCCTTGTACATGGAAGAGTAGGGGTGTCCCGATTCAACTTTTTTAACTCCGATACAATAAGGATATTGTAGCATCGAGTATTGGCTGATACCAATGTCGATCTGATACGAAATCAGCAGTTATCAAACAGACTTTTATTACCTATTTTGTAGTATGGACTGTAAGAAAAGGCTTGATCAAGTGAGATCTCAGTCAAACAGAGAACAGTAGCCAGCAATAGTAGGTATGAGAAAAACTGATCGATTTGTAATTAACCAATGGGTTCAATCATTTCTCACCTTAAACTAGGGCTGGGCGATATGGCCTAGAAATAAAATCCCAGATTTTTTCCACAAGACTTGATTTACAATTTTAATCGATTTTTCCCTCCCTAAAAGAAACAAAACCCCCAGTGACATAAACATGAAACAAATCAAGTTTTGCCTTTATGTTGTCTAAATGTTTCTCTCTTGAAGTCAAAGTCTGGGTCATAAAAGGTTGATTATGTAGTATAAACGTAGGCAGGTTTGTCTACATAAACACTAAAAGGCAGAGGTATTTTTTTAAGTATTAGCAAGAAACTCTCTGATCAATATTTAATCCCCTTACATAGTAAATACAAGCCTATAAAAGTGCTTGTGCAAACCTTATAAGGCCGACCATCATGAAAAAATTGTTTTTCTTTTTTAAAATGGCAACTACTTACAATTGGACTAAGGCAAGAAAAAAAATCTTGATTTTTAATTTTTTAAATCTTCTGCAGAAATAATTCAAATTAATCAATTTTTAGCCCAGCTCTACCTTAAACATTAGAATATAGTGCAATTAAATAAAATAAACGAAAAATAAATTAGAAGATCCTTACATAACCTCAAGAAATCCAGTGAAGACAAAAACATACATTTTGAAATTGCAAAATAACCACTGTGTTTAACTTAAACATACGTGAATTCTACAACTAAATTATTAAGTAGTAACATATGTTGTAGGAAAAGTGCTATGTAAATAAACTTGCCTTGCCTAAATTAAATAAATAATAAAAAAATTAGAGTGCTTCTCTCTGATATTTTAGATGCAGGCCAATATAATCCTTAATTTGTTCTTTTGCTGATATCAAACCGATATCCGATATCAGTATTGGATTGGGACACCCCTATGGAAGAGTTCAACTCACCCGCATTCCTTTAAAATCATTTGTCTTGTCGATTTCATCAGCCTGGGGTTCAAGCTTCTCTGCACAGAATTTACGAACCGACTGCCTGAGCTGCAAGGAAAAAAATAACAACAATCAAATAAATGCTTTCTAGTGTATATTTTCAATATTTATGATCTGCCCAGTTCAGCCTCTAACACCCAGAACAAATGTCAAGATGGTTTATTTCATCATCATCGTCAAGAATCACCACTTTAAAATTTAAAAGTCTGTATAGGGCTGGGCGTACAATGAAGACATGTCACATTACATACTAATATCAAATCAATTAAAACCCTGATAACTTCACTGATCATTTCATATAAAAGCACTGAAAAATAAGAGTGTCGATGGCCAAGAGGTGAGATTGTGTTAAATGGGTAGAGGCTGTTTGTGGCCCCTTTTCTGCATGTCATTTTCATTCTCCTATCTTTATTTTAACTCAATTCACTGTCCTATCTAAATACAGGTGGAAAAAAGCCCAAATATAAACCCTTGGAAACCACTGGAAAAAGATTTTTAACTATTTTGATCAAATTTCCATAATTTCGGGCAAAAGCAACAAACTAAATTCAAATTCTTCAAAGAATGAATGAAAAATGAAACTTTTAAGTCAGATTCACATGGGTCTAATGCAACATAGGTGCTTCTTCAGCTGCACAATGTCAGCATGTACATAACAATGACAAATATTAAAGTAATTTGTGAAAAACAATGAAATACTGGTAAACTGACAATTGATAATCGAGCGCTGGTGCTGGTTAAAACCCATGTTGGTCAGGGCCTTCCTGTGTGGGGTTTGTTCTCCTCATGCGTGCATGGGTTCTCTGAGGGCACTCCTGTTTCCTCACACAGACCAAAAAACAAGATTATTAGACAATCTAGTGCCTCTTAATTGCCCCAAGATGTGACTGAGTGTATGAATGATGGTCTGTCTTGATTCTATGGTCTGCTATTACAGATGCACAATATTATCGTGCAATATACTTCCACATGAATGTAGCACAACATTTCATCAAATTATGGCTAAATGTTGACATTTTAAAATCAACAGTCTTAGAGAATGAAATGTCATTTTCCCTGGTCAACATCAATTTCTAACAAAAATAGGCTTTCAAAATAAGAGGAATGGTCGATTTTAGTAAAGGACATACCTCATACTTGTGCCAAAACACATCAGGATAAGCTATAATGATGAGTTCGGAAACACTGGCATATCAGTAATCGGCAAGTATCCAATGTGCATCCCTAATTGTTTGTGTTAAAATTACAATAATCAAAATTCATTATTTTGAAGCAGCCTGGACCCCTCCTCTTCTCAGAGCCCTACTCACGTCTTAAAACATTAGTGTTTTGCCATTGTCTCTTTCTTCCTCGAATTTGCTAACCAGTTAGTTATTGTTCTTTTCACTCTATTGTTTTTTTTCTTTCCATTTTTTAAAATTTATAGCATTATTATTATTTTCCTTCTTTATCTTTCCTCAGTATTCTATGTAAGGTTGTGCCCTGAAATGACTTTAATTTTACTCCCCCACACGCTCAAACAGCAGTATTCTTTGTCATATGAAGACTTGTGGCTGATGCCTCCCTACTCCAATCTAATTTGTGTTTTACCTGTCATGTTTGCCTTTTTGTCATTATTACAATCACTGCCTTGTTTTCTCCCCTTTTCTTTCTCTCTTGTTTGTTTTAGTTTTTATTTTCTCATGGTTTGTATTTGTTTTATCTCTTGTAATTGTCTTGTTATTTCATGTATTTTCAATTTTTTTGTTACTTCTTTTGTCTTGTTCGTGTTGTACTTTGACCCTTTGTATGTCTTGTTAAATGTTTGAAAATATAATAAATAAATAATTAAAAATAATAAAATAATCAAAATGACTGTTACATATTTTATCATTGTCCAGTTTAAAATACATCGGTAAATCTTTAAAACCCTACATATACATTATATTCTTATACTGCTCAGACACTGTAATGTTTATGTAACTGCCTTTAGCTGAGGAGTCACTTTCATCCAATCAAATCCTGTAAATGATCTTCCTCCCCCTGCCCTCCTCCCAACCCGAGTGAAGCCCCCAACTATGCTGCAGACAACAGTGTCCTCATGTAACCTTGTGCGTTATGCCTAAAGTTTGACTACAGGTCATGGGTAAAGGCAATCGTAGTCCTAAATGTTTGAGCACAGAGATATTGTAAACATTAGCCATCAAGGCTAACCACTCATGAGAGAGCAGAGCCTCTGAGGGTGGTCGTGGGGACGCTATCAATGCCTCTCAGCCTTGAGGCAACATTACAGCACATAGATTAGGTCGACACTGACTTTATGAAGCTCTGAAGTGTAAAAAAGATGAGCTGGCTCGGCTAATATCAAGGTCTACTCTGTTAGCTAATGTTATGTCATCAGCCCTCACGTGCACAGCGTCCTTAGACAACTGTCCCCCTCCTCACCTTTACTATCTGCTGTACTTTGACTCTTTCATTCAACTTACAGACTGCCGTTTCTCTTTGCCTGTCTCTTATCTCGACTGTTATGCTGACTTTGTTTTGCTCGTTAGCTTAGCCCGTGAGGCTAACCTGTATCTGCTCGTCCGTGAGCCCGTTCACTACATCGTCCACGGGTATCGCAGCCCCGGCGCAGCCTCTCCTCGCCACCGCGGGGATGGACAGCCTGGAGCCGAGGCGGAGAGCGTTTCTGACGGCCAACATGGTGCTGTGATACGAAGGACTCGGAGAAAAAAGCCAAAGCTGACACAAGTGAAGGATGTCAAGCTCCGGACTAGCTGCCCTCCAACACAGTCAAAGTAAGACGTCTCACTCTGTCACGCTTTCAAAACATCAGATGCGTCATCAGCAGACTTCTTTGAGTCCTGCTGAGCACTCGTTTGCGCATGTGCGCCGCCTGCTGGGCTGGAGACGTATTGATCAATTACGTAATTGGCTTTCAAGGAACAACCTGGATGATAAGGCCAGAGGGCAGTTCTGTCAGTAAAGGTGAAAAGTGTATCAAGACTTGTTTTTCATTCTTTGTCACTTTTTGTTGATGATGTTAGTTTTATGTGTTTATTTTGTGACGAGAATAGTTTCCTTACTCATTTTTTAAGCAGTTGGTTGGACTGGAGTTTTTAATGGGAAGTAATTAAATTGTGTCTGTATTTGCATTTTAACTATCAAAATTGTGTCATCATGCTCTGCTCTCTTGTAGTTTATTTTATAGTAATAACTTTTAATTGCACAAGGATATAATTTGGGACTACCACAAAATCAATTTCAAAGGCAAAAGGGTTTATAAAAGTAACTGGATTGAAAGGGACATTTAATTTTTTGTATAAATCAGTTTGATGATCTCAACAATCTTTTGAGCTGGGGGAATACAGATTGGCCAATGATACACACATTGTACAAATACCATCGGAAATACATAGCACCTCATGGCAAACCTGAAGAACTGAAAATAACTGGAATTGGGACATACAAAATTGTATACCAAAATAAGATCCTTCCTATTAATGTTTTTTTTCTTCTTTTTATTTTCTATTTGTCAACACATCCAAGGCATACCCCCTTTTTCCTGTTGTAACAAATTTTGATGTATTTGATTATTTGTAAACGTTATATCCATTCAGATATCCATTATATACATACTGCGTATCCCTTTTGGGGTCGCAGGGGGACAGGGCCTATCCCAGTTGACATTGGGCAAGAGGTGGGCTACACCTTGAATCAACAGCAGAAAGCAGGGTCACATAGAGAGATGGATGATTCAATCTCACACTCATGCCAAAGGGCAATTTGGCATCGCCAATAAACATAATGAGCATGTTTTTGGACTTCGGGGAGGAAGCTGGAAGGCCTGCAGAGAACCCACTCATACATGGGAAGAACCTGCAAACATCACACAGAAAGGCCCTGAATGACACAAGGATCAAACTAGCAACCTTCTTGCTGTAAGGCACATGCAGTACCCTCTGCAATGCCGTGCCAATGCCGTCCATATTCAAACATGTATAGATAGAATTTAGTTTGACCGATTATTCCCAGTCATGCTAGACCAAAACTAGATAGATAGATAGATAGATAGATAGATAGATAGATAGATAGATAGATAGATAGATAGATAGATAGATAGATAGATAGATAGATAGATAGATAGGAAAAACAAATAAAAACGGAAAGTGTTAACAAAATCATAATTCATTTGTGATTGATGGATTCAAAAAATCAATGTTTTATAAACTGAATTGTTAATATTCAGCTCAGGTCCCTGATTTGTTTGTATATGCTGTCATGCGTGTTGAGTCAAAATTAGTGAAACGATGAACACTCATGATGTTTCAGGCAGATTTACAGATGCACAGTTGGTGGCAGCACAGAGCCAAAAATATCAGCATGTAGTCACAAAAACTGATGTAAATAATAAACATTAACAATAATAATAATAATAACAACAATAACAATAGTTATAACAATAACTACAACAACAGAACTCATATTTTGAATACTTTATTAATTTCATAAATGGGAAATATCAAGAAGTCCTTCAATTGTCAAAGTGAGATCCTGGCATATCTTCATTTGTACAGAGTAAAATTCAAGATTAAATGTCCTGGAAAAGTTGTCTAACGCATCAGTCATGTTCTAACCTATTAGTATGTTTGAGATTGTATTTTAAGGAGATGATATTATGAATAATACAATGAATGCCAGATGTTTACAACAAATAATTAATTATTATATCAAAGTATTTTTCTCTCTAATCCATTTTATTTTTTTTTTTACCATATCACCGTTATAATCAAACTAAATCTGGTGGTATCAGCAAAACTAAACCTCTGTCTTCAGACATTTAGACTTTTTTGTAAGCGAACCTTGACTTGACTTCTATTCTTTATTTTTGGTTCCTGAATCCACGCCTGGAGGTCCCCTTTGGTTTGAATCCAGAGTCAGCAGGACTGGATTATCTGCAGTCAGAGCTGAGGACTTGTGTCCGGGTTCCTCACGCAAAGAAAAGCCCAGTCAGCATCTCTTCTCTTTCTGCACTTACTGTAAGGAGCTTTGTTCATGTACAATAATAATGATGAACAAAAAACTGGAAAGAAACGAAAACAATTAGAACACATCATTACTTTGTTCACATACTAACATAAACAAGGGAGAATAACGTATTTGTTTTTAATCCTGTCCTTTCTCCATATTCTTTTTTACTGTTGTTGCTAATCAAGACTAAAAATAATAGTCAATAAGACATGCTCTAACTTCAATCAACACTAGTAATTGTTTTTAAAAATTCTGAAACACGAAACTCCTAAAGAATTGTGAATTCAATTCATGATATCTAACACACTCCAACAAAAACCTAAAGGCCAGCCAAGAAAAAAATTACTTAAATAAATGAAATATGGTCAAATGCATTAGTCTGTAATACAATCATTTAACATTAAAATGACCATTTTAATAAGTTTTGCCCTGCAGGAACTCCTGAAATGTCTTTTTTAAGAAATCTGGTTGGTTGACCCTCAGGCCAGCCATACAAGCCGGTGTTGCTGAGCATTTTAATACATAAACAAAGTTAGTGAAAAGTTTAGTTTACCCTTCTGACTCAAAAGGTCAAGGCCAAAATAAATACAGGTCTGTCAGTTTATTGATTCATTGTCTGTTGATTTAGATCTACTAAATCACCATTGTAACAGTTAATGTTTTTTTTTTTTAAAGTGACCTCCTCCTGACCAGGGGTGGACAGTAACAAAGTAGATTTACTTGAGTACTGTACTTAAATACATTTTTTGAGTATCTGTACTTTACTTTAGTATTATTATTTTTGCAAACTTTTGACTTTTACTCCACTACATTTGAAAGACAAATATTTTACTTTTGACTTCACTACATTTCATGGGTCTAGTTACTTTGAAGTATAGCTCTGAAGTCAGTGGATGAAATTTCTTTTCTCTTCTAAAATGGGATCTACTTGTGATTTGCTCAAGCGTTGATGCAGATAACAGATCTTGTCATGTCTTGGCAGTCATGATGGTAATGACAGGTACAGATGATGATTCCACACAAGAACACCCGTGGCCATGTCTGAAATCTGTGTTTGAGATTGTCGAAATGAAGAATGATTCATCTCATTTTAAATGTATGCTCTGTTTGCTGTACGTAAACTTCATCACCGCCTGTAAAAACTGTCCAACCTGAGAAAGTATGTTGTGTGTTGAACAAAAAAAATGAAAACAGAAATGACTGTCCTTTTATTTTGAGTTAGTTGTGTTTCAATGAGGATGTCTATAGGCTTATAAGCAAGTCAATGCATTCAGTAGGCTGTTTCATTCATTAGGTTCTGTAAATTCATTGTGGCAACAATACAATTACACGTTGACAATGAAAGCAAAATGTTCTTTTAATACTGAAGTATTTTCAAATGCAGGTACTCCAGTACTTTCACTTAAGTAAAATTTTGATTTAACGACTTTTAATTATCTTGGAGTAGTATTTGACCAGTAGTATCTGTACTTTCACTCAAGTAATGAAGGAAAGTACTTTGTCCACCACTGCTCCTGACTCAATGCAGCCCACCTGTCAGTTTAAAATTCCAGAAAATTGCAACTGTAAAGATTAAAAAAAAAAAAAAAAAAAAACTGAGTCAAAGAAGTTAAGAACAGTTTCACAGTGACACCATGTTCATTGGCAGGATACCTTAAGACATGCAAAATGGAAAATACTTCCATTAAAGCCTTTTGATATTAGTTTTTATTTTATTCTTTACAATTAATGTGTCTATTACTATTTTATTATTATTCTTATTATTATTATTATTATTATTATTATTATTATTATTGTTGTTGTTATTATTATTAGTAGTAGCCTAGTAGTAGTAGTAGTAGTAGAATCAATACCAATTTACTTTCGTAGGTTCTGTAAAGGTTCTGTTTTTGTTTTTTTTGTGTGAAAAAAGTAATGTTTTTGGGAAAACGATATATCAAACGAAATGAGCTAACTACCAACAAACAACCTTAGCTTGGTTACTGAGATAAATAAGTTTAATGCATTGTAAAAGTGTCTTGGCTTTAAATCCACGATTCGTTTACCTCTTTAACTGTAGCTTAACTGATTGTTTTGGGTAACAATTTGGCCCCCTGAATCTGAGAACATTACTGAACTCTTTGGCCCCCATCGCTGTCAGCGCCCCCTGCTGGACGCAGCGTCTCACTACTGCGAGACATTAATCTGATTATTCACTCGCAAACTGAGCTCATGAGTTTGATAATACCGTAAATTACTGACTAAAATCACATAGGTCAGAAAAAACAAACAAACAAAAAACAAACAAAAAATCAAACAACAGTGTGATTTTTCAGCTTTGTCATAGATTTGTCACGGTTTAATAAAGGTTTGTTTATTATGATGGAGTGAATTAAACTGAAACACGCTCAGTCTGGACCTGACAGCGTGATTAATTTGCTGTCAGGAAGCGCGAGCGCTGATGCGGAAGATGAACTGGTTCAGTGCGCCGGTGCGCGCGTAGAAGCGCGCGCCGCTCACCTACTGGAGAGGGGTTCCCCTTTCAGTAGCGCGCGGAGAGCAGAGAGGCTGACGGCGCACAGGAGAGCACACTCGACCAGCAGACAACAAGGAAGTCCTGCAGAGACTCGGCGCGCAGACCTGAACTCTCGCTGCGGTTCTGAAAGTGAGATGTTCAGATTTGAAGAATAATATCAGTCGTTTTTGCGCCCCCTCGTGCGCTCTCAGCACGGATCTCCAATGCCAAAAGAGTGCAGGAGAAAGAGCTCCAAAGACTCTGGTCTGCCTGGGACTCCTCTGAACGAGGGGTCACGTTCAGAGCGGAGAGCAGCAGCAGGGAAGTCTTCTCAGATCTGCGATGATCTCACTCAGAAAGCCTCCCTCTTGATGACCGCTCCAGAGCCCGCAGTGATGGATCCCCGCCGGGTACCGCAGGTCACCATCACTCCAGAGGGAGGAGGCTGCTCCCGGGAGATGCAGCAGGAGGACCTGGAGGATCCTGTGGTCGGTGCTCTGCGCAGAAAACTTTCCAACTCCTCCATCTCCTCCACGGGCTCCTCTGTCGTGGAGTCTGAGGATGATTTACTGAGTGACAACGAGAGCAAAAGCAAAGGCATCGTTACGTTAGAGCCCCTGGAGCCTCCGGCGGACACAGGAGAGGTAATTTTATATTTAAAATTGTCACTTTATATGGGGACTTTTCAAGAAGTTCCACTCATGGAGGTGTCATATAGGCTACTGCGGGGTCCTTTAGGGTGTTAGTCTTAAGCTGCTTCCAGGGGTCTCATGCTCGAAGGGTCCTCAACATACAGTGTCAACTGATGATCATTTAGCATGAGGTTAAGGTCTAATTACTCTCAAAAACTAAAAAACTATTGTGCAAATAACTCACTTTCTAAAGCCATGTTCACACATGTACCAAACCCTGACATTTTCCTAAACTGACTCAGGTGAGCTGCATGTTTGAACACAAACAGCATGGTTCATCACCTCCATTTAACCGAAAGTTCAGTGTAAAAGTCATGCAGTTTTCTCTGTAAGTTACCCTGAAAATTTCTGTGTAAAGGGCTCAGTTTGCACAAACAGACTGTAAAAGTTGTCCAATAGTTTGACAAGTGAGTTCAACCAGCCTCATGCCAAGTTCACCCATCTGTCATTGTAAGTGTGTCAAGTGTTTGTGTAATATAGAAACTGATTTTAGTGATTAAATGCTAATCTTCTTAATAGCTTGGCTTTAAAAATGTGCTTTTATTGAATTAGTTGTACAATTGAGACTCTTCTGGTTGTAACATTGCAGGAACCATCAGAGTGCAAACGAGGACTGCAAAATTTATAATCACAAGTCCTTAAATAGATATTGAGATCATTAGAACAAACTGATTTTACAATATGCACCACATACAGTACAATGCACTCTTCACACTATCATGAAATAACAGGCAACAAGTGAAAACAAATGCAGAAGAAAATCAAAAACAACTGAGGACAGCTGGAAAAAAGCAGCACCTCTAGTCGCACAGTAGTCTTTGGATCTTGATTATTCAGTTTTCATAATTGTGTGATGCAGTAATTGTGATTGAGATTAAACTTGATTAATTGTCCAGCCCTAGCGTACACTCTCAATTACACAAGTATGTCAGTGATATCCGGAGCCATGGCTGACAAAGAGCGACTGATAAAAATATTCCATAACTGGAAAGTTAGTAGAAATTGCAAGCAAACTCCTCACACTGTCCAAGTTTCATCCACTCAATAGAGATGGGAATCACATACCTATACTAGCTCAGAATCATCAACAGCTAGCTTAAGTTACTGATATGATTTCATCTGTTTAACATTTCTGCATGCCTCAGAGATCAAGAACATCTCTCATTAGAAGCACTCAGCAGACATAACGGAAAAGAAGTCAAATTGGTCCAGGACAGGAAATCAGAAGTAGTCAGTGTGCAAGTTTCTTTCTGTGTGATTCAGGCAAACACGAGCAACATGCAAGACCATTCGTCAGTGCAAAATAACATCCATGATCTCCGTGTGTTGGATGTTGTTGTTACTGAGAACCTGGAACTGATAGAGGAATCCATTAAGACTGGGTTAAAAGGGCAGATCAGTAATGGAATTGTATCAATAAAATCTGATCATGAACCACCTCTAAATATATAATTCACTAGCTTATTTGTGCCAGGAGAGATTGTTCCATAGATGTTTTCGTTGATAAATTATAGTTCACCAATTTGGTTTATTTAAAGAATGTTGCCACTTTAATGAATGCACACTGTCAAAACTGCACCTACAGGTTTGCAATATCTTGAACAGTGTGTAGAATCGATGAGGAACGGTGCAAACATATTTTTGGAAATACATTTTTTTGTTGTAGTTGAAGATAATTTTTTCAAATATATTGAGTCAGGCCAAATCTTAACCATATATTGTTGGAATGTATAAAATGAACATACTGTTTTACCTCATCATCACTGAAATTCCACTTTTATAAATCAAAAGGGACTACTTTTCCTTGGGTTCACTCATCACAACACAATACGTTACTAAAATTCAAAATGTTATGAATGGAAAAAAAAACGAAACAAAACAATAAAACCTCTCTTAATCTTCCCCTTTTAAAAGCTAAAAAACAGAACTCACCTGCTGACAGCAAACCCGCCCAGTTTTCAAAGCTAGTAACTCTTAACTGAAGATTAATGTGCAAAAACTCCACAGTCTTGATGCTAATCTATGAAGCTAAAATATCAGTGAGAAACATTCGCAAAACTGTTCATATCTGCTGATTCCAATAATTAGCCTTTGAAGAAATTTCTACTCATATCTACTCATAAAGCAGAGAGATGACAATTTGCTCTTTCACCAATGACCAACCTAATGTGAATAAATAAACATTTTCGTGCTTCACATCTGTTTATAAAACAAATAGACTGTCACCTAACAGGAACAGATCAAGGTAGTTAATTTGAGGCTTTCTGCTCTTATCCAAAAATATTGGTATAAACTTATAATAGTGTCAAATTCCAGAATTAAATAGCAAATGCTTTGCCAAATGAAGGAGAATCCTTTGTGTTTTTCCCATTGCTCCAAACATTGAAACTTTAAACAGGGTTTAGACAGTGTCTGAACTTTGTAATTTTTTAGTAGGCCTACTTTTAAAAATTCTGTATTTCCATGTTATGTTTCTTTCTGTTATTTTAGTTTTAGTTGAGCTGTGCCGACATATGTGTACATTTTAAACAATGCTTCATCTCTTCCTTCTGATAAAATTTTACAAGCACACTGTCTAAACTGCCTGTTGGCAAGAGAGGAACTGGTGAGGAGCCATGTTCTTGCCATTTCCACCCACTGGCCCAAATGTTCCAAACATAATTTTTCAATATCATTTAAATGAACTAACTTAATTTAGAAACATATAGTTTGATTATTAGAAAAGTTCTAAAACACCGTCTTTACTGCCTCATTTCATGTGCTTATAAAAACAAAGCCAAACACTGCAGAAACATGACTGCTCTCTTCTGTGGTTCTGTTATAAGTAGAGATTGTTACAAGGCTGCACCTTAAAAGCTCGCAGAAGCCTCCAGATACTTTATTTACAAACGTACTCCAGCTAAATATCAAGGGCATCATGTTAACCTGGACTCTCCAATTTACTGAAACCATCTCTGCTTACATTGATTCCAGGTATTTACCAGACTGTAACATCACTCATCGCAGTGTTTAGATGATCAGCTGTTACACAATACATACATTATTCTACTTCAGTCTGTCCACAAGATGCATCACTAACATTTTTACCTCCGCAAAGGAGGTTATGTTTTCGGGAGAGTTTGTTTGCCTGTCTGTGAACAAAATAAATCAAGAAGTTATGGATGGATTTTGATGAAATTCTCAGGAAATGTTCAGCATGGGAAAAGGAAGAAGTGATTCAATTTTGGTGTTGAATAACTACTGAACTAAAATAGATATCATTATGAAACCGATTGCTAATGGTATGTTTTCATGGTCAAGGAATCTAAATATTTACATGAAATAAGGGAGGACTTATATTTATGGTGAAAACACAATATGGGAGAGGACTGTGGCGCTGGTGGAGGTCTGTGCTCTCCGAGTGCTTTTCTAGTTTATACCTGCCTTCGTTTGTGTCATTTAATGTCAGCGTCCCCCCACACAACTCATGTTACAGAAAAGTGCTGATGTTCAGAAAACAAGAAACAGTGAAGCGCAGCAGCAGCAGTCAGCACACTGATCGACTTCCTTACCCAGAGGATCTCTGACTGCAGAGGGACGGCAGAAAATATACACACAGGGTTGTTATGGCAGCACAAAAAGGCAAACTTATATGGAATAATAATAAAAATGATTTCACAGCAACAAAATAAAGATATTATAGGTGCATGTTACTGGTTATTTCATGTTTTACAGTAAAATTTAGGGTCAGACAAACTCCTGCACTCTGTTAAAATTGTGTACAATTATTAGCAACATTCTGGGTCCCAGAAAGATGTCTGTGTTTTTGTGCTAACCTGTCTAACACATTTTTGTTAAGTTAGTATTTTTCACTTCTCCTTCCATTATAAGTACCACTTATCCTGGGTTATGTGTTGTTGCGGGAAAGAGCCAATCCCGGCTTCCATCGGATAAGATAAGGTACACCCTGAACTGGTTGCCAGCCAATCATAAAGTTGACATATAGAGTCAAAAATAAATATTTTGACACTTTTCAGTTTAATTCAAAAGTTTATTGGCTTTAAAAACACACTCAAAGCAACCATGTTAATAAAATTAAAAACTTAATACAATAACGGCAGTTTCTAACGTTTAATTTTATAAAGTTTATATTGATCAAAAATAAAGAGCTGTGCAGGATAACGCTTAAAATAGGGATGGATGATTTTGGATTTTTTTGCTATGATCCAATCAGCTGATATTTTAGAACCTATTCTTGCAGATACCTATATCAAGAAATAACTTACAATACACAGCGATTTGAGATTTGTTAAAATTTGCTGTTGGCAAAATTTCAGTAAGTACAGAATAAAATTATACTGTGGATGGAGTCATATCCTTATAAAACTACTCACAGTTGAAAAAGAAGGGGCCAAAAGTAAGACTAAAACGATGCATCAGTTAATTAAATTCAAAGGTGTCACTGCAGTATCTTTAACTCTGGACTTTTCATTTTGAACTCGGAACATGTAAGTGAATGAATGAATGATTGAAATACAGTTAATTATCCCCCAGTTGATGTACCAACAGATGCCACCAGTGTGTATCAGTAAAATTGCGTTAGAAAAGTTATTTAACATGTAAGTGCTCTAACCAAACATGGTGTCTTTATTCAAGCTTAATCTAGATTAATGACAAATAATGACAGCAATGATTACACCCTGGAAAAGTGCATACTTAATATTTCATAGATGTGTTGGTCAAAGTCACACTCTTACGGAGTTTTAAAGTTTAACTCTAGAAAGAGTCAACAATTACACTTGATGAAAGTTAAAGCTTCAAGGGCCAGATCTACTAAGATCTCAAATAATCAGTGCTTAATTGCATTTACAAACTGAAAAATTGCACATGGTATTAGTGGGCATGTTGCGGGTGATCTGCTATGACTGCATGAGCGATTGATAACGTGAGCAAAGGGGGTGCGGACCACCTTTTTTAAAGGGCTACTGGCTGTCACCATGGAAAATCTGGAGAGCAGAGTATCTGTAAACGAAAAATGAAGTTGGAAGCCATGGAGTTTAGGGCTGCACGATATTGGAAAAAACTGACATTGCGATTTTTGGGGGGTTTGCGATATATTGCGATATATATTGCAATATTAAAAACAGAAGAATTTTCACCAGATGACTTAAATAGCTCTGTTTGGAAAGAATTTGGTTGACTCACAATGACACCATTGTATTCATATAATACCATTTAATCCAGGCTAAGGGGGTTCATCTGTGAATGATGAAGATTGCTGTATATAAAAGGGATCCAGGAGGCCATGTCTCTGTACAAAATAGAATAGGTTTCAATTTCAGTTGCCTTTTTTTCATTTCCCCAATAAATAAGGGACATGCGATAGTCACATTGCATGCGCGATGTGACTATTGCGCATGCGCACATTGCGATGGCGATGTTCAAACGATATATTGTGCAGGCCTAATGGAGTTTGAGGCAAATAAGCAAAATGGTGAACTCCAGCAGAGACATCTCTGTATTTCCAGAAGAAACACAATTTGGGAGGCCATCTGTGAAAAGCACACAGCTCAAAACTGGCATTGCCAGGCAGACAGTATGTCTCTACTATTTGTATTTCTGACCGAAGGTTGTGGTAACCTATTTTTGCTGTTGTGACTGACCTTAAGCATTCACAGCTCAGTAAAAGGACCTCTTCTATGATGTAGAGCTAAAAAAAACAGACAGGATTAACTTTACAAATGTGTCTGAATGGCACACTGGATCATCCCTCTTTTTCCAGTCCGTGACAATGATAGACAGCCTTCAGATCTTTCATTTATCAAAAATTGGTCTATGATGGAAACTGTTTAAACATGTTGACATGCACACTGAAGATTCCCTTTCTCCGTTAGCCATCTGTACATAAAACTGTGCCAGTTTCCACCTACCCTTCAAACGTGCTAAATATAGACACAAAAACACAGAATCTTAATAAATCACATTGCGTGTGTTAGATGATTACATTTGCATCTCCTTCTCCCAGTATTTTGCGCATTCTGATAATCTGCATGTATTCTGCATATTCATGAAGGCAAACACACCAAATGGATTGCACGTGCTATTTTGCCCATTTGACAGATGCCATCCTAAGTGCACCTGGATAAAAGATCAACTTTGCAGATGCTATCAAGTTTGCATGTGTTTTAATACATGCAAGCCTTTAGTTGATCCAGCCCCAACTCTCCTAAAAGAATGAAAACATTGTTTGGAATGGACTTATGTAGAAACCCAGGAAGTGTTAATATTAGCTCTGATAGTTAATTTGTCTATGCAGATTTTGCTGTGTAGGATTTCAAATTAAACCAACATAATTTGCCAAATATATTCTTAATAGAAGCAGTAAGATCAAGCTTCATCAGCCCTTTTAAAACAGCTTCAAACACCAATTAAACTTTTTTTTTTTTTTTTTACTAACTCAGTACTACTAAAAAGGGGTTTAATATCAGCTGTAAATATTGGCAGGGAATTGTAAGATGCTTTGCTTATGGGGGAGTTATCTGCCCATATTTGTATCATACCAACAATATTGTGCATCCCTAATTATGAATACAGTGTCAATTCCTACACAAGAAATCCCAATATTTTAAAGGCATGCAGTCAGAACAGAATCAAAATATCCATAATGTTGAGAACTTTTTTCGAAGTAGTTTTTAAGGCTAATAACTGAATCTTTAATGATAAATTTATAGCAAACCTCGTCATGATCGGTCATATCAGAGAGGACAACAGGAAGTGTTTATAGATTAGCATAGTTGCTAACAGCTTCAGTTGCAGTTTTATCAGATCTGGATCACATTTCTCTATAAAACAAAAAACAAGAGAGCACCACTAAAACTATTTCCTAATAGAAAGGATATTTTTGATCTACTTCCAACATGTTTTGTTGAGAGTTTGTTCTAAGAAGTGTCTTCATTTTTTATCCATTCACCTGATGGATTTGCTTTGCTCTCCTAAAACACTTTGTAAGGGTTTTTTTTCCCAGATAGACTTGTGAGATATAATCTGTATAGTATATAATGAGTGGTCCATCTGGTGTGTCAGGTTAGGATGACACCACACTCAGATAAAATGATTAGCTGCAGAGAAAAACATGATTATCTTTGTGAAATGTGATTGTCCTCCCACAGATCACATCATCTTGTTTATTAAGAATAATCAAAGGATTTTTATTGTTTTTTTCATATCACAGAGTGAGGCTCGAAATTAAACCAAAATGAATACAGTCCCAGAATCATGTTCATTATTTATTCTAACTTATTTAATTAAAAGCACGGTCAGTGTTAGCTCCACTTGTAGTTATGTTTGTATTTTGGGTCTGTAATCTCCAACCTTTTCCACTGGGTCCCTCCCTTAGCATACACATACACACAAGTACTGGAGGGCTGGCCTTCAGCTCATTGAAGGCTGAGGGTGCAAATCTGTTTGCCTTTGACATTCACAGCTGATAAAGCTCAACACGACTGATAAAGAATCAACATCCACACAAAGTTATGTTCATGGCTCTTTCGAGGCACAGACTCTGATGTTGTGCATTTGTTTCTCTCTACATTGTATTTTCTGCACATGATTTGAGGGGAAGTGAAGTGTAATCATAGTGAGTCACCTCCAGTGCTCCATTGTTAACAGAATAATCTGCTTTTTGTCACACTGTCACCACATTGTGCTCAGTCTGTGAGTATAAGTGCACTCTTTGCTTTCGCCATACATGGTCTGTAGATGTCACTTTCCTTTAAACACTCTGAATACACATTGTGCATTAAGCCTGAGTGAGTGTGTGTCTGCTGGATATTTTCCAGTCTTTACTCAACCGCATGTGAAGCCAAGTGTGAAGGCTTCTCTGAATGAAAAAGTCAGTGCTTGGGTCTTAGTGTTGTAACTACAAACTTGTATAAAGCACAAACAAAAGCTCAATCCAAACTATTCAGTCTCCACCTCTCAGGGTGTTTTAAGATATTAATCATTTTATTGTTTAATCAGCGGGCCTTTCTTTCATGCTCATATTCAGCAGCTAGAAAAAGGTTCAAACTAAATGAGTATGCATCACATAATCAAATCCTGCCTTTCTTTTGAGTCCCAGTAGAGGCATGATGCCATTTACATGTCTGTTTTAAATGAAAGTGATGTTTTATACATGCAAGCACACCTTGTCTCAAGTCAACACTCTCCAGATCCTGTGCTTCACAGATCTCTGAGGGTGATCATGAACTTTAAACCCCTCATTCATATACTAGTGTTCTAGAGATGATCTGAATGTCATCATGCTAACAAATATTTTCAGGCCGGACTAAACAGGAACGTAGTGCAGTAGAAGATCACAACTCTCTAGCAGTGTACTTTCCAATCAGACTGCTCTCAACTAATATTCTGTGCATGCTCTACTGGCTCTGCTTTGGCCTTTGACCTGGAAAAATAAACGGCACTGATCCACCCAGAAGTTGAACAGTGTGCTAAATCTTAGTGTGCTAGCATAAATGCTTGGCTTTAGTGCAGGGATGGGCAACTCAGCATCCAAGAGGACCACAATAACTTTTAACCTCCTGGCCAGAAGGCAAAATTGCTAAGAACTTTAACAATACACTCCTGTATTTTAGATAATATAATGGTTATTTAAGATTTTTTAACTGATTTTTTTTTTAATTTTGGCAAATGCATTTGGTGATTAAAGTAGAACAGTTACAGCTAATTCTAGCTCTATTTTGTGAGCCATGCCCTATTATTGATGCTGCCATGGCTAATTTTATCACAGTTTCTTCATTTATATACAATATTTTATATATGAAGGACACTATAGGGCCACAAATAGGGAATAGGAAGGCCTTCTGTGGCTCCTGGGCTGCAGTTTGCCTCTGCTTTTGTGCATTCGAGTACATGCTGATCATTGGAAGTGGTGTTTTTGTCTTTTTCAAAGCTGAGAGGAGGATGTTTTTTACAACAGTAAGGCATGGAGTTATTTTTATTTTATAAAGTGCAGAACATAATTTTCTTTATATTTTCAACATGCACCTAGTTAATTCATGTATGCCCCAGTTATTTTGGTGGTATGATCAATAACAATAATGGACAGATAGACTATTCCACTGCTGTAATCTTTAGGAAGTGGAGGGGACTGACATTCTGGTTTTAATATTAGGAACTGAAGAGATGGAGGTGTCTCATTTGGCAAAATCAACTTTCCCTGGTGTATGTCAGCATGACAAGAGCTGTCGTGAGAACTGGGGCTGGTTGCCACACTTTTTCCTCTCATGCTCACAGCTCGATACATCTTTCAGTGGGGGTCCAATAGGAAACGATGTGATGTCATTTAAAAGGAATTTTCAACCAACCATACCTGACGTCTTGATGAAAGTTTTATGCTAGCTACCATATGGATTTACCTAATGCTAGGCTCAGATTGAATCAGATGCTTTCCACTCGTACATGGATGTTTAGTTGATAAAAAATTAATCAAAGCAGTTAACACGAAAAATCATCTGGATTAAAAGTGATCACACCCAGAAAAACACACAATATCTTCCACATTCCCATTATTGTTTGATTTATAGAACAGAAGTCAATAAAAATAGCCTTGGCATTTGGTCAAATAACAAACATGACATTGATGAAACAGCATGCTCTGATATTTGATAACCAATGTAACAACCAACCACAGTATACCAGACTTTATTTAAATTACCTAATTAACCCAAGTCTGTGTTGACATGCTAACATTTTCTTCAGAAATATGGTGTTGGACAGAAACTACTTCACATGATTCTGTCAATCATTACATTTGTTTTACTCAAGTACGTTACTTAGAGCATGCCATCCTTTTCAACTGTACATCTCTTTTAGTGTGTTTTACATGTCCTACCCATGATGGAGAACCTTTATGTGCAAGCCTGTGGCATTAGGCCTTCCTCCATGAACACTGCTGCCTGAAACATCTGATTCCCCACCACTGACCCCCACTATGATGTCCTACCACTGTTGATTCTGTAGTTCAGGCTCATTGGCTCAGGGTGGCATGCCCAGTGCAGACTGTAGACTAAAGGGAGAACGCAGAGCTGATGAAAACATGGTGATGAATAGACCAATTAACACAGAGTAGACTGGTCCTGATATGTTTTGGTGAGAGTTTGTCCAATAAAGTGGTTTATATTTTGTGTTTACACCACGGCAGTAGCACCTGCCTACCACATTGCCTGACTGACCTGTACTGAAACTGATTGCAGGAACGATCAACCAATCACCAGCTGGATATGCTTTTGAAAGGTTCTGCCTTATACATCATACAGCTGCAGGTCCCGAGAGTAAGAACTGAACTGGGCAAAAAGGCTTTTAAATTTTCTGCCCCGTCTGCCTGGAATGATGTGCAGAAGGATTTGAAGTTGACACATCTTGCAACCCTAGGGGAATTCAAGACAATTATAAAAGACAGAGAAATTAGCTTAATTGGCTCTTGTGATTTCGCTGTGTAATAATATAATCCCAATGCAGTTTTTTCTGTAGTGTGTGTCTGTAACCGTAATCGGTTTTATTTTCTATTTCTGTGCTGCCGTCTTGGCCAGGTCACTCTTGTAAAAGTGGTTTTAAATCTCAATGAGTTTTTTACCTGGTTAAATAAAGGATTGATTGATTGATATTTCCAAACACTTTCTATGGGCTCTTTCCCAGATGAACTCTCAAATATATTAAACACTCCATCTGGTGTGTCAGTTTACTGTATTATTAACTTTTTATTTGTTTTGTGTCTTAAATATTGTTGGTAGGGCTAATTATTGTTTTTTTTTCTTCTCAGAAACGTTGAAAGCTTAACAGAAATACAACAATAGAAGATAAGGTTAAGTGAGATTTTGTAAGGCCCTCTCTTTTAATTGAAGTTTTCTCTGCTCCTGTTTCAGCTCCTTTGTGTTCGAAACATGATTGCGCAGCTATGTTATTGTGCAACAGCACGCTTTGTGGCTAATTTCAGCCTTGGGCTTTGACATTTAACAAAGAAACACTTCAGGAAGTCAGAAAAACTTGTGCTCCTGTACTTAAGTTCAGCAGCTCACACAGAAAAAAAATTAATACACATTCATATCTAAGCAATAGATGACAAAACACACAGATAAAAATTCCACTGCTGGTTAACTCATCGATCACAGATGATGGATCACATCAAAGATCTGAGATGAGACAAACAACAGCTGCAGAGTGACTCACACTGTCATCCTCTGTTCTGAGAGATTTTATGACTGGAAATTCAATCATTTTATTCTCACGGCTGCTCTGACTGTTCACATCAGCATGTCAGTGACACACAAGCACGTAAAACAGGCCCAGTGTTACAGAGGCAAGGCGTGTCTGACAAGGCAGAAAGAATTACACCAAAGTAACCACAGGGTCAACACAAAGTTCATTATCATTTATTAGAGTAAACAAGTTGTAATCATCTGTGAATCTATTGTGTGCCTTTGAATTAGGCAGAGGTGGAAACTGTCTCTGTAAATTTACTCAGACTCTCACACCAGAATCTACATCTGTCACCAAGTGCATCCATCTTTCTTCAACCTTCAAGCTAATGCTGAGGTTATCGATTAGGAAATGAGCTGACCAATCAAATACTTAGGAAGACACACAAGCAGTAGCTAGAGTCATGGTTTACCTTTGCTGTTCTTACATTCTAATCAGGCCATTTTTGAGAGTATATACTGGGTCGGCACTTTGCCACATCACCGGGGCCCATTATTGCTCTGGCCTCCATACAGGCCTGTGTACCTGTGTATGTGTGTATATATGTATGAATATATATGTGTCTATATATGTATGAATATATATGTGTATTTATATGTATATCTATCTATCTGTCTGTCTGTCTGTCTGTCTGTCTGTCTGTCTGTCTGTCTGTCTGTCTATCTATCTATCTATATGTATGTGTATGTACATGTGTGTATATAGGCTACATGTATATATACATATATGTGTGTGTGTGTGTGTGTGTTTGTGTGTATGATATGTGTATGTGATAAATTAAAACTGCTTAAAATAAAAAATCTGAATTTTGATTTCAACTAATGTTTTTGTCAGATATTTAATGGTTTTTAATATTATTATTTTAGATGTCATTACTTTGACATTTCACGTCCTGAGTAATTTCTTATAAAGTTAAAATTTTGACTTTTTAAGTTTATAAATTGACATTAAATAATTAACAATAGATGTTACAAATAAGTTTTTCATAATCAGAAATTGTTATTCAAATAAAATTTACTTTTTCAGATTTTATTTTTTTCAATTCAGCATTTTATACCAAAAGTTATACAGAAATGACTTGACTCTCACAGTTAAGGTTTTTAATCACATTATTGAAACATGTATTTTAAAAATGTAAACTTAACATTTCTACCTAATTACTCAGGATTTTGAATTGATTTATTTTGACCCTCTTTGTCTATCATCTCAGCATTTTGACATCTAAATTTCACAGTTATGATTAAATGTCATGATTTCAAACATTTAATCTCATTATTACGACTTTTTCTCAATACTGATTTTTTATATTAGATTCTATATATCATAATAACTCTTATACAATTTTATGACTTACTTACTTTAATTTGTATCCCATAATCATGACTCATTA
Source organism: Scarus forsteni (assembly GCA_036419115.1). NCBI lineage: Eukaryota > Metazoa > Chordata > Actinopteri > Labriformes > Labridae > Scarus > Scarus forsteni. The sequence goes on from JAZDUH010000451.1 coordinate 34,958,242, forward strand.
ATATTTAACTTCAATCTCTTAATATTTCATTTTTTTCAGATAAGAAAAATAACTTTTTTCTATCTTTCTTAGTTGTACAAAAGGCCTTCATAGGTTTCAGATCAAAGCTGTAAATTCTAGTCTGACCCAGTGCAGAGTCATGTGATTAATACAACACTTTAAAGCCAGAACATGTTTGAAATGTAAACACAGAGAGAGGGTTCAAACATTTCCCCCTCTCAGTTAAGACCAGAAAAACACAAAATTACTACTTTCAACATTCAGAAAATACTCGTGCCTCAGCAACTCTGCACATTTCTTGTCCACCACTAAAATAAAAAACTTTGCATCAGTGACACAACACACAGCTTGTTGGAGGAGGGTGAACACCCCCACAGTTTGATATTATCAGTAAACAAGCAGCGACACTTTAAGTGAAGCGAATCAGCTGACATTTAACAGAGAGCTTCTGCCACTGCACACTTCTGTTTATAGTGAAGAGGAGAAGACGTCGAGCGTGAGACACTCTCTTTCATTTCCTGTTTCAATCTGAACACTCTCCAGAGTGACCTCTGAGTGTAAGACCCCGCAGCGTGTGTCTTTTTCCCTTCAGAGAGGATTTTATCTGCACAGAGAACATTTTTGTGGAAATACATTCCTCTCTGTGTTTGAGTGTGTTTTTGATATAGCCAGTTTTCTGGAGGGAATAACAGGAGCAGTTGCCCACAAGTGTGAAGCTGCACAGTGTTTCTGTAAAATATGCAAGCTGTTACACTGTTGTTCATGTTTGTGTGTTGAGTGACAGACAGAAAGAGGGAGATGGAGAAAGTGGTGACAGAGGGAGAGGCCCTTTAACAAACAGTCATGAAAGAAAAGCAAACATCAGCCAAGAGAAGTGATGATAACTCGCTTGTCAGTCATGTCTGATCGCTTGTTTATTCATTTTCTTTTGTTCAGGATTCAGTGTACACGCAAAAAAAAAAAAAAATCAGACTCTGTTATCAATGAGTGGGAGTGGAGTGGCTAAAGACAAGTGTAATGTCTCCCTTGAGTATTTGGTATGCAGATTTCCTCTTAAAATGTGACAAACTATGCATGTTTTATTAAGTGTGAAATCTGAAATACTGCTACAAAACTAATACAGGGACGCCACGTTGTTGGTATCATGTTAGTGGATGGAAATGTAAATAAAAGGTTGCTGCTAAATGCAACTTGAGGAGTAGAAAAACATGATACATTTTACTAAATGCTCGGGTCACAGACAAATGTGTTATACCTCTAGAAATGTCAGTATTTTACTTCCCGGGGTTTATTATGTAATAGCTATACAGCCTCCACCTACACATGTTTTTTGCTTGTGACAATCAGATACCATGACTGTTTCATAAGTCAGCTTCACAGCCTGTACCCCCTCCTCCGCCCTCCCGTCAGACATTGTTTAGGCAGCCAGTTAGTGCAGAGGTCATTATTACGCCACCCCCTCCTCGTTTCGAAAGGAAAGGGAGTAAGAGCTGCATTTGATCCCCTACGGCAGTGGTTCCCAAACTTCTCACAGCCTGTACCCCTTCAGACACTTGACCTCCAGCCATGTACCCCTACTCTCAGTCTCACACTTACAGCACCTAGAAAAAATGTGTCTGTAAGTCTGCTGCCACCCCACCACCTCCCAAATTTAACATGCATAACATACAAATAAAATCTCTTACAGTGAATTATTTTTTGCTTATGGAAGGGTATTAGGGCCATGTCGGATGGATAAAATGATTTGGGTGAAGTTGAGATTAAAGTCAAAATTTATTGAAAGTTGAAATTACAACAAAAATGTCAAAATAGAATTTTGTGATATAAGTCGAAATGTCGAGAAAGAATTTAAAATGTCAAGAGAAAAGTTGACATGTGGAGAATTATTTCATTTGGACTTTTATAGTGAAATTGTATTTGAACTTGTTTGTCAACATTTTAACTTTAATCTGAAAATTTTGACTTTGTTCTCATCATTTGGACTTTAATCTCGACCTTCCAAAAATTATTTTTACCATCCAAATGGCTCGAATACTCTTCTAGATTCACTAAATATATTTATTTACCAGCAATTTCAGTGGGCAACACCAGCTCAATTTTGGAAATAGAAATTTACATTTCTGGAACATATTCATTAATGAATTTGAAACTAAAAAGTACAAACTCACCACAGCTTTATTAAGGATGTCTGACTGATCTTATGTTAATATAAGAATCTTTTATAATTCAGGACAGATTTCCTTCTTTGAGATGCCTCACGAAATTCTCCCCTCCACCAATACTTCAGGCCTTTATCAAATTTCCTTTACCTGACAGGTATTCGCGTACCCCCTAGGTCACTTTGCGTACCCCTAGGGGTACACGTACCCCAGTTTGGGAATCACTGCCCTACGGCAATGAATTCTTTCATATTTTTATCCAACCTAAAATCAAACCCTTGCTTAATAGATGCCCAAAAAATGATGTAAATTATGAAACACAACAGAACGTGGGACCTTTAAGCTGGCTTAAAGTTTTAGATGATGTTTCTGCTCACATAAAAAGAAACAGCAAAATGCACCGCTAGCCCTCTTTATAAAAAGGAAATTTAATGATAATAATCATAATATGTTTATTTATAGAGCACCTTCAAAGATAGCGGTTCACATAGTGATTTGACAACAAACAAAACAGATGTAAGTAAAGAACTTGCCCAGTAGTTGACTTTTATTTTGACAAATTATTGTGTGTTCTTATTTTGGTGTGTTGTTTTTATATGTTTCTTTAATGATTTGATTATATTTAAAATTATTTGGTTTATATAATTATTTCTTATTTGTTGTACTTTAATTTCTGCTTGTTCATCACTGTGTATCACTTTGGTAAACGCCATTACTTCTCTAAATTTGTGTGATATAAAGAAAATGCATTAGATTAAAGGTGTAGTCAGCGATGTGGGAGAAAATGAGCGGAGAAGTTGTTGATAAACGAATTTAGACCCGTCTCTCCCTTCATACCTCACCCCTGGCTCCACCCTTGAAAGCTGATGGACGTGCATCATGGAAACGGCCGTAGAAACTGCGTAGCTGACCAACGTAGCTAAGGTAACCCCGGGCCTGACTCGTCAGACAGCTCGACTGACAATATTGATAACATCACAACAACAGTACATTTTGGCAGATTAGACAATAAGATGAATGCCCGACGGCTGTTACTGTTATGTGAAGCACCACAAAGCTAATGTTGCTTAGCTATCCAGCAGAAAGACGGCGACATCCGCGTCCGTTTTCAGGTCTTTCAGTTCGCGGAGTTCCCTCCACCGTCGGAAAGCAACACCAATGTTGACCCGGGTCTTCGCTCTTTCATGGTCATAGCCCTTCTTTTTCACTTTTCACTCCTCTGAACTTTTTCTTTTGGGCTGTTTTTCAGCCATTGCTACTGCACCTATTGTATCTCTCTCTCTAATGTTAACTATGCACGCTACGCAACCTACTACTCCCCCTCCCCCCTCTGTCTGATCTGCGCATGAGTATGATCGCACCCTGGATGTGGTGGTGGTGGTGGGGGGGTGTACCCTGTTTTGATGACTCGGCCTGAGCCACAGTATTTACTTGCTGAAATTCAGAGCCAAGGCTGTGTATTGAAACCAGTAGGGGCAGGCGCGATTACTGACCCTGGCAGCCTCCGGTGTGACCTGCTGGCAGCTGCCACATCCGTCAGTAGCGTTGCCAGTTATTTACTGACCCCTGCCACATCTGCCAGTAGCGCTGCCAGTTATTTACTGACCCCTACCACATCTGCCAGTAGCGCTGCCAGTTATTTACTGACCCTGGGAGTGCTGCCAGTTATTTACTGACCCCTCCTAATAGCAGCCAGTTATTTTCTGACCCCTACCACATCTGCCAGTAGCGCTGCCAGTTATTTACTGACCCCTTCTAATAGCTGCCAATTATTTTCTGACCCCTACCACATCTGCCGGTAGCGCTGCCAGTTATTTACTGACCCCTCCTAATAGCTGCCAATTATTTTCTGACCTCTACCACATCTGCCAGTAGCTGCCAGTTATTTACTGACCCCTCCTGTCAGTTCTGCTGGCAGCTGCCGCAACTGCCAGTAGCTGCCAGTTATTTACTGACCTCTATTGTTCCATCCTGCTAGTTTTGCTGTCCCCTCACCTCATAAGTCAGTACAGCGGCCACTCTCAATTGTCATGAACGCACCCTGTAGGCGGAGGTCAGTAACTGCAGCAAATGCCCTGTATAACGAGGAGAAGCTGCTCACGTGGCGTTTTTATGATACAAACAAATGTATAGTTGTAGTTTTAATACTGACCTCTGCCTACAGGGTGCGTTCAAGATGTGAGTGAGTAACCCATAGGGTTTAATGGAGCTGACCTGTAGTTACTGACCTCTGCCTACGGGGTGCGTTCATGATAATTCAGAGTGAGTTGGTGGCCTGCAGTTGCCAACCACTCACCTTTAGTGGCCGCTGTACTGACTTATGAGGGGACAGCAAAACTTTCAGGAAGAAACAAGAGAGGTCAGTAAATTACTGGCAGGTGCGGCAGCTGCCAGCAAGAGGGGTCAGTAAATGACTGGTGGCTGCTGGCAGATGTGGCAGCTGCCAGCAGGTCACACTGGAGGCTGCCAGGGCCAGTAATTGCGCCTGCTGTCTCTCATTGAAACCGGCCTTTTCTTCAACATGCTGTCAGTGGTGACATCTTGTGGATGGAGAGGAGAAATACAGTGATTTTGACATATACTGCATTGATTGGAAGATTAGAAGATCGCTGAGTACACCTTTAACTCGTCTGCTAAGTCTTAGTCTCTATAGTTCTGCTATCAAAACAAATATTCCTCCTTTATTTTTTGAAAAGGGTTTTTTCTTAAATAGAGGTGTAATAACACTTTTCTGAAAAGTGATTTATGGATTTTAAGCATCAATAGTATAAAATAAACAGGGTTATATCTTTTTGTGTTTGGCTGTAAGAGCAGCATGCTCAGCTTATGTGACTCATAAGTATCTGCTGAATACAAAAGGCTGTCTCTGTGTTGTTGGCTAAATGTTTTACAGAAACATATTCAGAAAGACCTAATTAACAATCCAATATGGTGTATTATCCAATGAGAGGAGAAAACAAAAAGTCATCATGCCCATCCAAAAGTGATATCCTGGAGCAGCTATTGAAAATGTTTGCTAACTTAAATGATCATTTGAAGGTTTGTGATTCTGGTGTGTTGATAAATGTTTGTTATTTCTTGACTGTAAATACTGAGATGCATATAGTGAAGTGATCTTTGCTTCAACAAAGACATGATTTTGTCCACATCACTGAGCCTTACTTAGAGCCACATACAGCTGAAGAGATATGGAGTGCAGATAGGTTTCCACAGAAATGACTCTTAACTGACCTACATCATCAGTCTCTCACAGTGTAACAACAAAGCCTGGCATCAGATTTACTCGCACAAAGTGCTTATGTGAACAGATTTCTTTTCAGACTGTCGAAGGTCAACCAATGCTTTACCAGGCCTGGTGTTATCAGATTGTTTTTCTGCACAGGACTCACACTGAAAAAAGACACGAATCTGCTCTTTGGAGAAGCTTTCCTCTGTGACGGTAGATCCACTCTGTTTGTTTTCTCCAGAGTAAACCGTGGTGGAAGTTAAAGACGATCGTCCACTGGCCCTTCAGCGCGACTCAGAGGAGAAAACTGAGCTGGGTTCAGCTGGCCGGGCACAAAGGTACAACCTGTTCAGAGCAGCACACAACATTTGATGTTTTGTTTGTTGTTTTTTTGCACATTTAGTCTGAGGTCTTCAACAAATGATATGCTGGGAAGTGATGACACAAGGTACAAAAACAATCTGGCAAAGAAGCAGGGAGGAAGCAGTTTTAAATAAACAAGAGGTTAATCAGACTTGTTAATCTTCCATGCACTACTTGTCAAGAAGTCTGTATTTTTGGCAGCTTTGTGTGAAAGGATAAAGGGAGGATAAGATGCTTAGCAGAGCACAAAGTTGCTGTCATAAGTGACTGAAGAGATCTTCTCTTCAGTCACTCTGCAGCAGATAAAATCCATGACCTCAAAAGAGCCAGCATCGTGACAGAGAAGCATCATGCCCCAGTGTGCCCTTAAATCTCCACACAGAAAATGCATCTTGTCTCTCCAGCTGTTTGTGAACATCTTTAGCTTTATCTCTTCTCAGGAAACTTTAAAGCAGCAGACGAGGGCACCATCCTGAAGAAGTTCTCTGAAAATGAGATGCAGTGTTTTGAGAAGCTGAAGGATGATGCTCTGCTGCCATATGTGCCTGGTTACCATGGCGTCGTGGAGAAAGACGGAGAATCTTTCCTACATATGACCGACCTTCTGGCAACGTTTGACCTTCCTAATGTCATGGACTGTAAGATGGGAGTGAGGTGAGAAAATGTACTGATTATTTATGTTTAGTAGATCCATGCAACAGTTTATTCATTTGAAAATGTAATAAGATTGTCATAATGTTTAATACTTAGCTACTCCTTTTGTGTCATGTATGTGAAATGACACAATCCTAGTGCTTTCAATCAAAGATGGTGCTAAACCTAAAACACCAGTTGCTTGAGGCCCAGTCGTTAGTGATTGCTACCAATATACATTTACAATTTGTTCTTATAGGCTTCTTGCCTGCCTGTTGTCACTCGCTCCACAATTTCTGACTCTAGGATCTTATTTCCAATACAGGCATTCGAGAATCCCAAAATAAATCTCTAAATAAATTAAAAAACACAAACTAGAGTCACTACCTGCCTCTGCAGGGTGTGCTATTGTTGGACAGTTAAGGTACAAAGATGGGTCCAGGAGAGGACCACAGTGCTTTTTGTGGTGTGGTTATTTTAAATTATTTCATTAATGATATTAGTATATGCTTTGTATTACATTTTGGGTTACAGAGTGAGTTTAAGAAAAATTAAGCAACATAGCAATAATTTTCTAAAAGGGAGTTACATCCATGCCATGTTATCACAGCACCCTGGAGTTTTCATGACCCAATATCAATAATGCATTAATTATTATATAAATTTGAGACATTAACACAGCCTCTTGCAGATAGTTAGCAGCAGGGATTCAGTTACTTGACTCTCTGCCTCTTTGTTATTTTTAAGATTATTATTTCTGTCTCCAGAGCAGATAGCAAAGTTAAACCATGTTGTATAAATTCAAGAATCAAAGCACATTTGCACATTGAGAAATAGGTTTCCTTGCACTATGAAATTTCTATTCTGCTGTCAACAATAAATGCTTAGTGAGAGGTATAAAAATAATAATAGATTTAAATCGCAGCACAAAAAGATACTAAATAATACTACATAACAGCAACAAAACTATAATATAAACTAAAATAAAATAAAAAGAATATAGTCTAGATATAAGCAAGACGATGATGGATTCAGACTGTAAACAGGTATGAAGATATTATCACTGTTATTAAACTTCTGATTTCTGTACATTTCTGTAAACATGTACATTGTGCAAGATCCAACAAAGTGCAAGAGCAGTTTTATCGGTGCAAATAAGCTTTGCAGTTGAGGTAATTGCACACTGCTGTCACCTGTTCAAGAGTCTGATGGCAGTGGGAAAGAAAGAGTTTTTAGTCTAGAGATCCTGCATTTCACACCTCTGTACCTCCAGCCTGAGGGTAAGAGTGTGGACAGTCCGTGTTGGGGGTGAGTGGGGTCTCCTCCCCAACATGTTTACATGTTTATATGAATAACTTATTATAAAACTGTACTAAAACTGTATTTAAACTGTATTAAAACTGTATTTTTATGTATGTAGTATTAAGAGTTCATTATATTTTTTCAAAACAGACTATTTAGAATAAATGGGATAAATGCCCCTGCTCATTGTATCCTGACAGATTCATGACATATTGTAATTAGTGCTGTCAGACGATTAATCTAATTAATAATTAATCTAATTAATCTAAATCTAATTAATTACCGGATTTATAATTAATTAATCTAATTAATCGCATTTTAATCTCATATCTGCTTAAAGTACCCAAATAAAGAATTTGAATTCTAGGATATTATAAAACTGTAGTGCATGACTAATCAAATGAATACACTAAGAAGTGAAGATTTGTAAATCCACATTTTTATTGGTGACTAAATAAAACCAAAGTCAGGGCAACTTGTCCAGAAAATTCTAAGCTCAATCAGGAAACTCATATTACACTTTAAGTGTGTTTCATAAATCAAATTCAAAATAAGAAAAAGGTCGAGGACATCCAGCAATACAATTAGGCCTGATGCATTATTAAAGAATTCAGTAAATATAGATAAATTCAAAAATAAAATAAGACTAAGTCTTAAATATGCCATTCCTGTTGTCACCTGGGCTTTGTTTGGTTTGACTAGAGATGCAATTAATTTTTATAACACATTAATTTGCGGTGTAATTAATTAATCTAATTAATGCACTAAAGTGACAGCCCTATTTGTAATGTCCCCTCTGCATCTTCGATTAGGTTCATAGTTTCATTTTGATGACAGCTGGGTATATTCACAATCACTACTGTTAAAAACCCTAGTTTTCACACACAGAGCACCCCCAGATAGTTCTACATTCTCTATGTATCTGAGACCCTCTGTTGAAGGTCATACCCCAAGTTACGCCCTGCTCAGCACCATGTTGTCAAGAGCTCTGCTTTCATTCTAACCTTTATACTCAGCAATGAGCTTGGTAGTGTGAGTCAATGGGCTTTAACTGATCATGAAACAATTTTCTGCTGTAGTATTGGTATGTATATCTGAGGTGGGGGTTTGGTGTTGATGTTTTGGGCTGCTGCGGACGCCACTTAGAAGGGAAGAGGGAGAGATCTTAATGCTGCGGACTAGTGCTAGGTGATTAATTGACTTTCCATTTCAGTTCTAACTAGAAAAGCACTCGGAGAGCGCAGACCTCTGCCAGCGCCACAGTCCTCACCCATATTGTGATTTTCACCATAAATATTAGTCCAACCTTTATTTCATCGAAATATTTAGATTCCTTGACCATGAAAACATACCATTAGCAATTGGATTCATAATGATATCTATTTTATTACCTCCGCCAAGGAGGTTATGTTTTCGGGAGAGTTTGAACAAAATAACTCAAAAAGTTATGGACAGATTTTGATGAAATTTGCAGGAAATGTTCAGCATGGGAAAAGGCAGAACTGATTCCATTTTGGTGTTGATCCGGATCAGCGTCTGGCCGCCATGGTGAAAAATGTGATGTCTGTGAATAACTACTGAACTAAAATAGATATCATTATGAATCCAGTTGCTAATGGTATGTTTTCATGGTCAAGGAATCCAAATATTTTAATTAAATAAAGGTAGGACTAATATTTATGGTCGGAATCACAATATGGGTGAGGACTGTGGCGCTGTGGGGCTGGCGGAGACCAGTCGACATTCCACAATCACGTCTCTGCATGCTGAGCTCACTCTGCCATGTGGGTGGGCAGTCCAGACTTTTTGCCTTGTTCATAGAGACAGTAGCTAAAATCCTTCTTCAATGTTGGGGGGAACAACAAACAGTTAAATTTCATAGAGTAATTTTTGTGGGTGGGGGGCATTCAATTAAATGCTATATTTAAGCTGTATTGTTTTGATACTCTCTCAAATGTCCTATAACTACTTTCTTTTTAAATACATAAATCTGGAGTACAAGTAAAGTAAATAAATGTTTAAAGAGAATTCTAATCTAGTGTTATATTTGTCTCATATATCAGAGGATGAGGATGTCAGCATGTCACCTGTCTGTCCTCTCTGGCTGTCACAGTCTGTTGCATTAGGCAGAGAAGAGAGGCTGTTTGCAGCCAGCAGGAGAGAAAAACTCCAGACAATTCCAGATTTATTACAAACTAGATGAAAAGATGTGCTACATACAGAGCAAATTTTGGTTTAGCTTGAAAATAAAAAAAAACATTAGCTGTGCGCTGTGTTAATTTAAAAACATGCCGGCCAACTTCGAACACAGGAGTTGAATTCTGCTTTTCATGTTGTGCTTGTTGAATAAGTGGAGTGACGAACAACTTATCAACCATTCTGTGTTTTAATACACTAACTTGATCTGATCACCACTGCCTCTGTGTGCACATGGCTCAGGCCAGTCGCATGTAAGGGGAGGGGGGTTGTAATCTGTAGCAGTTAAAATTTGTCTGATGATGTGTTTTTAAGTACTGTTACTTGTATTGAACCGTCAAATCATGTTACTGCACTACTAGAAAAATCTTATTTGAATGAGATTTTTGGGGGGGACAACTTTGTGGAAGGGGGGGGGGGGACGACCTGTGCACCCTCCCCCAGGATATGTGCCTATGTATAGAGGGCCTCAGTTGTGTATGTGTATGTTGTTTTGACATTTAATGGGAAATAGTTAAATGCATCTGATGTTGTCTTCCTTTACTTTTCTAACTGTTGTGTGTTTAAACGAGCAAACAAACTGCTAACTAGGACTGAAAAAATGGAAGGAAGACACGCTGGCAAGCATTTCTGATTGTTTTGAAATAATTAGTTATTCATTCACTCTTGCCACAGCCATGAGGAGCAACTTGATCAGGTCAATTGACGGAGAGGAAATTCTCAAACGAGGTCACAACAAGGAGTTATGCATCGACAATATTCAAAGTCATAGCTTCTAAGCCAAACTGCCATGTTGTTGTTCATGAGTAGTATATAAATAGATTTTTACCCCTCACTGATCATTGTTAAGCTTCAAACATTGAGAAAAGTTGGTTTGTTCATTAAGATTATCACACAAAGAAAAGAACATGCAAGTTTCATCATTTTTTTTGTTCTCTTCTGAGCTTATTATCAGCAGTGTTAAAAAATACAGTGGAAAAACCCCACAGACATTAAATGGTACGGCATGATGGTAGCTTTTCTTTGCCCTACAAAAATACATCATCTCTGAACCACTCAAGGAAGCATATATATTTTCTTATTAAAACTAATGAGGTCACTTAAAATTAAGTACCACGTCATACAAAAACATGGAGATTAATAAAAGAGTAATAAAAGAGAATTAGGCTTCTTGATTAGTTATGTCTGACCCTCCCAAACTGATGCATCAGCAGGAGTCTGCATGCAAGATCTGACAAACTATAACAAGGAATAAGCTTATGATATTGTGTGTTTAGGACTTCTGTCAGTGATGTTAAAACAAGAAACAGTGTAATCTGATTGGTACTGGAATCAAATCTAAGCCTAACATTCTAGTATTCACTTTATTTTTTAAAGAAAAGTTATTAGAAAGCAGCATGTTGTTGGAAAGCCAATAGTCAGTAGTGAAGTTTATGTTAATTCTCACATTCTGAGTGTGATGATAAAACATTTGTGTGTTTTAAAGCTGCTGCCTGCTGCTGCAGTGTTTGTACTCTGAAGGGAACACCTGTTGTAACTGCAGGCTGCAGACTCTGCTTCCTGCCACAGCAGGCAGGGTGCCTCACTGTATCATGTATGGCAAATAAACACCTACACACATGCACACAAACAGTCAATCACAAAAATGCATGTGTGCATGGTACACATAACTGTAAACATGCTGGTTTGTAGCATGCCGCACTGAGTAGATGAAAGTATTCAGAGGTTTGAGAGGAGCTTTCCTTCAGTTTAGAGAGGAGTACACACAAACACAACAAAGTCAGGGACAAATACGCACACACAAGGTCTTCAAACTCACAAACAAACCATGAAAAAATTAGCAAATCTTTTATTTTCTGTCTTCTGTCTTTCTGTGTGTGTCTTCTGAGGCCACACACAGGCACAGACTCACACTGAGGGCGTCCCTGGAGACTCCCCTCTGTCAGAAACACTTAACCACAAAGCTGCTAACCACTAGCTTAAACAAGAACACACTCATTTGCACACTGTGCTGGAGTCTCCTCTCAGCTTCCCCTTCAGCTCAGAGAGGAAGTGCATGGTCGCAAACTGAAACTGAAATTCAAATCTGTTTTCATGTAACTGACTCTGCCGTGAAAGAGCTGAGTTAGAGAGTTCAGACTGTCTTCAGTTGGCACTTTTATGATCTGATCTTTTTCTGAAAGAGTAGACGTCCAAATAAAGGAGCTGTTCTGAGTCATAATGCGTTAGAGTAAGATGAGTCCTCTGTGGGTAAAGCATTTGTAGCCTTTTGTCCGTGTGGCTTTAATGCAGCTCTTAAAGCCAAATGCTCAGCACTTAATTCTCTATTAAGGACCACAACACAGCAATATGCATTTAAATATTTCATGATGATTCAGGAGTGAAGAGGTTGAAAGTTGTGTATATCTGTTGTAAAGTAGACTGAACACAAAAGGAAGGAAATTCATGTTTGGTATTATTATTTCTTCATTGTTAAAATGCTGCTTGGCAAATAAATATTACACTGTTGGAAAGTCTGTTGGTTTCTGTTTCAAATGAGCCATATTTGTAAGAAACATCATTTGTGTCATGAGGGTTACACCCATGTTTTATTTTAAACCCTATCTGCCATTGGCAAACAGCTTATTCTGCTATTGACTCTTGTTTTGAGTGGGATGAAGTAAAAACTTATTAATTCCCACCCCTTGACCAAACAATTATTTACAAACAAATGCAAATGTAATGCATTGAAATGATGTAATACATGAAAAATCCTATGCTGATTGCTGCACCTAAGTGGCACTTGGTTGGTAATTTGGAGGTCAGAGGTTCAAGCCCAGCTCTGGGTGTCACATGGCGATGCGTCCTTGGGCAAGACACTTATCTCCAAGTTGCTGCTGCTGCACCATTGGTGTGTAAATGGGCACGAAAAGGGTGTGAATGGGTAAGTTGATACTAGTGGACAAACAATGTAAGCACTCCAACCATCAGAAAGTGACATGTGAGAGTGAATGGCTGTGAATGGGTAGATGTGACCTGCAGCGTAAAGCTGCTTTGTGTAGCCAAAGACTATAAATGTGTATATAAGCTGAAGTCCATTTACCAATAGATCATCATCTTTGGTTTGGTCTGTGTAGGTTCCCTGTCATCCTGTCATGGTGAGACTGTGTTTACTACTTATTGTTGCGGATGAGCTCAACTATAAAAAAGAAATCTTTACTGAAAAAAAGTATTTTGCATTTTTACACATGCACAAGCAAGTGATTGTTACTTAATAAATACTAGTCATAAAGGCATATTTTTGTTAACTTAGTAGAGTTAACTCATGTTTACAAGTCAAGGCAGCTATTGGATTTTACAGTGAATGCGGATTCAAGTGGCAACGGGACTGGTTCAGATTCTTGAATGCATTTCACTTCTTCTCCAAAGACTCCTTAAAAGACTGAGGAAGAGCTACAATGTAATGTAATGCTCAGTTGACCATAAAAATGATTTGATTAGGTTTTTTTTTACTTGAATGCACTATTTCAAACATGTGCTAGTATCACACGAAGTGGACGGAAAAACAACAAACAAAACTAATGAGAATAGTTGAAACAACAACAATTATACTAATGCAGCATGTCTGAAAAGGAGTAGGATGAAGCATAAACGTATTTAAACCTACCCCTTCTCCACTAATCAATTAGCAGGCAGTCTTTGCCAAACATACATATTTCCAGTAATGCTGTAATGGTATGAACAATGAACCATCGAGAATGTGGATTGATTTGTAGTCCAGGATGGGTTCTGCTCTTGTCAGTACTGAAATGCTTCTGGACCGTTCACTTTGTACATGTTTTATGTGAAACTTCCAGTTTATTTTATCATCACTTTTTTATTATGATGCACTTGAGATCTTGAATTTGTTCCTGAAATCTCTCCAACTTCTCTCTCTGTGGTTGCAGCCTGTTTGCCCTCATTGGTCAACATTTTTAAGTGTTTTATTGTATATATCTGCTTTTATAACAAGTAGTGCAAACATAATACAAATGACTTTAAACAAAATTCAGTGACACTCAAGGTAAACAACATTTGTTACTGTTAACAATATGTGCAAAGAACATGTGTGTAAACATGTACCGTCCCCTGAAGGATTGCTCTTCTGTCTGTTTCAGGACATATTTGGAGGAGGAGCTGGTGCGGGCACGAGAGCGTCCAAAGCCGAGGGAAGATCTGTACAGGAAAATGGTGGAGGTGGACAGTGATGGGCCAACTCCTCTGGAACACTCCCAGACGGGGGTCACTAAACCTCGCTACATGCAGTGGAGGGAGAGCATGAGCTCCACCAACACACTGGGCTTCAGGATAGAGGGCATCAAGGTAGAGCCAGGACACATTGTTCAATAAGAAGATGTAATTTCACACTGAGAAGATACAGCTTATGACTGTTAACATTTAAGATTTAAGTCTTTTGAACACTTTGTAAGATTTGGAGATTTAGTAGGCTTAGGTGCCTCAATGACCAACAGAAAAAGAAGATGAAGAATCAAGTGGTTGTGTAGAAAAATTTGAAATACATTTGGAAAACACAAAAACAAAGATGCAGAACATTATCAATAGAACAATAAAGAGCTCAGTGCCAACACAGAAACCAATAGCTTTTGTCAAGAGCACAAAAATGAGTTGTTCCCGTAAAGCTGTGGTCTACGATTTGAAACCGCAGCCTGCCCCCCCTTCCCTCACCTCTCCCCTCCGTGTTCCAAGATCCCGCCCCCAGCTCGTGTCGCCTCGCCTCTTAACAACAAGCCCCCTCGGACAGAGCTACGAGCGACTAGCATAATATATCAGCAGCAAACTATATCAAAAACAGCTCAGCTCAACTGAAAGTATCAAACACGACAGACATCCCCCTTGTAACACACAGCTGTAGCCATTTCAATTGGACCTGCGGCAATGCGGGTCTGGCGCCGCCAGAGCGGAGCCGATTGTGGGGGAGGATTTATCTTTCTCGGCCTGTCCTATCCAGCTCAGCTTACAATGCTAACGATCAGCGGCTAACAGGCTAACCCGCTCCGCTACAAGTCGTTAGCCAGTACAGGCACAGACTAACCAGAGTTATTCGGCAGACATCTCCCACTGTAGTAAACAAAGCCATTACCTGATCAACCAGGGGCGAAACGGCCAATGCTGAAGGTCTGACGGCCGACTGAGGCCATTCGTTAGCCGTTAGCCCGCTAACAGGCCTCAACCCGCGGGCAGAGCTCCGTTGGGCCCCGCGGCAGAGGGAAGCGGCTTCCCGGTTTCGGCGCTAGGCTTTTCCGGCTAGTTCAGTAGCTAACGCTGCTAGCTGCTCACCGGAGGTAGAGGGGAGGAGGCGGGACCATGGGCATGACGCTGCGTAGTGAGGGAGACAGGGGATTGGATGGACTCACGGACCAACTCACGGACCAATTGAACCTTACAGGCTTCTAGGTTTGATTGGTCAGCTAGTATGCAGCTTTGCAGCGGATATACTGAATGGATTTTTTTCGTTCTTTTTGGTCTTTATACTGTGTAGATAGGACCATAGGACCATAACAGCCTTATAAACGGTGTTATTAAGATGTACAAAGCTTCCAAATCGTAGACCATAGCTTTAATGGTGACCACCTATTTGTGTTTGAAACAGAGGTGGAGTAATTAAACATTTTATTCTTCAGTGATACTTCTGATGTTTTAAAAAGGACATTTATTCTGGTTTGTACATTCTGCCAATATTACAGAATATATGGGATACATATGGTAAACATGTATGCCAAATTATTGGTTGTAAATATCAGAAACAAGTGTCAATTTCTGCCAGTGCCAATTACCAAGTATTTTAACACAAATCTGCCAAAGATTATATTATTCTGGTAATTATTTTAATTATAATCATATTATAATAATTCTGCTAATACTGCCAGGTCAGGCTACAGATGGCCCAGTTTCCCTATTTGGGGAAAGGTAGCCTGAGATCAAAAATGCCTTTTCATGGGGGCATTATAAGTATACTATAGTTAAGTGAAATAATAAAGTTGCATAAAGTCTGGACTTACAGAGTTCCTAAGAGAGCTGGCATCCATGCTCTTTATTTTGCTAAAATTTGCCGTGATAATTATATAATTTAAGCTGCTTTTCTGAAAATCTCTCTTCCTTTATATTTCTGTCTAGGTGTGAAAAAGCTGTGCTAATAAACAACCAAAACATGCATGTTTTGTTTATTTTCTCTATTTTTTTTTTCCATAAGGTTGAAAATTGTGTTAATTTGGGTCACAGTTGTTCATCATAGAGACAGATGCTGATCTTCTCAAACACCTCATAAAAACTTTCAATCATGTTGACTTCTGTTGCTTTACCATCAGGAACTCCTGTTTTCTTGATTAAAAATAAACACTTATGTCTTGTTTACAGGTTTCTTTTGCTGCTCCCAAACTGACTTATTTAACAGTTATCAAATCCAGGCTGTCTTTTTCTATATGCCGCTGAATCTAAAGTAAAGTGAAATTAGCACATGGTTGAAATGAGAAATATCTGTCATCATTTGAGGTTAATCCCGTTCTTTCTTTCTCTGTCAGAAATATGATGGCACGTGTCGAACTGACTTTAAAAAGACCCGGTCGAGAGAGGATGTCATCCAGGTGTTCAGAGACTTTGTTGGAGGGGACTTTGACATTCTTGTGAGTAAATTCTGCACACATGTGTGTGAGGAGGGACACAGAAAGTTACTGTACTGTGTTTAAACAGAGCAAACCAAATGACCTTAAACACTATATAAACGAACAAAGCTGTCAGTTAATCTCCCACATCCGTGTTCAGTGTTTGGACTAAAGTCATCTTTCTTGTAGACATAGTTTTAAAAAGGTTGAGGCCTGTTTAATGTCATAAGAAAACAGCCTTCAAGTGTTTGAACTGCTGAAGGTAAATATTCACTTTGTTACACTGTTTGAGTTTTCTATTATAGCAAAAGTTTCCAGAGTATGCACTTAGTCTACACCCTGGAGCTTCAGATGGATGGTGTCAGATTAATACATTTCTGAAGTTTATCAAATTTTATCTAAACTTAATGCCAATCTTTTTTCTCTCTTAAAAACACAGAAGTCTTACCTGAGGAGACTGACAGAGATCCAGCAAGCCCTGAAGACATCCGACTTCTTCAGAAAACATGAGGTGATGACAGATGTCAGGATGACTTCAGAAAAACAAACTTAAATGGCCTCAAGTGTTGAGGGAGGAGAATACTTCAAAACATGTTGTGGGTTTCTCAGATATCTGATGATGTGGAGGCTGTATGAAACACCAGTCAGAGGCCACTTATATAAAACATCCCTAAAGCTGTGTTTACACAAAATGCAGAAAAAAATAGCTGCATTGTTTCTTTTCACAACTTAATTTTGCACATGTACTCCCATGTTTGGCTGCTTCAATTTTCCCCCTCCTGCCAAATGCCCGCAGAGTTCCAGCCAGTTATGAACCAACATCCAGCCAACAGGAGTGCCCAAGTTCCACCATAAACATGCCCATGTGATGATGCTTCTCCCAAAAGAGCACTTCCAATGGGTTTGTCCTTATTGGAGTATCGTCAGCTTTAACCAGTCATTACGTTTCTGTCATGCCATTACAGTCATGACAGTGGGAAGGTCCCAGAATGCTACAGTCACAGTCCAGTCGAGACAGTCATGGTAAACAGGGAGAATTTAGAGACTCCATCTCTGCTTATTGAAGCAAATGTTCCACCTTCAGACCTGAGAGCTACCAGAAAAGGGGGCAGACCTGTCTCATAGTCACAACAACGTGTGCTTCCACCTTCTATACTGTGGTGGATGTTCAACATTTGCCTCCAGAAAAGGTCAATAACATGATCAATAACATCCTTTAGAGCCACACATGGAGATTTTCACCATAATGCTCCATGATGGCATCTCTGTTGCTTGACAGTTCTGTTGACTTTACTCGGCCTTTCTCCTGGTATGGCCCACACCTCCTCCCTCCCTGGTCCATTCTCTCTCTCGTGGGTGCTTTTGTAGATCTTCCACGAGACCTGGCACATTTTCTCTGGTGAAAAACACATTGAGTCAGCTAACCAGCAGCAGATATTTTCAGTTTTGTTTTGCAATGAAAACAACTGAATGAGAGCTACTTTGACGTAGAATCTTATGAATCCTTCTACTGAACCGTTACTTAAACCAGACATCCAGTGTTTCCAGCTCTGCTTCTTTGAAGGGATGGTAATTTTAAAGTTGGGGTATATGAAGTTCATCTCAATGGTAAGCACATCAGTTTTCCTGGTCAGTTCTGCCTCTGCAAGTACAACACTGACATAGAAACTTGGTTTTACATTTCTGCAGATGGGGCCAAGAGTTCCATGTAATTTAATACATTTCAAGTGAAAGTAAGCATAATAGAATAGCTTCGGGGAAATAAATGCATTGGTAATCTTCTCAGGGCAGTTTCAGTTTTGCACTGTTTTTTTTAGTTAAGGCTCACCTGAAGTTTAGTAAACAACAGAGCTCTTGGCCCCAGCAGTAGCAATACAGAGCATAACTTCAGTGCTACTGTAGTTCTCTCCCAACAGCAGGGATGATCAAAACCCTGTTGGTGATGCATTTGCTATTGAAATGAACCTGATACAACCAAGGTACAACATTTTTAACTGTCTCTAAGCTAAGTAGGAACTGTGTCTTCCTATCTCTTAACAAAGCTAAAAAAAAAATAGAAAATTAATCACTGCAGTAGTTGATTAATTTAGCATAGTACCTGCTCAGTAATCCATTGCATCATACAGAGCTAAGTACTCCATCTTAATTACTGCCATAGAGAGATAAATGATGAGGACAAATTTATGGTCTGGCTAGCTGTATTTTTACCATAACCCTACATTTTTTATTTTAGTTCCTCTGTCTCCTTTCTTGTTCTGCATCTTCTCACACTCCAATCTGGCATGTGTCTAGTTCTGCTCGAGTTTTCCTGCCTTTCTGCCTGCTACAAGGGTTTTTTTCTTTCCACTGCAACTTTTGTAAAATGTTTCAAAGTGCTGTACTCATGGTGTAATCAGACTGAGTCTTCATTTATTGATAGGAAAACGTGAAGAAATTGTGCAAATAAAATGAAGATAAAGGGTCTGGTCAAGATCAGGATACGCACTAAAAACAGTTGGGTTAAAAAATAACCCAATTTTAACCCAACTGCTGGTTCAGAAAAGGACGAACCCCTTTTTGGGTTGTTTTAACCCAATAGGTTGGGTTCTTTATTTTCGACCCAATTGTTGGGTTGTATTATTTAACACAAAAGTTGGCTTATGCTAACTGAAATGTTGAGTTATTTCTAACCCAACTATTGGGTTGTGTAATTTAACACAAAAAGCTGGGTTATGCTAACTACAATGTTGAGTTATTCCTAACCCAATCATTGGGTTGTGCAATTCAGCACTCCCAGTAGTTTGACATGGACGCAGTTAGGACCCAGAAGTGACACCGATTTTGCAGTTCACGATAACCAACTTCATTGAACAGACAGGAACAATTGTAGAGAGCGGGAAATTTAACCCATGAGCCTTGGAACACGAGGCAGTGACGTAGTCCACTCGGCCATGCAGGAGCCACACACTCATACGGCAACTCAGAGGCTTTAAGGTGAAGCAGGTTAGGACTCACTCTGTCTTTTAGAGCAGGAAACAGTTCTGATTGCCAGAGATCAGGCAACAGGGTCAGCAACGGGTGATCAGTCTGGATAGCAGGTCTGGAGTTCTTGGCATGCGAGAGACAATCTGACGCTGAGTGAGTGTGGAGCTAGCTGTGACATAGTTGTGTTAAAATAATAGCCCTATAACCCAGAAAATGGGTTACTCTTTATAAAAATAACCCAAAAATGTAACTTAACACTAGCAACACATAAATTGGGTTACCAAAATAACTCAGCATTTTTTAGGGTGTAGGACCACTGGCAGCCCAGGGCCTAAATGTGACTCTCCAACTCCCTCAGTAAGGCCTGTCTGTCAGTTTGAAATGACAAAATCTGCCATGACCATGGCAGATAGGTTTTTTTTTTTTTTTTTTTTTTTTTTTTTTTTTTTTTTTTTTTTTTTTTTTTTATTTTTTTTTTTTTTTTTTTTTTTTTTTTTTTTTTTTTTTTTTTTTTTTTTTTTTTTTTTCTCATAACAGATATCAAATGGACTGTAACTGTTTCTGCAAACTTCCAATATGTATTTTGCAAAACAGGTTACAAATGTAAGTAAAATGTTCTTTAATATATTATAAATGCTCTGTAACTTGCATCAACTAGGCAGCAGGAACTGGCTTAAATTATGTGTTTAGCTCACTCAATTAAGTATTGCTTTTTGCATTTAAAGAATGTAAATTAATGTTGATACGGTAACTTCTGATGACAACCATGTATGTGTCCCTGTCAGTGCCCATGAAACTGCCCTCTGGTAATGAGGATCATTTTAATGTGGCCCTCTTGGTGACCACAGTTTCCCACCCCTAGTTCAGACTAACCCTTTTAAAAACTTTTTTGAGGAGACATTTACAAAATGGGGCTGTGCAAACTGACTAATCAGTCTTGGGTTTGTCTTACCACTACATCTTAAAATGATTCAGTTATTTGTTATGACTTTACTTTACTAAACCACAGGGGATTAGAGCGGTTTATAAAGGTTACCCATGATTTCTTAACCAAACAAAAGTTTTAAAATCAGCAAGCTTCCTTGTTAAATCTTTTAGTTTCAGTTGTCACGTATGTATCCTCAAATATGTTTAGGTTTACTTGCTAAAAAGTTAAACTTTCATTTATTTTCTGATAAGTAATCCACATTTCCCCTTTCCCTTGTTAGTGATTACCCTCACAGATCAGTGAATAAAAGCACAGGGCAGGAAGTCAGAAGCAAAGGTGACTGTCGTCTCTTTGTGTTGCAGGTCATTGGCAGCTCTTTGCTCTTCATCCATGACCACACCGGCAGTGCCCAGGTCTGGATTATTGACTTTGGAAAGACCACAGCGTTACCAGAGGGCCAGACGTTGAGCCATGAAATTCCTTGGCAGGAAGGCAACCGGGAGGACGGCTACCTGTGGGGACTGGAAAACCTGATCCAAACACTGAAGTCTGTGAGCGATGAGGAGACGAGTGGAGAGACGTGTTGCTCGGTTACCAAAGAAAACAATCAAACTACAGACGCAGATGGTCAGTGACCTCTGACTTTTACAAGGGTGAGGGGAACAGTGGACATCATGAAGGAGATCTTTAGGAGGGCTTTAGAAAGAACATTCGGTGTAGCCCTTGAGAGTTTTTAAACCACTGAAAAGAAAAACTACTCTAAACACTGAACAGAGAGAAGTCGTCACTAGTTTCTGAATGATTGAGCGAGTAAACTGACACTAAATATGCTTTCTACATACCTGAACTGAAAGAGCAGGATTCTGCTTTTTACATTCAGGGATGGATGTTACATGTGATGAAACGCTCAAGAAGAATAAATCAGAGTTCAAGTTTATGTTAAACTGGTCACAAACCTCATAGTCATACGACTACAGCACAAACACAGAAAAACTGTACAATGGTTTTAGATCATTGAATATTTCTTATCAAGCTTTCTTTTATTGTTCAGCATTTCAGATTTCTTTGTCTGATTGATTCCTGTAATCAAACTTTAATTTAAAGTTAAAAATGTGATTTTAATCTCTTTTATTTCACGCGCTGTTGAAGAGAAGTTTAATTTTAATGCTGCAGTGTTCTTACACCACAGTCTCTGGTCTTTGTTACAGATGGTCTGTAACTGAATGAAAACGAATGGAAATAAAATGGGGAAACACGATTTCATTTGTCATCCTTGTCAGAATGAATTCACTCTGCTCTTTCACACAGCTGTTTCAAGGTGGGATATTTATGTTCCTATCTCATCTAGACCCAAAATAAATGATCCGTTTTCCACTTTAAACTTTTATGTTTATGACAACAACTTACAAAAGAGGATATGATTCTAGATGCCTGCCATAGGCCCCATGTAATGATGTCAGCTGGCCATACTCTCTTGTGAGAAGTATGAAGGCTTTTGTAACACTTATTCATTCTTCAGCCTTCAACTAGGAAGAAGTCATTTAGCCTGTCTTGGCACTGCTCGTTAAAGTGGTTGAGGCTGAATGATGAAAAAGATGTTGACCAGTGAAGCTCAGAAGAGAAGAACAGAGCAAGGGGCCCCAAAAACTGATGTAACATACATTATTTTGCCAAAAGTATTTGCTCACCCATCCAAATTATCAGAATCAGGTGTTCCAATCACTTCCATGGCCACAGGTGTATAAAATCAAGCACCTGGGCATGCAGACTGCTTTTACAAACATTTGTGAAAGAATGGGTCGCTCTCAGGAGCTCAGTGAACTCCAGCGTGGAACTGTGATAGGATGTCCCCTGTGCAACAAATCCAGTGGTGAAATTTCCTCGCTCCTAAATATTCCACAGTCAGCTGTCAGCTGTATTATAAGAACATGGAAGCGTTTGAGAACAACAGCACTCAGCCACCAAGTGGTAGGCCACGTAAACTGATGAAGCGGGGTCAGTGGATGCTGAGGCGTATAGTGCATAGAGGTCGCAAACTTTCTGCAGTCAATCACTACAGACCTCCAAACTTCATGTGGCCTTCAGATTAGCTCAAGAACAGTGCAGAGAGCTTCATGGATGGGTTTCCATGGCCGAGCAGCTGCATCCAAGCCATACATCACCAAGTGCAATGCAAAGCATCGAATGCAGTGGTGTAAAGCACGCCGCCACTGGACTCTAGAGCAGTGGAGACACGTTCTCTGGAGTGACCAATCACATTTCTCCATCCGACAATATGATGGACCAGTCTGGGTTTGACAGTTGCCAAGAGAATGATACTTGTCAGACTGCATTTTGCCAAGCGTAAAGTTTGTTGGAGGGGGGATTATGGTGTGGGGGTGTTTTTCAGGAGCTGGGCTTGGCCCCTTAGTTCCAGTCAAAGGAACTCTGAATGCTTCAGTACACCAAGACATTTTTGACAAATGCTCCCAACTTTGTGGGAACAGTTTGGAGCTGGCTCCCTCCTCTTCAGACATGACTGTGCACCAGTGCACAAAGCAGGTCCAAAAAGACATGGAGGACAGAGTCTGGTGTGGATGAACTTTGGTGGCCTGCACAGAGTCTTGACCTCAAACTGATAGAATACCTTTGGGATGAATTAGAGCAGAGACTGAGAGCCAGGCGTTCTTGTCGAACATCAGTGTGTGACCTCACAAATGCTCTTCTGGACGAATGGTCAAAAATTCCCATAAACACTCCTAAACCTTGTGGACAGCCTCTCAGAAGAGTTGAAGCTGTTATAGCTGCAAATGGTGGGCCGATTTCATATTGAAACCTATGGATTAGGAATGGGATGTCACTTAAAGGGCAACTTCGGTATTTTTCAACCTGGGTCCTATTGCCCCAAGTGTATGTGTGTATACGATTGACGGGTACAACTCGTTTTAGAATTGGCTCAGTATCAAGGGAGCGGATGCAGCCGGCAGCGGCTAGATCGGGGCAACTGCATCCCGTATAAGTTTGAGCATTAAAAGTGTTTATTTCGCCACAGACCGGTTGCGATCGCCGGTGCTAGCTCTCTAATTAGCATTGTAAGCATTGCGTTTTCCTTCACGTCCTCTGACCTGTGTGACGTCATCTGTGAGCTTGTTGCCGGAAGAAAACAGAGGAGCAATGCATCGCGCCGCTCAGAGTGGAGCTGCTTATCCCGGAGGACAGTTGGAAGTTTTACTGCATCGGTATCATGGCTGAATATTTACCAGATTTGAGAGTGAAGAGAGCCTTTTCATTACGACGGCCACCCGTATTTATTTGAGCCAGAGTATACGGACGAGGAGCTGCTACAAACTCAAGAGCTAACGAGGATAGCAACAGAGGGCAACGAGCAGACGAGGGTGAAGCAGCGGCGGCACGAACGCTCTAGATTTGTCTCCGACACACACATTTACTGTTGCCCTAAATCCTCTTCACTTTTTCCTCTCGTCCAGCCAGTACAGACTTGTGGCCTACCGTGTTACAATGCTAATTAGAGAGCTAGCACCGGCGATCGCAACCGGTCTGTGGCGAAATAAACACTTACACAACACATACAATACTTATACGTATTGTATGCATAAAGACATATTAGTTATACTTACTTTATGGATAGTTGACCATTTGGTCTCTGTGGTTTTGGTCGCCTCCTCCAATTTATTTTGGGTACATGAAAAAAGGTGTCCAGCACTGCCCTGTTGATCAGAGGGGGGAGATCCTCTAATGTAGTTACACAGCGTCGGGTACTTTCTGTATCATCCCACGACACATCGAGACCACGAATATTGGGCAACAGGTCCCACTCGTTACAACACAGACATTCTTCCTCTGTGGGCATAGAGTCACAGCAACCACAGGAGCACCACCAGTCCTCAGAAATTCGCGTTCGTGCCGCCGCTGCTTCACCCTCGTCTGCTCGTTGCCCTCTGTTGCTATCCTCGTTAGCTCTTGAGTTTGTAGCAGCTCCTCGTCCGTATACTCTGGCTCAAATAAATACGGGTGGCCGTCGTAATGAAAAGGCTCGTCTTCACTCTCGAAATCTGGTAAATATTCAGCCATGACACCGATGCAGTAAAACTTCCAACTGTCCTCCGCGATAAGCAGCTCCACTCTGAGCGGCGCGCTGCATTGCTCCTCTGTTTTCTTCCGGCAACAAGCTCACAGATGACGTCACACAGGTCAGAGGACGTGAAGGAAAATGCAATGCTTACAATGCTAATTAGAGAGCTAGCACCGGC
Source organism: Scarus forsteni (assembly GCA_036419115.1). NCBI lineage: Eukaryota > Metazoa > Chordata > Actinopteri > Labriformes > Labridae > Scarus > Scarus forsteni. Next base: position 34,982,901 of record JAZDUH010000451.1, read on the forward strand.
GATCGCAACCGGTCTGTGGCGAAATAAACACTTTTAATGCTCAAACTTATACGGGATGCAGTTGCCCCCCGATCAAGCTTCGCGGCTGCCGGCTGCATCCGCTCCCTTGATACTGAGCCAATTCTAAAACGAGTTGTACCCGTCAATCGTATACACACATACACTTGGGGCAATAGGACCCAGGTTGAAAAATACCGAAGTTGCCCTTTAAGTTCATATACATGTCAAGGCAGGTGAGCGAATACTTTTGGCAATATAGCGCAGTTGTTAGATCAACTGCGAATGTATTCAGGGTTAAAAAGTTGCATCTTGTTCCTTTAATATGAAGCAAGGACCACACCACGACGGTATGTGTTTGAACATTTAACAATTTTTGAGGTTCGAACTGTGAAAGCAGATGTGCATGTGTCCTGATGCCAAGGAGGATGAATGTTGAGTATCGTTCTGAGATGACATCCTGTGGCTCGGCAGAGGGAGGCTTCCGTCTCTGCAACATCCTGTACGAGCTGATCTTGACCCACCGAAGTTTATTGGAAAAAGCTCAGCAGAGAGTGAGCTCGTCACAGATCGTTCAGGTTGTTGTGTATGCATGTGTGATATGCTTGACCAACGCCGCGGACCTAAATGGTTGCTGTGGAATGGGCAGAATAGTGTTCTGATGTTATCCCTGAAATGTGGAGGATCTGGTGTAAATGTTTGTGAAACCAGAATCTGGTGGCTACTTTTTCTGTTTCTGCTAGGAAGAGTGGATCACAAGGTATCGTTCCAGCTGCATACCAGGAGTTGACAGATTTTGTAAGCGGCTCAAAGGGGCTGAGATGACCGAGGTGAACTTAGTTTCACGTTGGATATTCGACAGACATTCACAACGACAGTTTGGCAATTCCTGCCCGACATGCGTTGCTCGTACAGCGGACGGTTTCCCAAGGACTGCCGCTGATTGTTGTCACGACCAAGTGTGGCCGTATTGAAGCCCGATTTAGGGACCGTCGCAAAAGAACATGCTGCGTAAAAGCAGCAGAAAAATAACAATTACGTTGTCAATAGATTTTTAATTCAGTGAGGTTGAAATTCCAAAACTCCATTAAATTCGCAAGAAGACATTACTGTTCTTGGCTCAAGCACTGGTTTGTCTATTTGTGTCTCAATCAATTTTATATTAATTATTAAATAACTTGATCATCAATAATTTTTTGGTCATTTGACTTAGAGGCACCAAATCACTTTTATAAAGTCCATCTCTTATTGCTGTTCTTGGCTCAAGCACTGGTTTGTCTATTTGTGTCTCAATCAATTTTATATTAATTATTAAATAACTTGATCATCAATAACTTTTTGGTCATGTGACCTAAAGGCACCAAATCACTTTTATAAAGTCCATCTCTTATTGCTGTTCTTGGCTCAAGCACTGGTTTGTCTATTTGTGTCTCAATCAATTTTATATTAATTATTAAATAACTTGATCATCAATAACTTTTTGGTCATGTGACTTAGAGGCACCAAATCACTTTTATAAAGTCCATCTCTTATTGCTGTTCTTGGCTCAATCACTGGTTTGTCTATTTGTGTCTTCATCAATTTTATATTAATTATTAAATAACTTGATCATCAATAACTTTTTGGTCATGTGACCTAAAGGCACCAAATCACTTTTATAAAGTCCATCTCTTATTACTGTTCTTGGCTCAAGCACTGGTTTGTCTATTTGTGTCTCAATCAATTTTATATTAATTATTAAATAACTTGATCATCAATAACTTTTTGGTCATGTGACTTAGAGGCACCAAATCACTTTTATAAAGTCCATCTCTTATTGCTGTTCTTGGCTCAAGCACTGGTTTGTCTATTTGTGTCTCAATCAATTTTATATTAATTATTAAATAACTTGATCATCAATAACTTTTTGGTCATGTGACTTAGAGGCACCAAATCACTTTTATAAAGTCCATCTCTTATTGCTGTTCTTGGCTCAAGCACTGGTTTGTCTATTTGTGTCTTCAGTTTTATATTAATTATTAAATAACTTGATCATCAATAACTTTTTGGTCATGTGACTTAGAGGCACCAAATCACTTTTATAAAGTCCATCTCTTATTGCTGTTCTTGGCTCAAGCACTGGTTTGTCTATTTGTGTCTTCATCAATTTTATATTAATTATTAAATAACTTGATCATCAATAACTTTTTGGTCATGTGACCTAAGGCACCAAATCACTTTTATAAAGTCCATCTCTTATTGCTGTTCTTGGCTCAAGCACTGGTTTGTCTATTTGTGTCTTCATTAATTTTATATTAATTATTAAATAACTTGATCATCAATAACTTTTTGGTCATGTGACTTAGAGGCACCAAATCACTTTTATAAAGTCCATCTCTTATTGCTGTTCTTGGCTCAAGCACTGGTTTGTCTATTTGTGTCTTCATTAATTTTATATTAATTATTAAATAACTTGATCATCAATAACTTTTTGGTCATGTGACTTAGAGGCACCAAATCACTTTTATAAAGTCCATCTGTTATTGCTGTTCTTGGCTCAAGCACTGGTTTGTCTATTTGTGTCTTCATCAATTTTATATTAATTATTAAATAACTTGATCATCAATAACTTTTTGGTCATGTGACTTAGAGGCACCAAATCACTTTTATAAAGTCCATCTCTTATTGCTGTTCTTGGCTCAAGCACTGGTTTGTCTATTTGTGTCTTCATTAATTTTATATTAATTATTAAATAACTTGATCATCAATAACTTTTTGGTCATGTGACTTAGAGGCACCAAATCACTTTTATAAAGTCCATCTCTTATTGCTGTTCTTGGCTCAAGCACTGGTTTGTCTATTTGTGTCTCAATCAATTTTATATTAATTATTAAATAACTTGATCATCAATAACTTTTTGGTCATGTGACCTAAAGGCACCAAATCACTTTTATAAAGTCCATCTGTTATTGCTGTTCTTGGCTCAAGCACTGGTTTGTCTATTTGTGTCTTCATTAATTTTATATTAATTATTAAATAACTTGATCATCAATAACTTTTTGGTCATGTGACCTAAAGGCACCAAATCACTTTTATAAAGTCCATCTCTTATTGCTGTTCTTGGCTCAAGCACTGGTTTGTCTATTTGTGTCTTCATTAATTTTATATTAATTATTAAATAACTTGATCATCAATAACTTTTTGGTCATGTGACCTAAGGCACCAAATCACTTTTATAAAGTCCATCTCTTATTGCTGTTCTTGGCTCAAGCACTGGTTTGTCTATTTGTGTCTTCATTAATTTTATATTAATTATTAAATAACTTGATCATCAATAACTTTTTGGTCATGTGACTTAGAGGCACCAAATCACTTTTATAAAGTCCATCTCTTATTGCTGTTCTTGGCTCAAGCACTGGTTTGTTTATTTGTGTCTCAATCAATTTTATATTAATTATTAAATAACTTGATCATCAATAACTTTTTGGTCATGTGACCTAAAGGCACCAAATCACTTTTATAAAGTCCATCTCTTATTGCTGTTCTTGGCTCAAGCACTGGTTTGTCTATTTGTGTCTCAATCAATTTTATATTAATTATTAAATAACTTGATCATCAATAACTTTTTGGTCATGTGACCTAAAGGCACCAAATCACTTTTATAAAGTCCATCTCTTATTGCTGTTCTTGGTTCAAACACTGGTTTGTCTATTTGTGTCTCAATCAATTTTATATTAATTATTAAATAACTTGATCATCAATAACTTTTTGGTCATGTGACTTAGAGGCACCAAATCACTTTTATAAAGTCCATCTCTTATTGCTGTTCTTGGCTCAAGCACTGGTTTGTCTATTTGTGTCTTCATCAATTTTATATTAATTATTAAATAACTTGATCATCAATAACTTTTTGGTCATGTGACCTAAAGGCACCAAATCACTTTTATAAAGTCCATCTGTTATTGCTGTTCTTGGCTCAAGCACTGGTTTGTCTATTTGTGTCTCAATCAATTTTATATTAATTATTAAATAACTTGATCATCAATAACTTTTTGGTCATGTGACCTAAGGCACCAAATCACTTTTATAAAGTCCATCTGTTATTGCTGTTCTTGGCTCAAGCACTGGTTTGTCTATTTGTGTCTTCATTAATTTTATATTAATTATTAAATAACTTGATCATCAATAACTTTTTGGTCATGTGACCTAAAGGCACCAAATCACTTTTATAAAGTCCATCTCTTATTGCTGTTCTTGGCTCAAGCACTGGTTTGTTTATTTGTGTCTTCATTAATTTTATATTAATTATTAAATAACTTGATCATCAATAACTTTTTGGTCATGTGACTTAGAGGCACCAAATCACTTTTATAAAGTCCATCTCTTATTGCTGTTCTTGGCTCAAACACTGGTTTGTCTATTTGTGTCTTCATTAATTTTATATTAATTATTAAATAACTTGATCATCAATAACTTTTTGGTCATGTGACCTAAGGCACCAAATCACGTTTATAATGTCCATCTCTTATTGCTGTTCTTGGCTCAAGCACTGGTTTGTCTATTTGTGTCTTCATTAATTTTATATTGATTATTAAATAACTTGATCATCAATAACTTTTTGGTCATGTGACCTAAAGGCACCAAATCACTTTTATAAAGTCCATCTCTTATTGCTGTTCTTGGCTCAAGCACTGGTTTGTCTATTTGTGTCTTCATCAATTTTATATTAATTATTAAATAACTTGATCATCAATAACTTTTTGGTCATGTGACTTAGAGGCACCAAATCACTTTTATAAAGTCCATCTCTTATTGCTGTTCTTGGCTCAAGCACTGGTTTGTCTATTTGTGTCTTCATCAATTTTATATTAATTATTAAATAACTTGATCATCAATAACTTTTTGGTCATGTGACTTAGAGGCACCAAATCACTTTTATAAAGTCCATCTGTTATTGCTGTTCTTGGCTCAAGCACTGGTTTGTCTATTTGTGTCTTCATTAATTTTATATTAATTATTAAATAACTTGATCATCAATAACTTTTTGGTCATGTGACCTAAGGCACCAAATCACTTTTATAAAGTCCATCTCTTATTGCTGTTCTTGGCTCAAGCACTGGTTTGTCTATTTGTGTCTTCATTAATTTTATATTAATTATTAAATAACTTGATCATCAATAACTTTTTGGTCATGTGACCTAAGGCACCAAATCACTTTTATAAAGTCCATCTCTTATTGCTGTTCTTGGCTCAAACACTGGTTTGTCTATTTGTGTCTTCATTAATTTTATATTAATTATTAAATAACTTGATCATCAATAACTTTTTGGTCATGTGACCTAAGGCACCAAATCACTTTTATAAAGTCCATCTCTTATTGCTGTTCTTGGCTCAAACACTGGTTTGTCTATTTGTGTCTCAATCAATTTTATATTAATTATTAAATAACTTGATCATCAATAACTTTTTGGTCATGTGACTTAGAGGCACCAAATCACTTTTATAAAGTCCATCTGTTATTGCTGTTCTTGGCTCAAGCACTGGTTTGTCTATTTGTGTCTTCATTAATTTTATATTGATTATTAAATAACTTGATCATCAATAACTTTTTGGTCATGTGACCTAAAGGCACCAAATCACTTTTATAAAGTCCATCTCTTATTGCTGTTCTTGGCTCAAGCACTGGTTTGTCTATTTGTGTCTTCATCAATTTTATATTAATTATTAAATAACTTGATCATCAATAACTTTTTGGTCATGTGACCTAGAGGCACCAAATCACTTTTATAAAGTCCATCTCTTATTGCTGTTCTTGGCTCAAGCACTGGTTTGTCTATTTGTGTCTTCATCAATTTTATATTAATTATTAAATAACTTGATCATCAATAACTTTTTGGTCATGTGACTTAGAGGCACCAAATCACTTTTATAAAGTCCATCTCTTATTGCTGTTCTTGGCTCAAGCACTGGTTTGTGTATTTTGGCCTTCTGAGAGGATCATTTTGAGCAAGTTTTTGTTCATCATGGACAATATCAACCCACCACTTCACACCACTCTGGCCAAGCAGAGGAGCTGCTGCTGTGGGCAATTCTACTGTCTACGATTGAGGACTGAAGGCCATAGCAGGTCCTTCATCCCACGGGCATAACACTGTAACCCAGGTGAGGACAGAGCCTCTGGCCCTTGAGTCACTGACCCATGACACCCCAAATGGACTCTATATACTTATTTGTACTATTCATTACTCCTTTGATCATCTGATCTTTTTATTTTTTATCTTTTCTGTGTATTTTTATGTTAATAGTTGTATGATGACCTGTGAGCTACAAATTACCTAAATTTTAATAGTAACTACTTAGTAAGAACACTGTTTCAGAATCATAAAGGTAGCTTCTTAACCTTGACATCATTTGTGTAAAGTCCCACAGTGCATCTATCAGGAGGATTGTGACTCTTGGTAGACGAACCGCTCTATAATGGGTTTGCGATCCACTCATTGGTTTCAACTCATTAGCTGTTGTTGTCTGTTCCACAGTATTTACATACATGCTTACCTGAGCAAGCAATTCCTTGGATGAAAGACAAAAAATATTCCCAAACTCGAGAGTGCACACAGTCCAGTAGCCTTTGTTGCTTTAAATATATGTGAGTACTTTTTTTGTTTTTTTTATGATAATGAATATTTAAGTTTTTGTGTAAACCTTGTCATAAAGGAACATAAAAGGTAGTTCTGAAAAATCTCTCAATTGATGGACAAGTTCTGATCATAACATTTTGAAATTCAAAGCGCTACTGAAGACAGCTTTTCAAGACGTTTGTTGCACTGCAGCATGTACAGTCAAATGTTAGTTTTAAATGTTTTAACAAATCCTTCTTTCAGACCATTTTTATCATTGTTTTATAATTGTGTTTATTTTTTATTCTGTCAATGTTGTAGCATGTTTATTCTGTATTTTTAATAAATAAAAATATTTTTAAAAATGAATGCTATTTTTTGGCGTATGGGTTCATGTTACTCCATTCCATCTGCAGAAGTCATTACCCTGGTTGGGGCATCCCAGTTTGAAAAGTCTGGACCTGCCCCTGCTTGTTGGTAGGCCCATTATGTGCCTTTGCACATTTATGGATGAGATTTATGCTAAATGGAGTGTTAAGTTGGTGGAAAAGACAACAGGACTCAACCTTTCCCCAGATAAAAGGCAAACAACCTCAAGCATTTATGGGCATGAAGTGTGCTGCTGTCCTTCAATTCAAAACTAATGTGTATTCCCAGTGTTGCCCCATCTTCCTCTATTCCTCCTGCTGTCAACATTTGCAAATTATGATCCATGCATATAAAAAAGGGTTCCTTTTAGTAGAGTGAGAAATACTGATGCATTTTTCTCAACTATCCACATCAAAAAATATACCCATATGGTGTGGGGTGACCATTCTTGACAAGGTCAATTTGGAGATTTGCTACTATCATTTGGTGTTATATTAACCCTCCTATGATCCTAAAATATTACTAATTTTTTTTTTACCCTTTGGGTCAATCTGGGGTCAATCTGATATATTTTGTTGAAATATGAAATATTTATTTAATTATTTTTAATCTTCATTTTTTTGGAACATATTTGTGGTTCATCTCTGTATAGTCTCACTCACCCCTCCTCTTTTTTAGTCCAAAATTTCAATGTTTTCAGAGACATGGTGGCTGGAAATATTGTTCTAACAGTCTCAGCGTTCCAAAGGCTTACTTTAGATTTGTTAACTCCTGCAAAAATGAGCAAGCCAATGGAGGCTTCCAAGTCATCTACATCCAGATCTTTCCAACTGTCCATATAAGCACACTTTTACTTTGTTTTCAGTCCATGATGTTATGAAGAGCTCCAATGATGACTTTATTGGATATGATCAACATGCAAGTCTACACTGGATTCCACATTTTGGCAAAAGTCCAAAAGTCAGTTTTTCTCGCATGCTCACACCACGAGAACTATCAAAAATCCCGCGGGAATATTTTTTTTTCTCCACCTGCAATGTATCAACTCAAAAGCATCAACTCCGCACCTGCAGGTGTGGGAATATTAGGTCGCAGTAATGACTGACAATTTTTACAAATCTAAAATGGCTTGTGGTAAGCTTCACCCAAGAGGAACAACAATGAGTGCAATATGTGTTCAGCACATTAAAAAATATTGTCAAGGTTTATTTTATGCTTTATCATTTATCCACATCAAATTAGGAAAAGTCATGAGATGTGAAGCAATAACCATATAAAGTCAACTGTTGTTTTTTGAATGATAAGCACTGATTGGGGTCAAGAGTTAATTGGACATTGGTTGACATTTAAAGCAGTGTGACAATATATATATATATATATATATATATATATATATCTATATAGATATATATATGTATATATATATGTATCTATATATATACATATATAGATATATGTATATAGATATAAAGATAATGAAGGTACTTTTCCTCCCAATTTTGTGGTGCCCCTTTTTGCTGGCTGTGATTATTATTATTTTTTTTTTTGACATGCAGATAGTGACCAAAAGGCACCATGCACCTGTTTCATAAAGTGTTACTTTTTGCTGGCTGTGATTACATTTTTTTTGAGATGCAGATAATGACCAATAGGCATTGAGCCCCCGTTTTATAGTTTTACTTTTTGCTGACTGATTCCACACAAGAGGCCAAGACATTCTGGAGGGTCATATCAGAGAAACCTTTCCTTTCCAGAAACCTTACGTGTTGTGGAACTTATCCTGCAATATTTTCTTTTCATTTTTCATTTGCTCATACATCGTTCATCATATTTCTCTTGGAATATCCAAGGAACCAACTGTAGGTAAGTGTGAATAATATTATGGTAATTATAACTGTAAAACAAAAAAGTTAAACAATTTCTGATGGTCCATTTTTTTCTAATTCTCAGTAATTAAGATAAATAATACATATTTACCCTCTAACTCCTGGCTTAACTGTTTGGCAGAGATCATTTCATTCAGGAATAATTGATGAGTTAAGTAAACATAACATTTTGAGTTTCTGTCAATGTTTTTTGATACGGAATAAAAATGCAAAGAAACTAAAAGAACTGATATTGCATTTGTGTGATTTAAAGGTTTAACCCTTGTGGGTAATCAGGGACATATTTGTCCTTACAGACAATTTTTTGTTCAACTTTTGGCCATAATTTTGGTTATGTTACTCAGTATTGAATGGCTTTTTGTATAAAGGTTTCTTTCATGGAAAGTCTTAAAATTCAAAGTTTGATTTTTGTCAGAGGTCAAAGGTTCCCTTAGAACAAATTTACTACTCTTTGAGGATATCAGCTCTGCCAAAGCTGCTATAAAAACATAACAGAAGGGATGAGGATTTTTTTCAAAGATCAGGCTTAAATATACGTAAAATCAATAACACAATTGATTTCATGCATTGTTAATTTTTTGCAGTGCCCAATTCATGATTTACTATCCTTTGTGCTTAGCAGAGGACATTAATGTCCTCTCTCAAAGCTGCTATAAAAACACAACAGATTCATATTTTTTTGTACTTTTTTTCTCACGTCATTCAGTCAACTTCAGTTCAAATCAAAAATACCAAATGTGCAATTATTTATTTTATTTTAACTCTTTAAATGCCTACTTCATTAAATGATGTACAAATTCTAATGAGAAAAATACACAAAAAATGACTTATTATTAATATTATAGATGTTGGAGGGCTGCAAACTTTTTTCAAAGATCAGGCTTAAATATACATACAATTATTAAAAAAAATATTTTGTTGCACTGCTATTATTATTTTTTTTTTATTATTATTTTTTTGCATTGCATTGCCAGATCTAAAACATACTACCCTTAGAGGTAACTAGAGAGCATACATGTCCTCTTCCAAAGCTGCTGTAAAACATAACAGATACATTTTTTTATACTTTTTTTTCACTTAAATTATTCAGTGAATTCCATTTATAATAAACAAATAACATTTACTTATTTATTTTTACCTTCGAATTCCAATACATGATGTCAGTGTTTTTTTTATGAACAAACACATAAAGAGATCCAAGATTATAAATGTTAAAGGGCTGAGGATTTATTTTAAAAGAGCAGGCTTAAATAAGCATAAGATTAGTGCTAAAATTGATTTTCATCCTTTATATTTTTGCCGTGTCAGATTCTAATTATCACCCTTTTAAGGTAAACGGCAAAATAATGTTCTATTGTGACCTATTACTACCACAATTTTGAAATCACACTGTCATTACAATATATAATTGTGCATTCTCTGATTTCAGGGTTTAATTATAGAGTTGTTGATTTGTAATCACTTTTAGTGTTTACCATGAGATGGAACAAACTTCCATTGTATGTCTATGGATAAAACAGTGGGCATTCTTCATGGTAAAAACAACAATGAAAATACTCTAGCATTGCTGTTGTCCATTTTCCCTGAACCAATTTTAAAACCATCATTGTATTTATCAATTTGAGCATTTATCCTCCATGTTTCAACTATTTTGTGAACAACAATCAACACTCAGAATCAGCTGGACATAGAAGACACAGACAGTATGAAGAAGGGATGGAGAGGTCAACACTGAAGTTCATTTTTCCTGTTGTAGGTCTATGCATCGTCTGTGACTCTGTGTGTGTCTGAGGTGGAGAGACTGACCTTTGCCTGACCTTACTGTAGAACTTTTAATGTCTGATAACATGTCTTTACCAAACTTTCACACTCAAACATACATGCACCCTCTAAAGTGAATCAAAGTGTGGGCCCCGCTGCACCTCACAGAGCTCACTGTGAAGTCAACACAAACAGTTAGTGAGTTTACTCAGTTACAGGCTGCTGTCCTGTCAGAACCAAAGTTATATCTCTATAAGTCTTTGATAGACTGATCATTTCAGTCCCCCTGGTGAGCAACAAGTGAGATAAAGAGGTGCTTTTCTGCAGATAAGAGGTCACTGACCTTTTTGAGTCTGAGAGCATTGTCACAGTTCACAAGTTGAAATCAACTTTTTCTGGTTACAGGCTCAAAATGGTCTCAAATGGACATACACACAGAGTCACAGACGATGCATAGAGCTACAACAGGAAAAATGAACTTCAGTGTTGACCTCTCCATCCCTTCTTCATACTGTCTGTGTCTTCTATGTCCAGCTGATTCTGAGTGTTGATTGTAGTTTACAAAATTGTTGAAACCTGGCGGATAAATGCTCAAATTGATAAATACAATGATGGTTTTAAAATTGTTTTATGGAAAGTGGACAACAGCAATGCTAAAGTATTTTCACTGCTGTTTTTATCACAAAGAATGACCATTGTTTTATCCAATATTTATCCATAATGTATTTCAATTGGCATTTAAAGGGTCAAAATAAAATAAATAATTAGATATTTGGTATTTTTTGATCAGAACTGAGGTTGATGGAATGATTTGAACAAAAAAGTAAAAAAGATATTAATCTGTTATGTTTTTATAGCAGCTTTGGGAGAGGACGTTCATGGCCACTATTAAAGGTTAGTAATTCATAGAACAAACACATAAAGAGATCCAAGATTATAAATGTTAAAGGGCTGGGGATTTATTTTAAAAGATCAGGCTTAAATAAGCATAAGATTAAATTGGGCACTGCAAAAAGATTAACATTGCATGAAAATTAATTTTGTTATTCATCTTATGTATATTTAAGCCTGATCTTTGAAAAAAATCCTCAGGCCTTCAACATTTATAATATTGATAATAACTCAATTTTTGTGTTCTTTTTTTTATTAAAATTCGTACATCATGTAATCAAGTTGGCATTTAAAGAGTAAAAATGAAATAAATGATTAGATATTTGTTTTTTTATTAGAACTGAAGTTGACTGAATGATTAGAGCAAAAAAAGTAAAAGAAAAATCTGTTATGTTAATAACAGTTAATAATAGATGTTCATGCATTAACAATGCATGAACATCTATTTTGTTACTAATCTTATGTTTATCTTAGCCTAGTCTTTGAAAACAATTGTCAGCCCTTCAACATTTGTTAAATTGATAATACCTCATTTTTGGTGTATTTTTTTCATAAACATTCTTCCTTCATGTATACATACTGGAATTTCAAGGGTTAAAATAAAATAAATAATTAAATATTTGGTATAAATTAACAATGCATGAAAATCCATTGTGTTATTGACCTTATGTATATTTAAGCCTGATCTTGAAAAAATCCTCAGCCCTTCTGTTATGTTTTCATAGCAGATTTGGCAGAGGACATTAATGTCCTCTGATAACCTCAAAGGGTAGTAAATTAAAGCAATCCACAAGGGTTTATCAGCTTAAATCTACTATTATTACCATCATTATTATTTAAGATCCTTAACTTAACCATTAACTGATATAATGACATATAAGTACACATAAAGTCTGTTATTCATCAAAGCATTTCTAATGGTTAACACATTTCTGCTTTTACTGATTGATTTTGTCCCAAGTATTTGTGCATTTTTATGTTATCACACAATCAACTGTTAACTTTTAAAACCTTTTAATCCCACACACTGGAAATATCTGTTTTTTGTATGATTGTGGTTTTCTCTGTTCCCTGAAGTGATACTGCAACCAAACAATAATTTGATTTGTTCTGTTCTTTAAAACATTAAATATCCCTGAATTTAATGATGACCTCTGCCAAACAGTCGAGCTGGTAGTTAAAAATTAATAGAGCCAAATTCATTTGATGGAAATTGCTAGATAGTCTCGTGTCCATATCATTGCGCATGCATTTTTTGACCTGGTGATGTTCTGAATAAAAATGAGCAGGCATCCAGATTTTTATGTATTCACATGTTGATAAATGAAGCCTACAAAATGTTGATGTGAATGTTTGTTTTGTGCTTCTACCTTAGTGTACCTACGTTATTGCTTAAGATTAGTTTTTAATTCATCCATGCGTTTTTATCTGTTGTAACAGACTTTGTTTTATGACCTTGAGAATAGATGACAGGATAATTCTTTTGGAAATGGCAATATAGCTGTTCTACACCTTTGCTAAAATCAAGAAACCAGGCATGAGGTTTTTAACAAAGAGTCAATAAACGTAAACAAAGCATTTACTAAAATGGTTGAGTATTACAGTGCTTATGTATGAATTGTTTTGTTCAATCTTCAATTACATTTATTAAAGAATTTATAAATATGTCCTCTTCATAACAGATCTTTTCAAAAGAGAGCCATGGGACGCTTCAAGAAAGGGCAAAGAGCACAAATTGATCTATGGAATAGAGCAGGGGGAATAGAAGTTGTAACACAAGCATTGTGTTCACATGGTGTGGGAGAAAAGGGACACACAAAACCAGAAACATGGACCGCGCTGGCTGTGCATCTTTTTGGAGAGAACAACATAAAATATAGCAAATGGTTGAGTCTCATATGGAGTCAAAATAGAAAAAACATTCAAGAAAAATATCAAGATTTTAAAAAACAACAAGGCGTTTTTCCAGAGAAGGCCAATACAGGAGTTGTGAGGGAAACCTTAAATGCAAATGAAGGAGAGAATGGAATAGCAATGGAAGAGACACCAGCAGAGAGGGCCTCAAGTGATGCAGAGGATAAAAGCAACAGTGGAGAAGATGGGGAATCTCTGAAAGCTCTTCATCCACGAATGACACAGTGTGGACCAAAATTTTTTTACATAACAATTACATGGGAGGAATGGAAAAAAATTAAACCTTTATCTGGCACAGTTTCACTCAGACCACCATGGACAGATATGCTCTACAACAAGTTCAGGAAAGTTAATCCCTGCTGTACTCTGTCTTTCAAATATCAACATGTAAAGCCTAAACACAGTCGTAAACGAAGGTCGCCATTTCTTCATGTGTCAGCAGTGTGCACATTTAAAAGGTGCAGGGCATCCTATTTGTTCAGGCGAAATCATAAGCCAGTTAACAGCCCCAACATAAAGATCCAGGTAGTCAGACGAGGCCAAGTCACTCATTACAGAGATGAAAAAAAATTCCGGCCTGCACATTACAGAAGAAGAGGGAAAATTGCAAGAGCCATCCACAAAGGTGTCAGCAACTACCACTATCATCAGCTCAGTAAAACTCATAGAGACGAAATATGTGCAGGCAATATTACAAGGAGCTTGACCAAAGACGTTCTAAAAAAGATCTCATCAGAATTAAAGAAAAGTACAAGACTCCATGACGATGTTGTGCTTGAACTGATGTTGACGCAGAAGATTTTCCAAGAATGCAGTCACAAAACAAACATTTCTCCCGGTGGCTACATTCAGTGCCTGCAAGTAAATCCTTTTGGAGCTCAGCTATACACAGATGAAAGTATCAGAATTTTAGTTGAGCACCTGAAAAAACACTCTCCGGTTACCCTCTACCTTGATGCCACAGGTGGAGTGGTTACAAAGATCCCAAGTCAGGACAAAAGAGTCCTATATTATGCCCTTGTACTGTCAGGGAAGGGGAAAGACAGGCCACCTCTACCTATTTCAGAGCTGTTGACTAATGAACATTCCATCCCAACCATAACTTTTTGGCTGATGGAAACACTCCGAAAAGTGCACAAATGCACATCAAACAGAGTCAGGCAGGTGGAGACGGATTACAGCTGGGCCATAATTAACAGTGTGCTCCTATCCTTCAACAAGGACAGCATTTTTGATTACCTCCAAAGAGCCCATAAAATAGTAACAGGACAGATGAACGGCAAGGATCTTCTGAAGTTCACAGTGCTCCATCTCTGCTCTGCGCTCTTTTTAAAAGCTCTTTGTCAAAGATTTGGCAAAAAAACACAGGACAAAGGCTTAAAGGAGTATGCCACGTACAGCACCGCCGTGCTGTTGAACTGCAGCAGCATGCAGGAAGCACTCCATGCTTTCCACAACATGGCCGTACTTTTCACCTCAGCAGAAGACAGTGAGACTGCACAAACGGCAAAAAGACACCTGGACAACCATATTGCTCGTGTCACAAACATTAAAATGGAGAGTGTGATGGAGGAACAGGGGCAACAAAAGGAGGCAAATAGTGACTCAAAGTCTGTATGTGGCCAATCCCCATTCACTGCTGAATTCAAAGCCGTTCTTAATCAAGTCAAAAGTCAAGTGGAGTCAGAGGGTAAAGCTGGGACCAAGAACAACTTCTTTTGTCCAGAGATTATTGATGTTCTCCTGGAAGACTATCTGGGCATATTCCCATTGTGGAGTGGAATACTGCTTGGAAATTTATCCAGATATGTCAAAGATGTTGAAACCCAGGAAACATCTACAACTAACCAGACACGAGAAACCAACTGCCAGGTTGAGATGTGGTTCTGGATTGTGAAGAACTCCATCCTCCAAAAGAAGAGGTACCTCCGCCCAGCCTCTTTCATCCAGAAACTCTATGGTTCTCTTCATGGCAGATACAAGGAGCACATAATCCAGAACAACCTGTCAGACTCTCTGCTGACAAATGACATTCAGACTCTCAAAGGTTTGGACCAGGCAGAGGAAGAATGGTCAAAGAGAGCATCAAATGATGGCTCAACAAAGAGGCGGTCCAAGTACTTTGAACCACCAAAGATAATACCAATGCCAAAACAGAGCAAGTCCAAAGGTCCAAAACGACAGAAGACCACAGCAACAGAACCTGGCACAGAAGGAGATGCCTCAAAGGCAACAAGTCTTCCAAAAGCTGAAGAAAGAGAGCTGTCCAGTAGTTCAGCGGGACTAGCATCAGAGGTATTGTATATCATTATATCTATTGATAATAATTATTGCATTGGTTTTCCTATCAAGCAAACATTGCTATAATTTTTAAGGACATAAATTATATAGTTTATGTACATTTATTGTGATAATTCTTTTTGTGCAGGTAAAACAATTGTGGAAAAAGAAGGAAACCAATGTGGTGGTCGCTGCCTTCAAACTAAAGAGAGGGTCATCACTTATTTTACACCACGCAGAACTGAAAACTCTGCAGCCACACAAGTGGCTTGTGGGAGAGGTAGGAAATATTTCTCAAGCGGCACCTTCTTGCAATTTTGTTTACCCTCCCTCATTAATTGTGCCACACATTCAACTGTAAACCCAGATAAGTTGATTTTACTCAAAAAATTTAAGGCAAGTGATTGCACTTAAACGGTCCAAGTAAAGAAATAACTAATGAGCTATTTTTTATTAACTCACCTGCGATTCCAAATGATTAGGGCTTAACTGTTTAAGTGGAATCTACTAAAAGACAAGTTATCAATATTTGAAATTTTTGTTAAAAAAAAAACCCTACCTTGTAAACCAGTGGACTCAGTATTTTGAATAACACTTCTTTTCTTAACTACAGTCAGACACATTTGTCATTCATTTAACTAGATTTATTAACTATTTAAACCCTTAAACTTATGCCTTTAAACTCAAATATTTAAGTTGTTTAAACCTAAAATTTTCAAAATAAGTGTTGGTATACATTCAAAGAAGTACAAAAATGCAGGGCATTAATTACAACTGTTTTACCAAACAAAAAGTAGAACAATTTACTAGTAAGACTTTTGTTTTAGTATCTTGCTTTTAAACTGAACTAACTTTTTTAGTGACAGATCTGTTGTACAGTAGCATTACTATATCATAGAGTCCAATAAACATGTCACCATATAAACTTTTAGTTTATTTTTCTAGGTAAGGACCTTTTATCAGGTGCACTTTTGATGGGCTTTGGCCCTCACTGTCTTTAAAGCAGAAGATGCCCACTGGAAGTGTCTCTCTGTAGATCCTAGAGTTTGAGAGACAAGAGGAAAACAAAAACATGCACATCAACAATTTGTCTCATGCTTTAGGGCAACTGCACATCCCATTCAAGAATATTGTTTTTGTATGTGGAAAAAAGAACAGATAGCACTAGTAAAAACATTCCATACTCAAAGTGCTGCTTTTGAAGAATTTGGACGGGTCAACCCTGAGAAGGACAAGGCATGTGATCACTGTTGTCTCAGTAGTCTTAAAGGGGAACAGCAAACATTTAACTTTAGAAAAAACCCTCTTTCTAACATCTGTTGCTACAGATATTTTTAGTGTCGTTTAAAAAGTATTGTTTGATTATCATATATATCAGTTTGTGGTGTTTAAAGCACTCACAAGCTTTGAAATGTTCAATATATATGAATGTTAGAAGTATATTTCCAGGTACTTATTCCAGGGACCAGATTCTGAATTAAGGGAGTAATCTGTTAACCCCATTTTCATCAGAAATAAAATATGACTAAACTGATTATGAATAAATGTGAGATATAAAAAGTGAAAAAATATAAATATGCAAGCTTAAAACCTAAATTAAAATTTCTTACTTATTAATCCAAAATATCAAAACACAAAGTTAAAAGTCAAATGCAGGAATTTATAAATGAAAATGTCTGAGAGGGAAAGTGAAAATTATTTTTTACTCACTTAACTTATATTTTAAGAATGATAACTTCTTCTAAAACACGAAAAACTCACATAACTCAAATAATTCAGCCCACCTTTATTTGTTGTATTGGGTCGAATAACTACTGACCAGCTAGAGCTTACTTCTTCCTGAAGATTTCCATGTACCTTGGGCGCAGGCCAAAAAGGTAATCAAAGAAGGCGTCCTTAAGGTTTCTTCCAACAACTCTGTTCCTAAAACACCTAAAAAAATTCAATGAAGACCATTTGGTACTAGTGAAGAGTAATTTCTAACATCAAATAAACTATAACAAGGGTGAAAATGTAAACTCTACAGTGTTTGAAATAAAGTGCTCTTTTCTCATACCTAACAGAACACTACTTGCATTTCCAAAGCATTTTCTCATGTCTGAGATGGGGACAGAAGTTTTACAACTGCTCTGTCGTATTTATTATACATTCAGCGAAGTAATTTTTTCAATAAATTTATAAATTATAAATTTATCAATTTATTTTTTAGTGTTATCAACAATGTTAAGCATGTTAAGCAGAATTGGGTAGGAGTCAAAAAAAAAAACATTTAAGATAGGCACTGTCAAATGTTTGATAACGGTTCCCTATTAGATTAGCACAGCAAAACAAACAGTAGTTCCTTTCAGGAATTAAAGCTCCAATAAATATAAAATTGTTTGTGTTAATCAGTAAAAAATAAAGAAAAACAAGTTCTAGAATGTTGACAGTCAATGGAGGAATAAACTATCTTCTTTGCTACAGTTACTCAAACAAGGAAAGGGTGGTTTTGCTTCAAATAAGCCCAGACAAGTTTTGATAAGCAAACGGCCAATCAGAATGCAACATCTGGCTGCATTTTAGAACAAAGTTGAAATTCCAGTCCACTAACTTGAAATATATGCAAACAAAGTTTACATTAAAAACTTGGTATGTTATGGTTGTTTTTTTTTAGTTCAGAACAACAAATAAACTATACAATAATGTTATAGTAGTGCATATATCTGAATCCTTTCAATCATGCATCAAAACCTTTTTTTTTAAACAATATTTATTTAAATTATTTGCTTACAATTAACTTTGGGCTCAACTGTATATGTACTTCATAATTAAAACTTTTTGTGATTAATTTTCTCTTCTATTAGACAATTGAGTTCTTCTTGCAAGTGGCAGTACATAACACAGGGCAAGGACACAACATGTATGTGCTAAACCACTACAGTGCTGGTGTGATCATGCATGGTGAAAGGATGGCGATGCGTAGACAGAGTCTTCCAAAGGTATGTTTAAGTATAATTGATGACAATGACTAAGAACTGGTGAGTGGCCTTTATGTGAAAGTGACATGATCCTGTTATGTGCTTTTTCCTAGGTAAATTTTGAGAAATATGCTGCTGTTATCAGTTTTGTGAACGTGAACAACAACCACTGGAAATTTCTGGTGAGTAATGTTATTCTTTAAGAAAAGTGTCAAAGTAAACAAATCTCTAATGCCAAATCTTTACCTTTCACTACTACTTTTAAGACAAGAACTGACTGGATCACAACTGAATTTGTCTGGAAAGACGTTTTTTAATTACAAAGCAAAATGATAAAACAACATTGCAATAAATAAAAATGCTAAGACTAACTCCAGGAACCGCCCAAAGCATTTGTATAGTGTTATGTTTGTTGCTTGTAAAAAAAAAAAAAAAAAAAAGTGGTAAAAATAAAGTGGCTGTGTCAGAGACCACCTTTATTATCAGACTGGTTTAATGTAATGCATGAAATATTTGTTATGGAAAAACTGACTTGAACTTTGAGACTGAAGAGCAATGTGTTTTAGGAAAGCTGGAGAAATTGGATTGAGTTTATCAAACCTCTTAGATCAGATTTTAGATAAGCATCAGTAGAACTAAACTGCAAGCCCCCCTACTCGTTACTGCAGACCAGTGTTACTTACATGTCTATTTTTACTTTCCTTATCATTATATTTTTTTTCCTTTCTATCATCTTTTCTTATCGTTAAAGTTTGTCATTTTATTTCATTACATCTTGATTGGAATTGATTTGTTTAAAACCCAAACTCTAAATAAAAATATGAGAGAGTTGGAGAAGACACTCTGCAAAATGGTCACAGGCGGGATTCGAACCTGGACCGGCAGAAGCAAGTACATGGGGTGCCTGGTTGCTAACCACTCCGCCAAACCAGCACCCTGCCTTTTACTTTTCTAACAGTAAAATTAAAATGATGTATGTGCACCTCCAGTTGTGTTTAAACTGTGTTACAACTGCCTCTAATCCTGTGAGGTCAACCATAATGATGATGTGCCAGAGGAAAAACAAAATATACCTATTTGGGTAAAAGTAAGTGACCAAAGTTTGGTTAATTTTTCTTTTCTATTTATTTATTTTATTTTGCAGTATCTTCATGCACTAACCAGCCAGATCTTTGTTGTGGATCCTGCTGGTCATAAGGAGAAAGAAGACTCAGAACATGCTGCATCAAGATTTAGGTAAAAGTAAAAACATGTTTCACTCAAGAGACAATAGGTGTATTAAACAGAGAGAAAAATGTCTTTTGACTATGATTAAAAAAAAAATACATTAGGGCTTCCTTTTTGTCGTTAACATGTCTGATACCTTCACTGCCCTAGATGTCAATAGACCAAAAAGTTATTGATGATCAAGTTATTTAATAATTAATATAAAATTTTTTAAATTTTTCTCAGTTTTTTATCAACAATCACAGTGCTTGAGCCAAGAACAGAATTAAAATGCCCTGTTTATTTTCAAGACGATATTTCAAGATCGACGGACGTGCCACAGCAAAAATGACTGAGTTGATGTCAAATGGAAAGGAGGGTGATAAACCATTCCAATCAACAGGATTCCTACAGCTGTGGTGTACTGGTGATGCAGGTGAGATCATAATGTGATACTCATTTTATGTATCTTAGATTTGTGTTAACTTTTTCAGATCTCTATTCTTATTAATTAACAGGAGGAAATTGTAATGCATGTTAGACAAATATGTTGTAATAAAGATTCGGTTATACCTTACTTTGGAAGCATAAACACTGGACCAACACATTCCCAGTGCAGTGGAACCTTGCACCAACACTGGAATATGCCATCTTTGTCAAGGTATGATGAAGAGCATGATATATGAAGAGTATGATTTTTCAGATGGCGATGGAGGTGATAAAATCCTTTCCCAGTGTTCCCCAAGACATGATGTTTGACACATCAGCAGAGGCGATGTCACTCAAACGACTGGAAATGGCATCTGAGATTCTGAAGAGCTCAGGTAGGTTATTTGAGTTTTACTTCATTGCTAAATGGAACATTTCAATAAAGTAGGAATGTAACAATGAAATACATTTATCCCTCAGTGTTTGAAGCAGAGACTCAGTGCTCGAGCCAAGAACAGACAAACCCCTGGAGATGGTTCACAAACTGTATGGGTAAGTTATTGTTTTGACAATGATGCTAGTTAAATTTAAATTTTGATTTAAATACATTGTATTTATCATTTTTTAACACAAAACACGGTTGATCAAAAGTGCTGCACAACACAGAGTTAAACAACAACAGAAAAATAAATAAACTACAAACTATGGAGGAAAAAAGAATGATAAAACCCTAAAGGAATGATGACATAGAAACATATGGGGAATGTGAGTTACGGACGCTTCATGAAGAAAACAAGATTTGAATATTTCAGGTTCAGTAAAAGGTACAGAAAAATGTATGTTTGAAGACTCAAACAGAGAGTCAATTTTGAATGGGGGAAATGAAAGGGCTGAGGGAATGTTATTAAAACAGCAGCAAATGACTGTGATTCCACAACAGTTTTTTCATGTTCTTTGGACAGAGACACATCTTGGTCAGAGGATCTAAGTTGTTTTACTATGCTATATGGGGCCAGGTGGTTTACACATACCTTTAAGATGTCAATTTTTGGACCTGAGTCTGTGGTAACTGCATTAAGTTGTTTATGCACCTTTGGTAGATATTCTGTGAGAAGCAGATGCTGTTAAGTTTTTGTTAAATCTACTAATCTATATTTTTTCTATCAACTTTATAGATTCAGTGCGACTCATGCAAGAGGTGGTTTCACCAACTGTGTCTGGGCATGACCAACATACTGCTGAAAAAAGCCAAGAGAGGAAGATGGCAGTGTAGACTCTGTGGCTGATTTTGATTCATTTTGGATCCAGATCAAAAGTCTTTATGTATATATACAATAAAGTGAAGCTGAACTCATAGCCATAGGCTGCAGAAGAAATATTGTGCACAGTCTTGGTTTTATAAGGCTATTTGGTGCCTCTAAGTCATGGGCAAAGAGAGTTATTGACACTGCACAGATGGAAACTGGAAGGCCTTGGTAGAAAGATGAGGAAGTTCAAGTAAAAAAAAATAATTTAGCAATAGGAGAAGTATAAAAAGAAGAACATAAAAGTGATTTGGGGCCTCAAGAACAAAAATAAAGAGAAAGGAGTTATTATAAAAAAGTGAGAAAGCAAACATTTAAGAACATAGCTCACAGTTATTGATGATCAAGTTATTTAATAATTACATGATAAAAAAAAGACATTATAATAGACAAACCAGTGCCCTGAAAACCAAGACCTCACAGATAACATGAGATGGCCATAAATACTGAATTGGTGCCAATAAGATAACATGACCAAAAAGTTATTGATGATCAAGTTATTTAATAATTAATATAAAATTGATGAAGATACAAATAGACAAACCAGTGCTTGAGCCAAGAACAGCAATAAGAGATGGACTTTATAAAAGTGATTTGGTGCCTTTAGGTCACATGACCAAAAAGTTATTGATGATCAAGTTATTTAATAATTAATATAAAATTGATTGAGACACAAATAGACAAACCAGTGCTTGAGCCAAGAACAGCAATAAGAGATGGACTTTATAAAAGTGATTTGGTGCCTTTAGGTCACATGACCAAAAAGTTATTGATGATCAAGTTATTTAATAATTAATATAAAATTGATGAAGACACAAATAGACAAACCAGTGCTTGAGCCAAGAACAGCAATAAGAGATGGACTTTATAAAAGTGATTTGGTGCCTCTAAGTCACATGACCAAAAAGTTATTGATGATCAAGTTATTTAATAATTAATATAAAATTAATGAAGACACAAATAGACAAACCAGTGCTTGAGCCAAGAACAGCAATAAGAGATGGACTTTATAAAAGTGATTTGGTGCCTTTAGGTCACATGACCAAAAAGTTATTGATGATCAAGTTATTTAATAATTAATATAAAATTAATGAAGACACAAATAGACAAACCAGTGCTTGAGCCAAGAACAGCAATAACAGATGGACTTTATAAAAGTGATTTGGTGCCTCTAAGTCACATGACCAAAAAGTTATTGATGATCAAGTTATTTAATAATTAATATAAAATTGATGAAGACACAAATAGACAAACCAGTGCTTGAGCCAAGAACAGCAATAAGAGATGGACTTTATAAAAGTGATTTGGTGCCTTAGGTCACATGACCAAAAAGTTATTGATGATCAAGTTATTTAATAATTAATATAAAATTGATTGAGACACAAATAGACAAACCAGTGCTTGAGCCAAGAACAGCAATAACAGATGGACTTTATAAAAGTGATTTGGTGCCTTTAGGTCACATGACCAAAAAGTTATTGATGATCAAGTTATTTAATAATTAATATAAAATTGATGAAGACACAAATAGACAAACCAGTGCTTGAGCCAAGAACAGCAATAAGAGATGGACTTTATAAAAGTGATTTGGTGCCTTTAGGTCACATGACCAAAAAGTTATTGATGATCAAGTTATTTAATAATTAATATAAAATTGAATGAAGACACAAATAGACAAACCAGTGCTTGAGCCAAGAACAGCAATAACAGATGGACTTTATAAAAGTGATTTGGTGCCTTTTAGGTCACATGACCAAAAAGTTATTGATGATCAAGTTATTTAATAATTAATATAAAATTGATGAAGATACAAATAGACAAACCAGTGCTTGAGCCAAGAACAGCAATAAGAGATGGACTTTATAAAAGTGATTTGGTGCCTTTAAGTCACATGACCAAAAAGTTATTGATGATCAAGTTATTTAATAATTAATATAAAACTGATGAAGATACAAATAGACAAACCAGTGCTTGAGCCAAGAACAGCAATATGAGATGGACTGGATAAACGTGATTTGGTGCCTCTAAGTCACATGACCAAAAGTTATTGATGATCAAGTTATTTAATAATTAATATAAAATTGATGAAGACACAAATAGACAAACCAGTGCTTGAGCCAAGAACAGCAATAAGAGATGGACTTTATAAAAGTGATTTGGTGCCTCTAAGTCACATGACCAAAAAGTTATTGATGATCAAGTTATTTAATAATTAATATAAAATTGATTGAGACACAAATAGACAAACCAGTGCTTGAGCCAAGAACAGCAATAAGAGATGGACTTTATAAAGTGATTTGGTGCCTTTAGGTCACATGACCAAAAAGTTATTGATGATCAAGTTATTTAATAATTAATATAAAATTAATGAAGACACAAATAGACAAACCAGTGCTTGAGCCAAGAACAGCAATAAGAGATGGACTTTATAAAAGTGATTTGGTGCCTTTAGGTCACATGACCAAAAAGTTATTGATGATCAAGTTATTTAATAATTAATATAAAATTGATTGAGACACAAATAAACAAACCAGTGCTTGAGCCAAGAACAGCAATAACAGATGGACTTTATAAAAGTGATTTGGTGCCTTTAGGTCACATGACCAAAAAGTTATTGATGATCAAGTTATTTAATAATTAATATAAAATTGATTGAGACACAAATAGACAAACCAGTGCTTGAGCCAAGAACAGCAATAACAGATGGACTTTATAAAAGTGATTTGGTGCCTCTAAGTCACATGACCAAAAAGTTATTGATGATCAAGTTATTTAATAATTAATATAAAATTAATGAAGACACAAATAGACAAACCAGTGCTTGAGCCAAGAACAGCAATAAGAGATGGACTTTATAAAAGTGATTTGGTGCCTCTAAGTCACATGACCAAAAAGTTATTGATGATCAAGTTATTTAATAATTAATATAAAATTGATTGAGACACAAATAGACAAACCAGTGCTTGAGCCAAGAACAGCAATAAGAGATGGACTTTATAAAAGTGATTTGGTGCCTTTAAGTCACATGACCAAAAAGTTATTGATGATCAAGTTATTTAATAATTAATATAAAATTGATGAAGACACAAATAAACAAACCAGTGCTTGAGCCAAGAACAGCAATAAGAGATGGACTTTATAAAAGTGATTTGGTGCCTCTAGGTCACATGACCAAAAAGTTATTGATGATCAAGTTATTTAATAATTAATATAAAATTGATGAAGACACAAATAGACAAACCAGTGCTTGAGCCAAGAACAGCACAGAGATGGACTTTATAAAAGTGATTTGGTGCCTCTAAGGTCACATGACCAAAAAGTTATTGATGATCAAGTTATTTAATAATTAATATAAAATTGATTGAGACACAAATAGACAAACCAGTGCTTGAGCCAAGAACAGCAATAACAGATGGACTTTTATAAAAGTGATTTGGTGCCTCTAAGGTCACATGACCAAAAAGTTATTGATGATCAAGTTATTTAATAATTAATATAAAATTGATTGAGACACAAATAAACAAACCAGTGCTTGAGCCAAGAACAGCAATAAGAGATGGACTTTATAAAAGTGATTTGGTGCCTTTAGGTCACATGACCAAAAGTTATTGATGATCAAGTTATTTAATAATTAATATAAAATTGATTGAGACACAAATAGACAAACCAGTGCTTGAGCCAAGAACAGCAATAAGAGATGGACTTTATAAAAGTGATTTGGTGCCTTTAAGGTCACATGACCAAAAAGTTATTGATGATCAAGTTATTTAATAATTAATATAAAATTGATTGAGACACAAATAAACAAACCAGTGCTTGAGCCAAGAACAGCAATAACAGATGGACTTTATAAAAGTGATTTGGTGCCTTTAGGTCACATGACCAAAAAGTTATTGATGATCAAGTTATTTAATAATTAATATAAAATTGATTGAGACACAAATAGACAAACCAGTGCTTGAGCCAAGAACAGCAATAAGAGATGGACTTTATAAAAGTGATTTGGTGCCTCTAAGTCACATGACCAAAAAGTTATTGATGATCAAGTTATTTAATAATTAATATAAAATTAATGAAGACACAAATAGACAAACCAGTGCTTGAGCCAAGAACAGCAATAAGAGATGGACTTTATAAAAGTGATTTGGTGCCTCTAAGTCACATGACCAAAAAGTTATTGATGATCAAGTTATTTAATAATTAATATAAAATTGATTGAGACACAAATAGACAAACCAGTGCTTGAGCCAAGAACAGCAATAAGAGATGGACTTTATAAAAGTGATTTGGTGCCTTTAGGTCACATGACCAAAAAGTTATTGATGATCAAGTTATTTAATAATTAATATAAAATTGATGAAGACACAAATAGACAAACCAGTGCTTGAGCCAAGAACAGCAATAAGAGATGGACTTTATAAAAAGTGATTTGGTGCCTTTAGGTCACATGACCAAAAAGTTATTGATGATCAAGTTATTTAATAATTAATATAAAATTGATTGAGACACAAATAGACAAACCAGTGCTTGAGCCAAGAACAGCAATAAGAGATGGACTTTATAAAAGTGATTTGGTGCCTCTAAGTCACATGACCAAAAAGTTATTGATGATCAAGTTATTTAATAATTAATATAAAATTGATTGAGACACAAATAGACAAACCAGTGCTTGAGCCAAGAACAGCAATAAGAGATGGACATTATAAAAAGTGATTTGGTGCCTCTAAGTCACATGACCAAAAAGTTATTGATGATCAAGTTATTTAATAATTAATATAAAATTAATGAAGACACAAATAAACAAACCAGTGCTTGAGCCAAGAACAGCAATAAGAGATGGACTTTATAAAAGTGATTTGGTGCCTTTAGGTCACATGACCAAAAAGTTATTGATGATCAAGTTATTTAATAATTAATATAAAATTGATTGAGACACAAATAGACAAACCAGTGCTTGAGCCAAGAACAGCAATAAGAGATGGACTTTATAAAAAGTGATTTGGTGCCTTTAGGTCACATGACCAAAAAGTTATTGATGATCAAGTTATTTAATAATTAATATAAAATTGATTGAGACACAAATAGACAAACCAGTGCTTGAGCCAAGAACAGCAATAAGATGGACTTTATAAAAGTGATTTGGTGCCTTAGGTCACATGACCAAAAGTTATTGATGATCAAGTTATTTAATAATTAATATAAAATTGATTGAGACACAAATAGACAAACCAGTGCTTGAGCCAAGAACAGCAATAAGAGATGGACTTTATAAAAGTGATTTGGTTTTAGGTCACATGACCAAAAAGTTATTGATGATCAAGTTATTTAATAATTAATATAAAATTGATTGAGACACAAATAGACAAACCAGTGCTTGAGCCAAGAACAGCAATAAGAGATGGACTTTATAAAAGTGATTTGGTGCCTTTAAGTCACATGACCAAAAGTTATTGATGATCAAGTTATTTAATAATTAATATAAAATTGATTGAGACACAAATAGACAAACCAGTGCTTGAGCCAAGAACAGCAATAAGAGATGGACTTTATAAAAGTGATTTGGTGCTCTAGGTCACATGACCAAAAAGTTATTGATGATCAAGTTATTTAATAATTAATATAAAATTGATGAAGACACAAATAGACAAACCAGTGCTTGAGCCAAGAACAGCAATAAGAGATGGACATTATAAACGTGATTTGGTGCCTCTAAGTCACATGACCAAAAAGTTATTGATGATCAAGTTATTTAATAATTAATATAAAATTAATGAAGACACAAATAAACAAACCAGTGCTTGAGCCAAGAACAGCAATAAGAGATGGACTTTATAAAAGTGATTTGGTGCCTTTAGGTCACATGACCAAAAAGTTATTGATGATCAAGTTATTTAATAATTAATATAAAATTGATGAAGACACAAATAGACAAACCAGTGCTTGAGCCAAGAACAGCAATAAGAGATGGACTTTATAAAAGTGATTTGGTGCCTTAGGTCACATGACCAAAAAGTTATTGATGATCAAGTTATTTAATAATTAATATAAAATTAATGAAGACACAAATAAACAAACCAGTGCTTGAGCCAAGAACAGCAATAAGAGATGGACTTTATAAAAGTGATTTGGTGCCTTAGGTCACATGACCAAAAAGTTATTGATGATCAAGTTATTTAATAATTAATATAAAATTGATTGAGACACAAATAGACAAACCAGTGCTTGAGCCAAGAACAGCAATAACAGATGGACTTTATAAAAGTGATTTGGTGCCTTTAGGTCACATGACCAAAAAGTTATTGATGATCAAGTTATTTAATAATTAATATAAAATTGATGAAGACACAAATAGACAAACCAGTGCTTGAGCCAAGAACAGCAATAAGAGATGGACATTATAAACGTGATTTGGTGCCTCTAAGTCACATGACCAAAAAGTTATTGATGATCAAGTTATTTAATAATTAATATAAAATTAATGAAGACACAAATAAACAAACCAGTGCTTGAGCCAAGAACAGCAATAAGAGATGGACTTTATAAAAGTGATTTGGTGCCTTTAGGTCACATGACCAAAAAGTTATTGATGATCAAGTTATTTAATAATTAATATAAAATTGATGAAGACACAAATAGACAAACCAGTGCTTGAGCCAAGAACAGCAATAAGAGATGGACTTTATAAAAGTGATTTGGTGCCTTTAGGTCACATGACCAAAAAGTTATTGATGATCAAGTTATTTAATAATTAATATAAAATTGATGAAGACACAAATAGACAAACCAGTGCTTGAGCCAAGAACAGCAATAAGAGATGGACTTTATAAAAGTGATTTGGTGCCTCTAGGGTCACATGACCAAAAAGTTATTGATGATCAAGTTATTTAATAATTAATATAAAATTGAATGAGACACAAATAGACAAACCAGTGCTTGAGCCAAGAACAGCAATAACAGATGGACTTTATAAAAGTGATTTGGTGCCTTTAGGTCACATGACCAAAAAAGTTATTGATGATCAAGTTATTTAATAATTAATATAAAATTGATTGAAGACACAAATAGACAAACCAGTGCTTGAGCCAAGAACAGCAATAAGAGATGGACTTTATAAAAGTGATTTGCGCCTTTAGGTCACATGACCAAAAAGTTATTGATGATCAAGTTATTTAATAATTAATATAAAATTGAATGAAGACACAAATAGACAAACCAGTGCTTGAGCCAAGAACAGCAATAAGAGATGGACTTTATAAAAGTGATTTGGTGCCTCTAGGTCACATGACCAAAAAAGTTATTGATGATCAAGTTATTTAATAATTAATATAAAATTGATTGAGACACAAATGACAAACCAGTGCTTGAGCCAAGAACAGCAATAAGAGATGGACTTATAAAAGTGATTTGGTGCCTTTAAGGTCACATGACCAAAAAGTTATTGATGATCAAGTTATTTAATAATTAATATAAAATTAATGAAGACACAAATAAACAAACCAGTGCTTGAGCCAAGAACAGCAATAAGAGATGGACTTTATAAAAGTGATTTGGTGCCTCTAAGTCACATGACCAAAAGTTATTGATGATCAAGTTATTTAATAATTAATATAAAATTGATGAAGACACAAATAGACAAACCAGTGCTTGAGCCAAGAACAGCAATAAGAGATGGACTTTATAAAAGTGATTTGGTGCCTCTAAGTCACATGACCAAAAAAGTTATTGATGATCAAGTTATTTAATAATTAATATAAAATTGATGAAGACACAAATAGACAAACCAGTGCTTGAGCCAAGAACAGCAATAACAGATGGACTTTATAAAAAGTGATTTGGTGCCTCTAAGTCACATGACCAAAAAAGTTATTGATGATCAAGTTATTTAATAATTAATATAAAAATTGATGAAGACACAAATAGACAAACCAGTGCTTGAGCCAAGAACAGCAATAAGAGATGGACTTTATAAAAGTGATTTGGTGCCTTTAGGTCACATGACCAAAAAAGTTATTGATGATCAAGTTATTTAATAATTAATATAAAATTGATGAAGACACAAATAGACAAACCAGTGCTTGAGCCAAGAACAGCAATAAGAGATGGACTTTATAAAAGTGATTTGGTGCCTTTAGGTCACATGACCAAAAAGTTATTGATGATCAAGTTATTTAATAATTAATATAAAATTGAATGAAGACACAAATAGACAAACCAGTGCTTGAGCCAAGAACAGCAATAACAGATGGACTTTATAAAAGTGATTTGGTGCCTTTAGGTCAACACATGACCAAAAAGTTATTGATGATCAAGTTATTTAATAATTAATATAAAATTGATGAAGACACAAATAGACAAACCAGTGCTTGAGCCAAGAACAGCAATAACAGATGGACTTTATAAAAGTGATTTGGTGCCTTTAGGTCACATGACCAAAAAAGTTATTGATGATCAAGTTATTTAATAATTAATATAAAAATTGATTGAGACACAAATAGACAAACCAGTGCTTGAGCCAAGA
This sequence comes from Scarus forsteni, assembly GCA_036419115.1. NCBI lineage: Eukaryota > Metazoa > Chordata > Actinopteri > Labriformes > Labridae > Scarus > Scarus forsteni. The sequence goes on from JAZDUH010000451.1 coordinate 35,013,009, forward strand.
ACAGCAATAAGAGATGGACTTTATAAAAGTGATTTGGTGCCTTTAGGTCACATGACCAAAAAGTTATTGATGATCAAGTTATTTAATAATTAATATAAAATTGATTGAGACACAAATAGACAAACCAGTGCTTGAGCCAAGAACAGCAATAACAGATGGACTTTATAAAAGTGATTTGGTGCCTCTAAGTCACATGACCAAAAAGTTATTGATGATCAAGTTATTTAATAATTAATATAAAATTAATGAAGACACAAATAGACAAACCAGTGCTTGAGCCAAGAACAGCAATAAGAGATGGACTTTATAAAAGTGATTTGGTGCCTCTAAGTCACATGACCAAAAAGTTATTGATGATCAAGTTATTTAATAATTAATATAAAATTGATTGAGACACAAATAGACAAACCAGTGCTTGAGCCAAGAACAGCAATAAGAGATGGACATTATAAACGTGATTTGGTGCCTCTAAGTCACATGACCAAAAAGTTATTGATGATCAAGTTATTTAATAATTAATATAAAATTAATGAAGACACAAATAAACAAACCAGTGCTTGAGCCAAGAACAGCAATAAGAGATGGACTTTATAAAAGTGATTTGGTGCCTTTAGGTCACATGACCAAAAAGTTATTGATGATCAAGTTATTTAATAATTAATATAAAATTGATGAAGACACAAATAGACAAACCAGTGCTTGAGCCAAGAACAGCAATAACAGATGGACTTTATAAAAGTGATTTGGTGCATTTAGGTCACATGACCAAAAAGTTATTGATGATCAAGTTATTTAATAATTAATATAAAATTGATTGAGACACAAATAGACAAACCAGTGCTTGAGCCAAGAACAGCAATAACAGATGGACTTTATAAAAGTGATTTGGTGCCTCTAAGTCACATGACCAAAAAGTTATTGATGATCAAGTTATTTAATAATTAATATAAAATTAATGAAGACACAAATAAACAAACCAGTGCTTGAGCCAAGAACAGCAATAAGAGATGGACTTTATAAAAGTGATTTGGTGCCTTAGGTCACATGACCAAAAAGTTATTGATGATCAAGTTATTTAATAATTAATATAAAATTGATTGAGACACAAATAGACAAACCAGTGCTTGAGCCAAGAACAGCAATAAGAGATGGACTTTATAAAAGTGATTTGGTGCCTTTAGGTCACATGACCAAAAAGTTATTGATGATCAAGTTATTTAATAATTAATATAAAATTGATTGAGACACAAATAGACAAACCAGTGCTTGAGCCAAGAACAGCAATAACAGATGGACTTTATAAAAGTGATTTGGTGCCTTTAGGTCACATGACCAAAAAGTTATTGATGATCAAGTTATTTAATAATTAATATAAAATTGATTGAGACACAAATAGACAAACCAGTGCTTGAGCCAAGAACAGCAATAAGAGATGGACATTATAAAAGTGATTTGGTGCCTCTAAGTCACATGACCAAAAAGTTATTGATGATCAAGTTATTTAATAATATATATAAAATTAATGAAGACACAAATAGACAAACCAGTGCTTGAGCCAAGAACAGCAATAAGAGATGGACTTTATAAAAGTGATTTGGTGCCTCTAAGTCACATGACCAAAAAGTTATTGATGATCAAGTTATTTAATAATTAATATAAAATTGATTGAGACACAAATAGACAAACCAGTGCTTGAGCCAAGAACAGCAATAAGAGATGGACTTTATAAAAGTGATTTGGTGCCTTTAGGTCACATGACCAAAAAGTTATTGATGATCAAGTTATTTAATAATTAATATAAAATTGATGAAGACACAAATAGACAAACCAGTGCTTGAGCCAAGAACAGCAATAAGAGATGGACATTATAAACGTGATTTAGGAGATTATTCCTCACAAGATTAAAAAGCTCTTGATGTTGTAATGTTAGTTGTCTTCTGCAAAAACAGAGCTTGAACTTTTGCGACGGTCCCTAAACCGCGCATTCAGCGGTCGTTCCGTGGGAAACCTTCCGCTTTATGAGCACCTCTTCCCAGGCTCGGATCGCCAAACAGTCGTTGTACGGGAGTTGAATGTCTGTCGAATATCCAACGTGAAACCAAGTTCACCTCGGTGCTGAGATGGAAGTCGAGCCGGAAGACATATATTGGGAAGGATCTTCCTACTTGATCTGTTCTAGTTCTTCCGAGGTTAAATATGAGCGAGTCAGAGAATCATACGCTTATGTTGGACCGTTTGGGATGATGAGAGGGATTAAAGACTGATGAGGTAAGAGTGAATTCAGAGCATCTAAGGAATCTGAAGAAGACTAACAGGAACACAGATTCTAGTTAGAATGTACCATGGGTTAACATCAGCACATGCGAGTGGGATATTTAGGCGTATTGAAAGCTGGTGATATGTTTGAAGGAGTTGATTCCCTCCAGGTATGAATGTATGGTAGATGATCTGAATTTGTGAATGTGTGTGTGGGTGGGTGAAATTGCAGGTGGACATGATGTTCAGAGAGGGAAAAGGTAGAAAATATGTGATAAGACTCAAAACAGTTCCAGCCAGTTAGATAAGCAGAAGAAGGGCCGGGGGTGAGACTCCCAATTATTGCTTCTGGAGAAGCAAATGAAAGGTTCATTAGTTGTGAAACAAGTTGTAGATCATAGCTGAAAACAGTGGGAGTGGTGTTGGATGTAAATCCAATTCTGGAGTCAGCTGTCTGAATTTCTGGAAAGAGAAATGAGAGAAAACGTCGGCGATGGTGTTTTGATGGTCAGGGATGTGAGCTGCCCACAGTATAAATTGGTGGTTTGCAGAGATTGGTGACGTCTACAGCTACGAATGAAGTGTGCAATGACTGAAGAATGTGATAGATTGTTGTTGAGGAAATAAACGACTGCTTTATCAGAGTGAACAAACTTCTCTGTACCGGCTCATCTCAATATCGCTATCAGCAGATACTGGCCAGTGCAATTGATTATTGATATGAGAAGGTATTAACAATTCTGCCAATATTAACAACATATCAGCTATATATTTCAGATTTTGGCTATAATTTCAGCAAAACATATGGATTTAGCTGTTTAGCACTGCTTTATTTTATCATCACTGAATGTCTACATTAGGACTGGGAAATAAAGCCTCAAACTGTTTAAAGATATTTTAAATGAATTTAACATATCACAACACTCAGTAAAAACGAAAAAACATGTGGAGCTAATGAAACAGCTGTGCTAGGATCACATATACAAATTTTACATTATTAAATTAACAACTTGTGAGAGATTACTCTGGGATCAAATGTCTAATTCCTTTGTAAACAGGGCACAGAGCTGTGTTTCTCCTTATTGTTAAGGTGCATGCTCCATGTGGGCATGTGCACGTGGAGCTGCAACAGATGAGAGGAGAGGAGAAGACAATGTGCACAAACAGAACAATATGCAAAAATGATGGCAATTTCTCTATGTGAGGCAAAAAGGATCAAGCCCTGTTCTTTTGTTTGTTTGATTTGATGATATTACACTTTTTTATCATGAGAAAGTTTAAAGCAGTATTATCATTGATGGTATGATATGATACAACACTAGTCTCCATTTAAATAAAATAATACAGCGTATTATGAATAAATTACATTTTATTTTACTCATTTTGCATGTATCTACCACAGGCTGTCAGCTTGAAGGGAACAGATCAATTCTAGTGCGACAGAAACTTAGTACACTTAACAAAATAAACAGTTTCACTGTTAAGTAGCAACATTTCGCTTATTTGCAAAAATCTTTAATCCTGCATCCCAGAATGTGTGTTTGTATGGAGTTCCCTGTGTGTTGTGATCTCCAACTCGTCCATAATGCAACATTTAAACTGATCAGACAATTAGGATCAATATATATGATTATTTATTGAGGGCACAATAAGGTCAGATGAAAGTGTGAAGTACAGTATATTGCATAGAGTGCACTTTTGGTTGAGGTTTGTAACTTCCTCAGCTACATAAAGAATGCAGAAACTCAACGAATAAAAGCAACAAGCCTAAAAGTTACTCAAACTTCTAAATGACACAATCATCAAAAATGCCATTTTGTAGTTCACTGTTAATAAACCAAGACAAACTGTAAAAGCTGGCCTGAGCAGGGGAGAAAACAGAGCAAAAAACACTTATGTCAATGTTAACGTTAATCAAACAAAATAAAAAGGAAATAAAATTTTCCAGCTCAAATAAAAACACGCCTCTACCTAACTGATTAAATAAGAATACCTGAAGACTTAAATACTGAATATCAAATCCAAACACTTGAATCTTTACTGTTAAACTGAGATACCTGCGGCAGCATGTTTGCTATACCAAAGCTGAATACCTCCCCCTGCTGAGTAAACATAGGAACTACAGCGCTGTTTGAGCAGACACAGTGTAGAGGTATCAAATGGCAGTGATTAACTACAGATACAAATCCATCAATAACATGAGTGCATACAAATCAAACAGCTACAAATGCAATGGGTTAGTCCAGTGTATGAAGGTAAATACAAAAATAGCAAATATTTTCACAGATGCACAGTCAACAGCAAACGCTACAGGCTTTTAGCTCACAGGACCTTCAGCAGGCAGATAAAAACTGAGACATCAGGACAGAGACTGAAAATTAAAGTAACATGGCATCAAGTTCAAATGAGATCTAATTGGTTTGGCACAAAAAATAAAATTCAGGGCAAATTCTTTGTGCTGGAAGCAGAGAGTGACCGTTTATCACACTGAGTCTTTACAAAAAACATTTCAAAGCACTAAGGAATATTTTAGAAACATGCTCTCTCAATGTTTACAGCAAGATAAATGCTCAGCTGTGACCTTTTCATTGTTCCATCCCTTATCCACACTGCTCATCTCTCTCAGGGTCATGGGGGGCTGGAGACTGTACGAGCTGGCATTGGGTGAGCAGCAGGGTGCACCCTGAACCAGAGGCAGGGCGACACTGAGAGACAGACAACCCACATCACCCACATCTAAGGGCCATTTAGAGTCAACACTTGTTTTTTGGCATACGTGTTTTTTGGTCTGCAAGAGGAAGCCAGAGTGCTCAGAGGGCCTGTCCATGCACTTGGAGAACATGCAATTTCCACTCAGACAGGTCCTGACCGATATGGGGTTCAAACCAGCAACCTTCTTGCTGAGAGGCACACGCGTTAACCTGCTGCACCACCGCACCAACCGGACCCTCACATCAAGAACTTTTTTAAAATAAAATACAGAAAATTAAAGAGACTGTGAGGAGTTTCTAAGTAATTACAAAAAAGTTTCACTTTTAGATATATGCCTGATCGAAATACACACTTTAAGATGAGTTTATAGCATCAAAATAGGTTATCTATAAATGCTATTCCTTAGCTTCGCGGTCGGGTCAGACAGGGCTGGACTGGCCTGGATACTCAACTTCAGGAACAAGACAATTAAAACTAGAGAAAATACATATTATTCGGACAAGTCTTAGAGCACCGGGCTGTAAGTAGCGATATATAGCCGGCTACAAAACTACGATACCAAGTTTTCCAAGAATTGCTTGTTGTCAAACACTAAAAACTACCGCTAAACTACGTAACTAGAAAGAGATACATTACCTTATTACTTTGCATCCTGTAAGTTGCTGAAAAAGAAGTTGTAAAGCAATGCAGAGTTCAGAGGAAGGTCCAAGCTGAATCACAACAAGCACATGCTTTGGCTTGCACACGTCCTTTGGTGCGTTCCAGTTATTGTCAGAAGTAGGAGTTTTGAGTTCCGAGTAGGAAACTGCAACTGGAACGTTCCCTGAAGTCTGAATTTCCTACTGGGAACTCGGTGAAACCTCGCCACCCCCCGAGTTGACAATGGAAGATGGATGCCCCCAGTGTGAACAGTTATTCAGCTCCTGTAATAATCAATTTATTTGCACTTCTGACTGGGGTGTGTCGCTCTAAATCAGCTGTATACATAGTATTGTTAGACTTATATTTACAAAAATGCTGCCATAGTGATAATCACACTCTTCATGTGATATTTGTGAACAACAACGCAGGGCGTGCTAACAACAGCTAACAATAGCCTGGTAGATCGGCATGTTTTTTTCCGACTTCAACTGGAACGCCGATAAGTCGGAAATGCTGTCACTCCCAGTTCCGAGGTTACTGGAACGCAGCATTACGACAGTCGCCGTGCGTGCTCATGGGTAGCAGTCTTTATGTCGCCGGTAATAGATTCTCCTCACAGTCCCTTTAAGGACACTGGACATTTCAGTCTAAAGTAGTGGAACGATTCATTTTTCTTTAAATTTGTTTACCCACCTATCGATACATCTCTGGAGCCAGAGGATTCGACCATCACCACCTCAGACCTCACTGTGGTGACAATCATCGCTTTTAGAAGCAGCTTATAGCCTAAATTCATAGGCAACAGTAGGCTCCAAACCTTGCAGTGTAGTTGAATCAGTCTGACTTAATGTCTGCGATCAGATGGATCCATCTTGCCGAGCTCCGATCTACAATCAGAGTCTTTTACTACAGGAATAGGCTGAAGCTACAAGCGAGACAAAAGCACACGCGACTGCTCATACTACGCTTGAATGAACTGTTTTTCTCAATGCTCTCAATGTTAGCAACATGATCACTTTTGTCCTCACTGGGTCAATATATTATCATTTACCCATTTATTTTGTCTGATCTACATACATGTAGATCAAATGTACCTGTCAGAAGAAGCAGTCTCACCTGTAGGTAAGCAACATCGGCGGACTCCGTCAATTAGAGAGATCACCTACACAAAATACATTATCCTCAAACAACATTAATAATATATTTATGGGTCATCTTTGGGTATTAAATTCTCTTTCTTTGAAACCTTCTATGTAAATAAAAGTCTAATATTTAGTCATAACTGATCATAATGGAAGTAGCCAATGGTTCACTCCAGTTGATATCAGAACTTGGATTCAACAAGATGCAAATCAGACAGGTAACTGGGAACGCGCCTTTTGGAGGGAATTTCTCACTCTCGCTTGTCAGTTACTGGAACCTTCCGAACTGGGATGTGATGTTATTACCACCTATCATGTCTGACTTCCAAGGTAAATGGAACTCGAAGGGAAGAGCAAGTTTTTATCAATCACAGACTTGATGTGATACTCTGGGACTGTGGGTAGTTCAGCTACGACTCTCAAGATTGGGATAAAATTCTGTTTTTTTAAAGCAGGTTGATAAAAAAAAAAACAATTTGAGACTTTATGCTGTGAATGTCTGTTCAGCCACAGTCAACATTAGAGCACAGTATTAGAGAGCTGAAGCCACACCCACTTCCTAATGGGGGCATGATCAGATACAGCTCAAGTGGAATTTTTTGAATATAGGCCTGCTCTGAGCAGCAAGGGTTTATGTGCATGCCAAAATCTAATAACATGCAGTGCAGATGGACCTGCCTGATCCATTGTCTGAAATCACGCAGGGTCATCTTGCCAAGCTCCAGTCTCCTTCGACTTCATGACCAAAAGCTCTCAGGGAAAAGAGGCCAGAACTGAAGATGTCACGACAGCAGGAAGTGACTGCATGTTTGAAAACGATGGCCACTTTTGAAGCGCTCTTTGCGGATTTTATCAAAAATGGACTCAATTTCTTTAAAAGATGAGCAAAGAATGTCACTTAAAGCTTTATTTAATGGAAAATCATGTTTTTGCTCTTCTCCTGACTGGGGAATCACTGCTGGGAAACTGGGAGAGATGCAGTAATCCTCCATGGACAATGTTGGTTAGTCTATGGTAGCCCAGAGTCTTGGTTACTCAACGATACCTGGTGAAATATGATCTCCTCAGAAGTTTACAGGGAAAACTTGGTGGGGATTGCTGAGGTTCAGGTCATATATAAATGCTAAATGATATATCTGTGTGGTAAAATCTAATGTAAGATGATAGTCTAAGGACTGAAACCTAGTTTAAGCTAACGGCCAACAACAGGGTCTAGCTGCTACGTCATACTGTGGCTTGATGTGGATTAGGTTATGATGAGTGTGACTGGAAGAACTATCATCCAATCACCAGCTGTTGTTTTTGAAGGTTCTGCCTCTGAAAACAAAAGGACAAGTCAAATATTTCCATGGTGGATATATGGAACTGTCCATCTGGCGTGTCAGGTTAAAAAGCTTATACCAGCATGGGTTTTTAAGCAACAAGCTTAAAAAAAAGATAAACAAAAAAATCTCTTCCCGATGTCTCATTACGTTCCTGATTGTTGGGGTCTTACTGAACATAGCATTCTACACACTCATAAAAGCCATTTACTGTGATGCAACAGAACAACTGCCACAGCTTTAATGAAAAAAACAACAAAACTAGAAAAAGAAGTCCATCTTCAGCAGTAACTTCTGTCGCTGTCTCCTGCCCTGTAGGTATGTGCAGGCTTTATGTCGTTTTGCGTTTCACCCTCAGTGTTCAGCTACCAGACCCTGACGGCGCTCTGAGTCCAGCCTTACCTCTTTGTATCACAGTGTTCAGGGGGGTTTGTGGCATGTGAGGGTTAGAGATTGTTTTCCAGCATTCCAGGAGCTCTGATAATTTGATGTTGTGGCTCTCAGAGCGTGGTGCCATCATGGCTGTACTCTGTTTTAGAAAACCAAAACTGGTGTGATTTGCTGTTAGGAAAGGGGATCCAGCTGAGATTTAGTCCAAAAGTCCCTGATGCAGTCATTGGTGAGTTAGATGGGTGTAACGCTGAGGTCTTCAGACAGAGAGAAGCCTGAGTCTCTGTCCCGTGTTGGTTTCTCAGGTTTGGTGTGTCTCCTCACGTCCTCATGTCCGTAGCTGGCGTGGCGTTTCAGCAGCAGCTTGGGCATACAGGAAGAGGAGGTGAGACCTAACGTCAGGCCCAAGCTGGTTCCTGAGGACACACTCGGGGCTGAGCTGGTGTTGGTGATGGACTCTGGAGCTTTGGGTTTTACCAGCGGAAGGCTCTCTGCCTCATAGCTCTGCTCATCGTAGGCATAGTTGACTTTGCCGCATGGAAAACTCTGCAGCTTGGCCAGGTCCATACCAGCTTTAGTGCTGCCGCCTGCTGATGACCTCTGAGAGGACGTGGTCATAGCTGCCTGAGGGGGTGGAGTTGAGGAAGTGCAGAGAGCAGAGGAACTGTCACAACCAGCATCATGGCTCTCTGAGGTGGAGCCGCATGTCTGAGGGGGTTGAGTGTTGGAGCTGCTGGTAGAGGAGCTGGAGAGCGGCATGGACTGAGTGTGAGCAAGGGTCTTCTTCCCCCTGAAGTTTTCCAAAACCCAGGAGCCATATGTGGGGTTCCACAGGTTCTTCGTCTTGTTCTTCAGCCTCTGGCTCCCTGAGGAGGAGCTGTTCCTGGAGCAAGGCTGGTGATGGGGAGGCTCAGGGTGGAGCCAGTGACCTGCAGTGGACAAGCTGGGAGCTGGAACAGGTTCAGCCCAGGACGGCTCCAGAGCCTCACGACATGACGTCACTTCTGGGTGGACTGGTTGTGTTTTCTGGAGAAGAAGACGGGGTTTGGTGGGCTGGGGAGGAAGTGGGCTGTGACCCAGGCCCAGAGAGGAGAGACTGAGCTGGGAGGATTCCTGAGAAACAGGGTGGGACACGAGGAGAGGGGTGAGGCTGGAAGAGGTGTGGTCAGAGGGGCGAATAATTAAACTGCCGTCGTCCTCTGAAGTGGGGCCGTACTCCACTGGAAGCGGTGTGTTGATTACGTCTGGGTCCTGATTGTGGAAGAAAAAGACTCCCTCAGGTGAATGAACTTTTACTACATGTAGGTGATATTAAAGTAAATTAGCAGACCTTTGCAAAGTAACATACCTGAGAGCAGTAGTTGATTCTTTCCAGGATAGATGAGAAATTTGGTCGGTGTTCAGGACAGTGCTGCCAACACTGAGTCATGATCCGATAGCTGCACCAAAACAGACACAGATTAAATAGATATAGTTGAAGCTGAATCCTGACCAAACTTTTCAACATTAACTTGTTCATGGATTGCATTAATATGACACTTTTTAGGCTGTTTTGCCCCTCACAGCTTTGAAACTTCCCTCCAGTAAATGCATGGATTTTAGTGCAATGTCTCATTTTAGGACTGAGGCTTGTAGTTGTTTTGTTTAAGTTCTAGTTAGTCCAGAGTGACTTTACTTTATTCTGCATCAGGGATCATTAACCACATTTCCACAGGGGCTGTTTTTTTTTTGTTTTTTTTGCTCAACAGACATTACATACCATTTTTAAAAGCAATGCAATAATGTTTGTGGTGCACATTTTCATGGGCTCAAGACCAGTTCAAGACACTGGTCGTTGTGTAGCTACTGTAATTTCGTATAAATTAACCCTAAATTTTCACGACTTCTCTTTCCTGTCTGCCATGATCATATCTTTGAGTCCTTAGTTGTCATTCATGATGACTGTCTCAATTGAGAACCTGGCATTGTTGATTTTAAGGCATATCAAACAGAGTGAGGGGGGTAAGGGAATGGTTAAGTAGACAGACTAATGATATCAATTCCTTGAGCCAATTGTTGCTTGATTCTCTACTGTAATTGGTTTTCAATCCCCATCCCTAAACACAAATGATGCTGGTATTACTTCAGAAAAACTGAAAACCCATCAACACAGGGTTCTATCTTTAGAGCTAATCCTTCCCATGCAGGTTTATCCAGACATAAAGTACAGTACCCTTTACTTAGGTCAGTACAAATGATAAAGTAAGGGCTTAAGGAAAGACCAGTTTGTTGAGAGATCCTTGTATCCTCATAGTTAGCCTTATCACGTTTACTTATGCAGCAAAATTAGCTAAAAGGGAACTCCTGAAAAAAACTCAGATCACAGTACATCAGTGAGTAATTTTAAACCTGAACTTTTTATGCTCCTGAATGAAAGGCAGAATATTTGAAAGGAATAACACTTTAAAGCTTCCCCCTACCTCTAAGTCATGGTTTCAGACCACACCTGTGTTGCATTGGAGCAACAATTTGAATTCAAACATTTATTTCTGTAGGAGCCAAATTGAGCTTTATGTTGATTTTAATTAGGGCTGTCACTTTAGTGCATTAAGTAGATTAATTAATTACACTGCAAATTAATGCGTTATGAAAATTAATCACAAGATTAATCATAGCACACAAACATTTTGATATTGGCCAGCGGGAGGACCCGTACATGGCAGTGGCACGTTACTTCACACATGCGTCTCTAGTCAAACCAAACAAAGACCGGGTGACAACAGGAATGGCCTCTTTTAGACTTAGTCTTATTTTCTTTTTGAATTTATTTATCTATATTTGTACTACATTCTTTAATAATGCATCAGGCCTAATTGTTTTGCTGGATGTCCTCGACCTTTTCCTTATTTTGAATTTGATTTATGTAACACACCTAAAGTGTAATTTGAGTTGCCTGATTGAGCTTAGAATTTGACTTTGGTTTTATTTAGTCACCAATAAAAATGTGGATTTACAAATCTTCACTTCTTAGTGTATTCATTTGATTAGTCATGCACTACAATTTTATAATATCCTAGAATTCAAATTCTTTATTTGGATACTTTAAGCAGATATGAGATTAAAATGTTATAATTAATTAATTTATTATAAATACGGTAATTAATTAGATTAATTTTTTGTCTGACAGCACTCATTTTAATACATGCTTTATATTCCCATCAGTACGTGGATGTGAGAGAGAGACTGAGAGTGTGGCTGCATGCATGCACATGTGTGAGTGCACGAGTGTGGATGTGAGCATGAGTGACACAGTATGGCATTGGCCACAGGTCTGTCTGCCCCCATCTAGATGTGAGCTGGTGACCTGAGGGGCTAGCTAATGGGCTGATGGTGGTGCTCAAGAGGGAAGGTCTCTAAGAACAAGAAGACACAGCATCTGGGTGTAATGTGTGGCCATGGCTGATGCTATGGACCTTGCCAAATAAAGACTCTTTGGTTTTAGTATTTTTTTTTTTTTTTATCAACTCAATTTATCTGTAAACCACAGCCTGCAATAAATGCTCAAAGGGACCATCTGGATAAACCTCTACCCTTCATTGTTGTCTGCATGCGTGAAGACTTTCAATGTTCTCAGTCACCAGTAGGAGTGGACTAACAAAAGGGTTAAAAAAAAAAAAAGCTACAGCAATTACTATGCATTAATCTGATTTTGGAATCAAGATACCTGTAAGAACTGCTTCACTTTGTCAATATGCAATCAACCTTTAAATTAAAAAAATGCAACAAAATTCCTCATTTGTAATTTAACGTAATTAGCCATGTTTTTAAAAATCAGAAGTAAGTGATAACTTATGATTTTAAATTTGTATCGCTTTGTAGACCAAATCTGACTGACTGGCTGATCAGCCACAGTTAGGGAGTAGGAGAGAGTGCCCCCCTGGACAGTGCTCACTCCTGCTTAAAACTACCATATCTGAGCTCATCCATTTGCTGAACGTCCTGCCAGTACTCACACAGGCCCCGGACAGTTCTTTGGGGGGTCCATCCTGCCTCCACTGGTGACAAACTCCAGCACCTCCTGGTTGGTTTTGCAGGGATATGGCATGTAACCCAGCGAGAAGATCTCCCACAGCAGTACTCCAAATGACCTGCAGGGGGAGACACACCTCAGCAGCTTAGTTTACTCCATCATGTGGATCATTTATCGAACCTCTGTAGCTCTCATCCCGCCTGCTCAGTCCAAGGATAGAAGAGTCAATACCATGGATTTTCACTAAAGAATTCTTCAACCAGATGGAGATGTAATCAGGTATTGGCAGAAAGCTGGGACTGGATTAGAAAAAGCCTCCAGCTCTTTCAATCAACTACAAACCTCCCGTGCTGTCTTTGGATTGCTTTCTGTTTTCTACGGTATATTTGAAACTGGGTCTCAAATTCTGGAACAGGAGCAATTACCGTCTTCTACAAAGAGGTTTGCAGTGCCAGAGATGTAGACACTGCCAACAAGTTTCCTTTAAGAAAATAAACAGAAATCAGATCATATTTAAGTGAATTTTATTGACAGCAGAACAGGAATTTATTTTTACTTAAAAAAAATCTCACTACTTTTCAGCTAAATTTGAGTGCCCTTGATTGTACAGCACTGTGTAATCCCACCTGAATTTGCTCTGCTTAGTATTTTCCTACATGGAGGTCTGATTTCCAGTAAATGAGAGGAAAGCCACATAGACATCATTCTAATTTTTCAAATTGTTATGTCTTAACAGCAAGGATTCCTCCTCAAATAACAGCCTCAAGCATGAATCTGCCTCCTCTGAGATTAATTAGACTTCTGCGGTCAGTCGTGGTTGATTCTGTACATAATCCCTTCATCACATATGATTCCAAGTTTTATGGTCCGCAGCACAATCCAGTCTTCACACAAACATTTCTGAGTTGTGACTCTAAACCTCAGAATTTTTCTGACGTGCTCTGAAATAAATCTGTCCCCTGCGCTCCAGAAGTAAAGATCGGATGTTTTTTTGGCCAAGGCTGTACATCTTTATCTTTGGTTATTTAAGAAGCCGTTTAAACTCTGCTTCTCCTTTCTCGTTCTGGTCTTTATCTGCTAACTTGACTAAACACTAATTCTGCTCTTAGGATCAGGGTTTTGTATCTTAGATAGATGCTTACATTTTGCTATTAAAATAACAAATCATCCTCTGGTCTGCCTGATTTTATTTAGGAATACAATGACTCTGGTGGAGACAACCTCCTCAGTTGGCCTTATAAAGACTGCATCTAAAAGATTTAAATGTTCTGAGAGGAGCTGCTGAGATTCTCGCAGAAATCAAACAGCGACTCGCCTCTTTAGCATTGCTACTCGTAACAAATGATTCTTCATGCAAATCCTGTTTACCAATGTTCAGCTGGTATGTGTTGTTTTTGTCCCAGATTTACATAAGCATTGTTTTAAGAGTGAGTGAGTAAGTAACTAAATGTTATGTCAGAACTGCAAGGACACATGACGTTCATTATCTGTCTAAGACCTGCATTTGTCTCAGTCTAAAGTAACAACCCTTTTATAAGAGGGTCTGCAACCAATCAAAGTAATGAGTACCAGTTCTTCTAATTAAAACAAGTCCTCCACATTGATTTGTACTTTCAGGCTTAATCATGTATGTATATTGGCATTAGTATTCATACCATGTATCAGTCTTGCAGGTGAAGATTCCCTCCATGAAAGCCTCTGGAGGCATCCATTTGACTGGCAGCATTGCTCGACCACCTTTCCTGTAGTAGCTGGCTCTGAGGGAGAGAACGAATTTCTGATAAAGAGTGTATTATACAATAGCAATCTCTCTTTACTCCTCTTAGAAGACACACACCAGCATTTATCTGTGTGCTTTGCTAGTCTAATGTGATAGTGCAGATTTAGTTTACAAACCTGTAAATATCTCGTGCCATTCCAAAGTCTCCAATTTTAGCCACTCTGTCTGGTCCAGGGCAAGTAAGCAGGCAATTTCTAGCAGCAATGTCCCTAAAAGACACAAGATTTGTTATTAAATGTAGCTCCATGATTGTGTTTTCCAAACAAGATTAGCTGAACATTTTCTGCATATCTTGGCTACGTTGGTCTTAACATCACAATTACATTTTGGACATTGTGTGTTGGGGGTCATAAAGAGGGAAAAAGTTTAAACTGTCTTCCAGAATTAAGACTTTCATAACTGAGGAAAAAAGCTGTGAAAACTGATAACTCGCCCAGCTGGAATCATTTTGCATTCAAGGATACAATGAAGTTGCTGTTTGTTGCACACTACCGGTGCAGTCATGAGTCCAATTTTAGCACTTTTGTTCCCACAGGTTTTCGGGCAAATGCCCAACAGAAGATCAGGGACAAACACAAATGTAAGGTATTTTAGTATTTTCTTCATTAATGTAAGTTGCATCTGCCAGTGCTGCACTAGTGTATTTCACAATCTTGCTGACAAGTGGCTTACAAGGACTACAGAGTTAATCAGGTATATTGCTGTGCAGTAACTCGCATTCAAAACTTTCACTCAGCACTCAGCATCTACATGAGGTGGCTGATGTGCCACTAGATCAGTATGTGTGTGTGTGTTTCTATTTAGCTCTGCTTTTTCCAAATATCAGAGGACAAATGCTGATGATGAGACTCAAACTGTGTTGGTAATCACTGTTACTGTCAGTTATATCAACTGCTCACTGGGGCAAGATGTTCAAGGCCTCAGGCTACCAGTGGCATCAGTGAGCACAACCATTCTGTATATGTTTCTGCGGATGATGAAGTTAAAAAAACTATGGTTGGTAAAAAAACGGTCATGTCATTTCAACTTCTTCACCAACCCTTGCCAGAGGTCATTGAAGATGAGAATTACAGCTTCTTTGAAAAACACCAGTTGACAGCAATGACCACTGGTTTGGTCAGAAATATTAAAAACAAATTCCTTATGGTAGGGTTAAGAGATGAGCATTAAATGAAATTCTGATGCTTGGTGGTTATAAAGTCAGTAAACTGTGGTGTAGTTTGTTTAAGTCTGGTGTTAGTATTTGACTTACACCACGGCTGCAGTTACACTTCAAAATTAAGAGATGATCTTAAAAACAAAATCTTCAAGGGTCAGATATCACTGCTTTTGTTGAGCTAAAAACCAAAAACCTCCATGGAAAACCTATAGGCTTATTGATGATGGAGCTTGAGTGACACTAACTTGGAATTTTTGGATTGGCCAGAAAAATGACTCCCTGTCTTCACTTTTATGGGGTTGAATTGTTTCAGTAACTACACTTGCAAAGGATATGACTGTTAAAGCACCTGCAGACAATGAGCCTGATGCCTCAGCATTTTAAAGTGGTATATTTGTCATTCTCCTAAAGCAGATGGCACCCATTTTAATGAAAAATCAGGTATGAAAAACATGCCTTATCAAATGTATAAATTTATAAATGAATAAATGTATAAAACAGTTTTGGATTGTATATATTGAACTTAAAAATAGCATTTGTCATGCAAAAAAATGTTTCATTCTGCCTCAATAATATGCACACTGGTGCAAACAAATATTAAACAAAGTTTCCACAGAACTTTAGTGATATCATATATGAAAGATTACGTTACAAGTCAGAAAGTCTGTCTCTAAATTTCTCTCTCTGAAGGTGCATGGATCAGACACCTGTGTATGAAGTGGTTCTCCTCCAGGTACCGACACCCAAAGGCGATATCCCTGGCCATCCGCAGCAGCTCCCGCATGGTGAGACAAGAGGTCTGGCCCTGGAGACAGCACAACTCATCTTCGTGAGCCACAGGACCAACACAAATGCTTCAAATACTGGTACACAAAGAGACATAAACACATGTGTTGTGCAGACTCACTGCTCGTGGTCTGTTCTGTCTCAGGAAGCTCTTCATGTCTCCTCCGGTCATCAGCTCCAGCAGGATGAAACGTGGCAAGATGTTCAGACTGACACCAATACAGCGTACAATGTTGTCATGGCTGAACTTACTGCATGTAAAAGGAGCAAACAACATGGGTAAGCAGGCCTGCCTAAACAAGCTTTGTGCTTGTGTATTAAGTGGCAGCACATGCATACTATAAAGGCCTACCTATAGAAATGGAAAGAGCCCTGACGGACCCAGTAGGGGTCCTCCCCAAACTGTATTAATTTATCTGTTTCATGTTTATATGCCCAGGGAAAGTAGGAAGCAAAGGCACATTGCCACACACAACAGCATTTCAAGCCCGAGCCAATTTTCAAAGCCTGTCCCTAGAAGGGCCTTGAAACACTAAAAAAAACAACACTAAGAACTGTCTGGAAAAAATACCTAACAAATGTATAAGTTAAAGACAGATAAATGGGATAAATACCTACAATAAAAGTGTAAAATGACATCACTCAAGATCCAATAAGTTCTGTTATAATAATGATCGATTAGACATAACAAGCAATCGGTCCTATGATGGATTGAAAATGGAATATTATATCCACATTAAATAAAGCTAGAGGTGCTCAGTGAGCACAAACCCCTGCCAAGACATTTTGACTTTGTTAGCTGAGTTTTTATGAAACCTGTGGAAAACTGCCTTGTCGCACAATGTTAAAAAATCATTAAAATTAATGACATTTAGGGACCCTGATGAAGGCCCCAAAACGCGTCGGTCTAATACAGTTGTTTCCTGAAATACAATTGTTGCTGGAGGTCTTTTGATCTCCTCAAAAAATCATTGAATAAAAATCCTGGACAAACATGTCTGTGTATCTGGCTGATAAGAGATACATTCTCCTTTAAAAGACAGGAAACAAGGACGTAAGTTTTGTTTAAGGATTTAACTGGTGACCGTCAACCAAGGTATTCCTTGATTGTATTTTCTCACTCTGATGAAATATTCTCTTAGGGCTGGGACGATACGCTTCTCTCCATATTCGATTTTTTAGGTGCCATTTAAATTGCGGTTCTACGATATTGCCGATTTTTGCAATCATTAGCTAGCTTTTTTAGCACCAGCGAAAAGATAAACAATGATGATCCAACAGACTATATCAGGAAAAATACACATCATATGTGAGTCAGTTTTTAGGATTTATTCAGCAATATATTTTAACCAGCTGTTTAAACTCTCTTAAAAAGCCTGGATTGCATTTGAAAGTGGCTTACTAACAGACTAAAATGAAGCAATTAAATTTGGAAAAAAAATATTTTTGAACAAAAAGTCAATTTAAAAATCGTTAAACAAAAAACCCAGATACTAATTTGAATCAATTTATCCCACCCCTATATCCTCTGGTACAATGATTAATAAAGTGAAGCATTAAAAGGTACACCCTTTGCTTTTGCTGGCCATTTGACGATGACATCTATCAGCACAAAGTCATATGTTAACACAGACGGTAACTTATTACACCAAGAGGCCAAGACAGTTCTGACAGGGAAAAACTCATGGAGCTGGAGTGAGAATGATGCTGATGGTAAGGTCTGACTGCTGGTCATCAGTTGTCAACAAATATTTGATGATGATATTAATTATTGGTGTTTTCTTAGTTTCTTTTCTCTCAGAATTACTGTCATGTTTGCGGTTCAGTTCAGACTCAACAGGTAGTTACATTTAGCAAAGACCTTTTCACCCATTAATGGTCCACTTATAATAGTAAGTGCCAATGGTCGGGACAAACAGCAAGAGAATCTCATTCAATGAATATTCTGAAAATAATTGACAACAAAAAATGTTCGACTATTATTTTAATCAATAGAAACTTTTGTTGCTTCACTTTGCTCCTATTTCTGTATCTGCTAACCTCAAAGACAAAAATGTCAACAGTATAAACAAGCACAACCAGACCAGCAGAGAGAAATAAAATGTTTTGCTTGCTCCATGAATTAGTTAACTTGTGCATATGAGACTATGAAACTCTTGATGTAAAACTCCTACATTCTGCTGCAGTTATTTAGATCCTAATTTGAAACTGCCATTTTAAACACCTTGGAGGAAAAGTCTAACACATGTGTCAGAGAGGGGCGAATTACTTGTAAAAACAAACTATCATGACAGAGATCATTACCATGAATGATGTCCTGTCTCCAAGTCGCTGTGCTGTAATTAAAGAATATCCCCTCATACATGCTGTGACTAATTTTCCACGGATAAACTTACCTATAGCAATAAGCTAATCACTCAAAAGGCCATTCTTTGTGTCAAAACATTATTAAATTGTTGTGATTTATAATGAGTGAAGTTTCTGATTGCAGTTGCTATCTCCTCAGGCTCATAGGAACTGGGCTGGCAATGTAACAAAGCCAGCTGCTGGCCACTGGAGCGAGCATATTTCTGATTGACAACAGATGAGCTCTAAGAAGGATTCATTGGGTGCATCAACGTGTGAACAATGAGTGATGCACACAGCAAGTGAACAGCTGCAGACTGGTGCACCTCATAATCAGCGCCTCCATCAGAAAATCCATTTCATCCTGTTCAGAGCAGATTTCCGGAAGAGTCTGTGGAGCAGAGAGAGAAAGAGGCAGTTTAAGGTGTGAGTGTGAGTCATAGTCAAAAGGGAGGCATCATTACACCTAATCAGAGCATAGCCGGGCACACTCATGTGGAGCTCACTCAAATTTTTCCTTTTTACCATGTTAAGCAAAGTTCTCAGAGGACACAGCCTGAAAATTCTTACATTTTCCTCTTTCGCAGCCTTCCATCACTTTGTGCAACTTTTGAATCACAGCAAAGATTTTTAAACAGAAAATTGACATAAAATATCATCAATCTTTCTTTTTCATAATGCAGATGAAAATGCCAAGCTAAACATCAACTGCTGATAATTAAAACTCTGTTAAAGTGTATGCGTGTTTTGTGGCGATGACAATGTCAGACTTAAGTGTGATTTTTGAATTCAAAATTTTGTGAACTCACAAGCAAGAGAGCAGAGGAGTGGGTCTCTGTCAGGAAGAGGGAGCATAGATCAAGTTTGTTTGTATTTGTATCAATTATCAACCCCCAGTGTTTAAAATAGAGCCTAGTAGGAAGTACCAAAATTGCAGGTTTTTATTGTCTGCTTGGAGCTGGCCAGAAATCACATGAAATGGATGGTAAAGAGCCTTTCTTTTTTCTTTTTTTTTTTTTTTTAACAGCCAAAGCAAACAGATTTATAGTCTTCTTAAAAAGTTTCTTTTGTCTGAAAAGGTGATGAAATACATTTTTCTCACTGATGATTATTTACGTAACTTTTCAGTTATGCAGAGTTAGGGGTGTGATGGACATGGTCACTGGATTGTTTGTTGCTGCTATTTGTCAAAAAGCCTTAAGGCCATTTTACAGTGAAAGAGTTTTACTTGTGTGACAGCAGCAGTACATGCATGTCTTCTTTTCTGACACACACGCGTTTCTAGGTATGTAATCAAATAACTAAAACTCCAGACAACAATTTTTGGTGAAAAAACCCCACAGTATGTATGTGGGAGTTAGATATGTCATTGATTATGCTGATGACCAAATTTGACCAAATCTTACTATCTGAGTTCAAAGTGTTTAAATACTAAAAAGCTACTAAAATTTGCCTGTCAACCACATGCACAAGCGACATGCTGTTGTTTCCCTAAAATATGGCAACAGTAAAACACTTTTTTTTCATGTTCCTGCAAATTCTTTCAGATCCTTGCTTGCGCATTCAGAGATTATATCATTTGATTATATTAACTTATTCTTTCCTCACATATAATTACTTGAAAGGGGATGAACAATCCAATTAAAAACACAACATGTGTATACTGACATAAAATTAAAAATTATATTTTGTTTTAGATCTTAACATAGACCAAACCTAAAGACTCAAATGTGCTTTTATAATGTCAAGTAGACCCATCATGTTTCATTTAAATAACTTAGCAAGTATGGATGGGAAATGAGAATCGCTTACAGTTAAGAATCACGTCCAGCTGGTTTAAGAAATCAATATCATTTGTCTTAATGCTTCACAATTTTCTAATCACTGCCTTCCATTTTGGTCCATATGCCTGAAAAACCATGAAGTCACACCCTCCAGCGAGGCAGTATGCCTAAATGACAACAAGGCTTTAAGGAGGTAAGTTGCCACCCAAGCCAGGGCTTTACAGCTGTAAGCTAAAGAGCAACGTGTGATGTCTGTGGCTGTGTGATTTAAAGGTAAAAACAACAGCAACATGCTGAGTAATGGGTTGATGCTGCACAGCATTACATCAGGAGCTCCATGTTTTTTACTTCAATAACTCCAGAAACCTGTGTGGGCCTATATTTTTTTCAGGCTGAAAATCCAGGAATTAAAAAGGAACTTGATACAAAACTGGTTCCATGAGGAAAAAAGATATGATACATCTCTATTGGCGAGTGGCATGGTGGCACAGCAGGTAGTGCACATGCCTCACAGTAAGAAAGGTTGCTGGTGATGGCTTTTCAGTGTGGAGTTTACATGTTCTCCCTGTGTATATATGGGCTCTCTTTGGGCACTACGGTCTCCTCCCTGAGACCAAAAACATGCTCATTAGGTTAATTGGAGGCTCATAACTCCTCTTACGTGAGATATGAGTGTGAGTGTGATTGGCTGTCTGTCTCTCTATGTGGCCCTGTGATTGGCTGGTGACTCATTCTAGGTGTGCCCTGCCTCTCGCCCAATGTCAACTGGCACAGGCATCAGCCCCCTTGATACCCAAAGGGATAAGTAGGATGGATGAATCTCTATTGATCATTTCCACTAATAATCTCCCTCCTTAAGACTGCATTACAAGCTCCTGTCTTCTCTGATTCTTCATTTAAATGTAACCTTTGGATCAAATTGGTACCGGCAGCACTGTGGGATTTTCCTGATTTAATCACATTTCATTAACATAACTCCAGATGTTGTCTTCTGACATTTAAGTACAACTTGTGTTTATGTGCCTCACAGCGGGGGTACTGACCTTTATCGCCACCTGCATGGGACTGTTATCTGCGTTCATTCCAAGAACTTGTCCTTCATACACTTCGCCAAATGCACCGTGGCCAAGAGCTCTAAAACAAATCGTCAAAAACAAAATTCAGGACTGAAGAGTCTAACTGTTATAGAGGACACTGGTATACCCGAGTACCTGAGAAGTGTTATGTTCTTGCGGGGTACTTCTTTCAGTTCGTTGAGTGATGCGGCCTTCCCAGCAAAGCAGTAGTTGGGATTGTAGTCTGTCATTATGGTGGAGGAGCGGATTTTGCTCAGTTTGTACTCAGGGCTCTGCAGACGCCCTCTAACTGCATGAAGTTCATTCTTCCTGCGGTACCACACTGAAGAGAAAAACAAGAGAGAAGCAATATTATTGAAATTAATCTGACAAGCTGAGAGCATTTTTTTAGACTTGTACTCCTAACTGGACCCCACACTTGCACCTCCTGACTATCTGCTAACTGTAGGAGCAGTCACACAAGGAGGGGTCAAACCACATCTCAACTTTTTTTGTACGAATACGGAAAAACCCGCATTAAGACTTGAAATAAATCAGCTAATTTTTTTTTTGAGCACTAGTAAATTAGCTATACACTTTATAAGGACTGTTAAAATTACAATAAAATCTTCATTAAACTCTAACATCTTTGGTATTTAGCCTAAAATACACCCCAACTTTTTACTTTGAAACTGATGACTAATGAAGCCTGAAGTTTATAATTTCAAGCAAAATAAGGAGTGGGCAGAGAGGTACACTAAACGTGCATCTAAATCCAAAATCAACATCTTTTTATGAGTTTTAACTTGGATTCTTGCTCAAGTGACACTGGCTGTGGTAATTTAGAACCTGCTAGAGCTATACAATCATTTTTAAGCTATTCAATTCAACTTCCAAAGACCACTGACCACACTTCATCCTTAAAGACCATGGCTCTTCCAATCCATGTTTTGCAGGATGCATCATGTGGGATGTCCTCTCCTTGCTTACTGCTCATACACTGTCTGTGAGTTAGGACTCACCCGCTGTGGAGGCAGCCCATGTCCCCGATGCAGGTGGGTAGTCTGCCAGGGAGGGGGGTGTTGCGTGCAGGTAAGAGGTGCCGTTGAGCCATCGCCCGGTGCAGGTGCTAGTGACTCAGAGGGAGGGGTGGGATGAGGAAGAGGAGTGGGTTGAAGGAGAAGTTGGAGGAAAGGAAGGCGAAGGAAAGGAAAGGGGAGGGAGAGAGGGAAGGGGAGGGCAGGAGGAGATGGGGCGCCCAGGGAACAGACTACCTCCCTGCATGGGGGAGATCTCATGTGAAGAGACACCATTAACCTGCAGCTTGTGTATAGATATGACTCTCAGCAGGGTGCAATATATACGCAAGCGATGAAATGTCATGTTTGTATTTTAGTATTTGATTTATTTGGTTGTGAAGTCACACATTTACACACAATGCAATTAAGTGAAACAGTAGGATGGTGGTTTTCTTGTAGGGCTGGGCTTGAGAACCTCTTTCAATTAAAAAAACCTGAGGAATCAATTTATTTTGCTGCTTATCAATTCCCTTACTAAAACTTCATTTAATTTAGCATGCCGTGCAAACAATGCCTATAGGAGGCAGTCAGCATAAACAACAAGGAACTAAGAAAGAAACCAAGGTTAATAGATAATTGGTCCAAAATGGGACTTAATTCTATAAAAAATGATGCCAACAGCTCTTCGTGTAATGCAATGTGTGAAATCAAGTAACAAATAAAAATCCAGCAGCATGCTGAAACATTTGTCTTTGCTGCATGGTTTTATAAATCAGGGGTGCCATGTTTTTAACACTGTTGATGCACAAAACAGACATAGGTCTGTTTTTTGCCCACACAGAGAATTCACAAGACAGTATATATTTTAAGGAATTTATCTAGAATTAAAAAATAAGCACAGTCAATGATGTGATAAGTATCACTGAAACCTTATCAATTCCCATTCCTATTACAGATTATATTGTGTGTAGAAATCAGGACTGTCCTCACTTTTAGGACAGTTTCATGTGGTTACACTCCACAGCTACTTGTCAGCAAAACAACCATTTCATCTGTAATCAATATACGTCTACTTAAATCTGATTGCACAGAGTGAATATATGCTTTACCAACCTGAAGTCAGATTTATGACTTTCATTTCACACCTCTACAATACAATTTTTTCAGTAAGTAATACCCGCTGTGCTGACTTCTCCACTTTAATGCATTTCCATGTGAGACATTTTTTACCTCTTCCCTCAAAGTGACTCATCCACAACATTTCTCACCCTTCCTATGAGTTGTTTTGATCATCTGTATCAGCAGCTGGAAGCACTTTTATAACTTCCCTGACTTTCATTATGCTGCTATCTAACAAACTAATAATAACCGTTTTCTTCCAACAAGTGTTTCACACATTTCTTACATATCAAAGAAAATACCCATAACTAAAGAAGAATTCTACTTTAATAAACTAATATCGTGGATTACTTTACTTGTGTTATATACATTGTTTTCTGTAAAGAAATTATATAAGTTTATGTGTGTCTTTATATTTTTGAGCATTAATTTAACTTTATGAAATAAATACATTCATCTTCTTTATTTGGGTCTTCTTTGCACTCCACGCCTGCTCACCATCTTTAGCGCTCCGACAGCTGCATACACTTACATTAAGTAGGATAAAATAAGTGAAGGCATGTGTCTTCATGGATTAAACTTACAAGTACAACTCTAAGAGTTACATAAACATAAACTATTTCTAGCAATGGTAAACGTTACATTTTGTCTAAATAACAGTGACATGAAATGACAAAAGCTCAGTGTTGAGCTGCCACACACACATCAGTGTACACTTAAAGGCACAAAATATAGGATCACAGGGACATGTTTGTGCTACTAACACACTGCATGTTTGGTCAGAGCATTTACAAGCAGCAGGGTAGCTGACTGCTGACAACAGGAGAATTACCACTTAAGATCCTTGCCTAATCCTTGCCTTTCACATCATGTCAGTGTGTTTGTGACTGGAGAAGCGTTGCATTATTAAACATGCATACAGGAGACACACAGACTCTGCATGCAAAGTATTTTGTTCTCTGACTACTGATGGTAATTATTGATCATAAAAGCAAGAAATCACACTCTTCAGGTCTCCAACCCCTAATCTAGAAGTGGCTGCATGATATTCCATAGAACACATGACCAACATCACGCCTTTATGTGACTAGTACTTATGTGCACATCGTACTTACTGTGATAAAAACTTCATATTGCTCTGCCTAACACACTTTATCTAAGATGGAGGGTCTAACAAGAAGTTAAAACACATCTGGTGTTTTGTAAGAATGAAGATTTAACAAAATGAAATAGAGGCAGATGACTTTATGTGTTTTTTAAATTTTCAAGTGAAGGTTAGAGTATTTTTTCTTCTTCTTGAAGAAAGCTACCTTAGTCCTCATTAGAGGATAAATGTGCTATGCATAACAAACTATGCGATTCCTGTATGCAGTCCAACACACACGCACAAAAAAGCTCAAACAGAAAGAAGGTAAGGGAGTCATGCTCTGGGGAGCAGGCTTTTGAGGTCAGAAAATTACACCTTTGTCTGTTATTTCTGATCAGCATCTCTTCTTCATTTTCTGTGTATATCAGACTTTTATTCTAAGGTCCTGTATGATGAGAATCCGTGAAAACGCTCTGTCCTATTAGGCTAATCAAGCATCAGCTGGAAAATTGAAATTCCCTTGCTCAATTCCAGTGGGATATGCTGGCCACTTAGTTCATATTCTAACTATTTCTACATTTGCCACTTCATTCATTTTAATGTCTCGGTTGTTGTATGAGCAAGAAGCTCATGGAACTGTAACTGATATTTTAAGTGAGTCAGAGAGGTAACAATTTCTCCAGAGACACCCTATATGAATTGTAGATTCATGAAAACTGACTGTGAGAAAGAGAGGGATTCTCATAGTGTTGAGCTTCACTTATTATTCTGCTCCCTCTGTGGGGTTACAGAGAGGACACTTGACTCTGCCATATTCCTACACCTCATAAAGCACTTGATGCGGGATTAGCGCATCTCCTGAACCGTCTTGATTCCCTTCCTCGCCATTTGCAGCAAACAGTTGTCAAAAAGACAATAAAGGTGCATGGAAGTTTTAACAGTGAATAATCCCTCGCAGTCCTATAAAACATTGTCAGTATTGCAAACAAAATGTAGCTAACTGTTAAGATTTAGCATATTAGCAACATGAAAAAAATAAAATAAAATTGCACAGTAGCCTCTGAAAAGTGAAATTCTAATGCAACATTAATATCATATGATACTGATATAATACGTTTTAATATTAAATATTAGCTTGTTGCTGTCTTCCTCCTTAAGCTTTTTGTCACTGACTAGTAAAATGAAAGCAACAAAAATGTGAATTCCCTAATCATTCCTGTCTAGCAGATTTCATTTGTGCAACCACTATCTATATAACTTTTTACAGCGTGTCTGGCAGCCAGATTGTCTCAAATTAAAACTTGCTGGGCAGATCTTGTCATATCCTGATTCAAAAACAGAATCCTAACCTCAACTACATACTTCACATCACAGTGCTGTTATGAAAAGTGTCAAAGCTATGTCTTGACATTTGTAGCACAAAGCCAATGCCCACGGGTTAATAAAATTTAGAAGTGTAACTGTGCACTTGCCAAAGTAATTGAAAGGCTCATCTTTTACTGCACTTGTCTGTTTTTTGTCAGCCACTGACACGTTCCACTTGACATTTACTGATTCAGATCTCACTCATCAGTGCACATCTTCAACTGAGAGAAATGTCTTGGTTAAATGCCAGACCCTTCTGTTCCTCTTTTTAAAAGCCAAAGATGTTTTTGTATAATAGCTAAAAGTTCATTTCTACTGATTTATGTTAGGAAATTGGCTGACATTAAATACAGTGTTAAATCTGTCATATTTCACCAAACATACCCTCATTATCTCACTCTAACTCTGAAGAAAATTCGGGTTAACGCTCTTTGCCCTCATTAATTTAACAGATTATTTAATTGCTAATAAAAAGAGTGTCACTTGAAATGTGTGCATGTAATTTAAGTGTCCACATGAGCTCACTTCCTGTTGTTTCAGTGACACACAGCTGAAGTCACGTCTCTGCAGTCTGACAGTCTGAAGCCAAGCCAGAGGAGAACATCTGACACTAAAGTTATCAAAGGTGTTCCTGTTTCTGCTGACAGTGAGCATCTGGAAGTTTCTGTATGTGCTCACAGCCGGTGGAAAGTGGAGGGCACAGACTGCACACAGAACTGGAAACATCTCTTACTGAGGATGACGCCAGCACAGATCAGTGCGATGCCGCTAGCGATGGTGGAGACAACGACTGCAAGGATCAAAGACGACGACAACTGTCCCTGGGGAGCGAGGCCCTGAGAACCTGCTGGGAGAGAGAAGAGACAACTTAATAAAGTGCTCAAAGAAAGAGGTTTATTTCAGGGATGGGTGACTTTGATGGCAGAGAGTGCCATAATCATTTCATTCTCACATCCAGAGTGTGACTCTTAGGTAATAAATACTGCATGCTAGGTATTACTGGCCGTTGGTTACTATTTGTCCCAGTGACTGAAAGTATTTTACTTAGCCTTTGTACATCCTTGTTTTACCTTCTTTCTTCTGCCTAAACTTAATTACCAAATATTTAATGATTTTCATAATTTGACTATTAAACGGCACTCACATACAACATATATAGGTTGCCAGTTCTTTTCTTGGAAAACAACATGTTAAAATTTTTTATCTTATTATATAGATAACAGTGAGGTCGGGCAATGCTGGTGATTCAGTACTGTCCACAAGTTATAGTAACACTTATTTCATTGCATTAGTATTTTTATGTGGTCTCATTTAAGTGAGAAACAAGGATCTTTGCACCCTGGCTACTCTATAAATTTGTTTTTATGACTTGTGAAATTGACAAACCCAAGACTCTAAGGGCTCTAATTTCATGGCGCAGCGCAGGGCTGGCAGAGCGCGCAGAGCCTGGCACACCCTGCGCAGTGTTAATTTCGTCCCGTGCCGTGCGCTGCCAATTTGACAATTTGGTAGACCGTCTGCAACGACATGGGTGTGACGGCGCACCAGGGGGAGGTGCGGACAGATTCATGTTGGCGCAGTGACAATTTCGTGCCAAAAAACTGTGCGGAAGGTGCGCTGAAAGCTCGCCAGCTCCAACCTGGTCTACTCTCAGCACAGGCGAAGCGCACCCTCCGCAGCTGTAATTTGGTGACAGGCGCACATGTGTGCACACGTCAACAAAGCCTCAGAGGCAGGTTTCCAGAGTGTCAGGCACATTTTAATGTAATAAACAATCACAGCAATCACTATTTAATATAACCGTCTGAATCAGCAGATACATTTGTATCTATATTAACAGTCCCGTCACATCTGATGTTGGATTAAAGCCGTTTGTCATCTGGAAGTTTGATTCACATCTCATGAGCCAACAACAATCAGCCTCATTATCTGATATGGAATATATATCTGGCTTCTATCATTTCATGAAATTTAGATAAAAGAGGGAAAAAAAGATGGAGAAAAAAGAGAGAAAATTAATGTTTGTCACTCAGTGTCTTAAGGATTTAACTGTGATTTCCCATATTCCTCTATTTTACTCTTTATTTTTTTGGCCAACTATGTGGGCCCTGATGGCCCCTCCACTCTCCCAGTTTCTGTAACAGTGAAAGCTGCTCTGACCGTCTCTGCTACCGGGGTTCTCGAGCACACTGTGGCCGCCGTGGCAGGGATCAGTCAGACCAATCAGTCCCTGCGCCTCACCCGCAGCGCATTTAAAGGCAAGGAGAGGCATTCATTTGATCGGTTAAGACAACACTCGCCTGTGTGTCCCCCCCACTATTAATTATATAGAAAATATCTAGGGTATTTTTTTGTGACTTGTTCTTATAAAACTGTTGGTAACTGACATTCAAATGGGCATTTAAAGTGTTCAAATCCTGATAACTATTGAACATTTGGTTGTTTAGAACAGAGCTTAAGTGATGAAAGAAATTTATGCTGAAAAAGCTGAAAAATCATGATATACAATGATTTTATAACAGTTTTTTGCATGTACATTTTTGGCTCAAGGGACCTGAGAAGGTTGCATGGAGCGTCAGTAGTGTATGATAGACCTATAAGAGCTACTGACATGGTCTTAAAAAACAAGTACAAAAAAAACATTCTTGCAGAAATTCATGTCATCATCTGTGACACAGGCAAATGATCACCAAATTTTAAAAAAGAAAAATTGCAAAAATATACAAAAAGTAAATGTACAATTTATCCTAAATAAGGTTTAAAAATAAATTTAAGTCTTCAGTTTACAGTTTTCTTGAAGTGATGTTTTTATTTTTTCATTTTTCCACTTCTTTAATATACATACTGGATCAACTGGTTTTTAAATGTCCTCAAAAATTTTTTTTGTGTTTAGTGAAAAACTGAACATTTTGACTAATGTACAAATTGAGTTCTATCTCTCATTAATCCACTCCAAAATGTTGTCAGGTAGTGAGCAGCTCAAGTTTGGGTGTTTTGACCCTGAACCATAAGGCCCTCTTGCTGGCTGGTCAGCAGTGATGATCGGTCGCTGGCTGTTTCTCTGTCACAGAAACAATGCTTCTGTTGTTGAGGGATGAGTCGTGACACTTGCCACGGCATTTCGTTTAGTTATCCTCAATTGATGGTATACATCCCCCTGGACTTGGAACTTGTTTTTTACTTATGATCAACCACCTTGACTCTTTTTGGCTTGGACTTCTTTTCATGCCATAGCATATCATTAAAAAAATACAAAAAAAATCACAACACTGGAAATGTTTATTTTTTTCTATGATTAAGTATGCTGACTTTTCGATTATTATGATTATCAGAAATTTTAGACATTAATTACAATAATAATTCCATGTTCAAAGGGTGACATCGTTTTTGTCAGGAAATACAAGGAGCAGAGTCGGGAACACCAACTTTAACCTTAACGAAAACAGACAGTACACACTGACTCCATGCTGCCCTTGCTAATTACCGAAAAAAACAACTTGCTACTCCATTAGTCTTAAATTAGGTAAAATATTTGTAATATGATTAATATAATTGCATCTGACAAGTAAAGAGAGGCAAAATGCCAAATTTTCAATACACATTATATCAACTGAAAAAAACAAGCACCATAATAAAATAAACTAACCAACCAAAGAACCTGTTTTTTTTTTTTTTTTGGTATTTTCGGAAAGGTGGTGATTTTGGAGATGGGAGGTGTCAGCTCAACCACAACAGTAAACAGGTAATCAAATGTTACAACATAAATGTTTCTATTTATGTACCAATGCATCTGTCTAGGTATGCATGTTGTTGCTGTGGTTACCAGGTTGGATTCTTTCATGACAGATTTGTTATTTCCTCATGTGAACAGTTAATTGATATCTGACCAGTCACATGAGTGAGGGGCTGCATGTGGCCCCAGAACTGCAACTAAACCACTCCTAATTTATTTTGTTCTGTCTTTCCAGATGAAGATTAATTACAGAGTTATTTTCACATTTGAAGACAAAATACATATTGAAAGGATGACTACATACTCATGGTGTGAATACACGTGACATTGTCACTGGCCAGGACTTCATCCTCCTCACAGAGACACAAGATGAGGTGGGTGTCTTCATCCCGTTTGCAGCTTTGCGTCTGGCAGTGGCTGCAGTTCAGTTGGACCTTGATCTCACACTCGCCGTGGCTCTCCATGGCTGGAGGGAACAATGTGCAAACTGTTAGAACACTTTGCGTGGGATGAAACACTTCACTCTTACTACTTTCTTAAGTGGGAAATTATCAAGGTTGGATAAGGCATAAGCCAATGATGTACTAGAGATTCGTTTATGAATATATTGTGGTGTATCAACTGTGCGTATAGAGATTGATGTTTTAGTGTTCTCTTTACTGTAAATCTTACCAATAAAAAACAATAGAAATAAATTAATGAGATATTGTTGTTGCATTTCCCTTAAATGCATCAAGTGCACTGCTTTAGTCTTAAATCATTCCTACTGGCTCCTGATATGCATCTCTACCCTAGTTTAGTTTAGTTTAGTTTAGTTTAGTTTAGTTTAGTTTAGTTTAAATTAGTTTAGTTTTGTGTTTAGTTTTGTGTTTAGTTTAGTTTAGTTTAGTTTAGTTTAGTTTAGTTTAGTTTTGTTTTGTTTTGTTTTGTTTTGTTTTGTTTTGTTTTGTTTTGTTTTGTTTTGTTTTGTTTTGTTTTGTTTTGTTTTGTTTTGTTTTGTTCTGTTCTGTTCTGTTCTGTTTTGGTTAAGTTAAGTTAAGTTTAGGACTTCATTTCATTCTGTCATTCTGTCTGTAAAAAGCAAAAATATGAAACATGTGAATGAAAAGCAGAAGAGTCTTATAGAATCTGCCCTCTTAGTGTTTTCCATGTCTCCTCCTCATGAGAGAGCATTTCTGTAGACAAGACGAGTCTACAGCATTTTGACATCTCCTTCTCCTCTATCTATAGCACTAATAGTTGCCTGAAACTGCTCTCAGCCCAACATGGTACCATCAGTGCTGAACTGACCAATTACATAAGAATAGTGGACTGGACCCCTGTGATGAAGGGGGCTTAAATAGGCAGGAGCTCTATCAGAGTGTCTCAAGACAGACTGAGAGGCAGATTTTAGAGTATGAAAACTACGTTTTTTACACACTTGTCATTGCGAAGATGCTCTGGCTGTCACCAAAATCAAACTTTTAAATGTGTTCAAATAATTAATCTGCTTCTTTTCCCATCTTCTTTGATTTTGTAAATTATATTTTAAAAATTGTGCATCACTGAGAGATAAAAACTCAATATTTAAATAATAATGTAATTATAAAGAAAAAAAGTGTTGATTCATAAGGCTTGTGTTTGGTATTAAACAGTTATCATTGGTAACAAAAAGGCTAGATGTCACATTTGAGTATCATTAAAAGCCTTTACCCATTACCAAATTAACACTTGAACTCTACTAATTGATCTGTTCTCTGTGTCAAAAACACTACCTCTTTGTTTCCTGATTAAAACTATGCATCTGGCTTGTTCCATGTGATTAATTTATTAAACCCCATCCTCCCAGACGAGAGAATAAATCAACAAGATTAAAGGAAAAAACATATTTTCCTCCAAATTTAATTCCGACCACTTTAGTTAATCTCTTTGTTTGCATCTTGCTTTGGATATTTTTTTGAACACTAGAGCAGAGGTCATTGTGTCTGATAACGATGACTGGCAATGCACA
The DNA here is from genome assembly GCA_036419115.1 of Scarus forsteni. Classification (NCBI taxonomy): domain Eukaryota; kingdom Metazoa; phylum Chordata; class Actinopteri; order Labriformes; family Labridae; genus Scarus; species Scarus forsteni. Next base: position 35,044,705 of record JAZDUH010000451.1, read on the forward strand.
GAGCAGCAGCAACAACAGCGTCTTTCACATGAGAATGGAGGACTGTGTGCTGGCGCCGAGGGCAACAGGCTGCATAAGGCTGTAAATTAGTAGACTGCCTTCCTGTTCCTCCTGCAGCATAATGAAAATCAGATGTCTGGTGGTCTTAAAAAAAAGAAAAACACTACGTATATACATATGAATGCACAAGACTAAATGGCTAAAGGGATGAGGCTGATCATGCTGCACAAACAGCTACAAGCGCACACATCAAGACACACAAACACAGGTATACTCTAAGGTATTAATTGGATTAATTGCTCCAAGAGTTAAATGTATAGAAAGCCAAGAGCTCATAGTTTAATCCCCAGACCAGTGACTCTTTGCTTTGGGATCAAGCTCATTTAGCATTATCTGTTCCTGTAGAGACACTGAGCACTAAAGCAACTCAGAGTTATATAACCTGTAACAAAATACAGAACAGCTAAAGACTGCAGCATGAGTTCAGATCTGTCAAAAGAGCGTGTGGCTCTTCAGCATCTGTTTAATCAGGGTAAACTTAAGCTTTTATTACAGCAGTTTCAGTGTCCATGACTTCCTGTCAAAGAAATGTCTTACTTATTATTTATGATTGATCAGTTTCTGAAATTATGAATTCTTTTACTGTCTCAAATACATCAGTTAATAGATTTGGCAAAAAATAAATAAATAAGACTAATAAATACATCCCTGATATGCCTACAATCTAAACTGCCCTGTTGTACAGGAAGTAGCTTGTTTGGTGGTTCTCCCAGAGGCTAAAAGGGTTCAATCTGTCTCCTGCACAAGGTTTCCACTGTGTTCAGCAAAGACTTCTTGGCACATTTTCTGTGCAGGTGTTTGAATTTGTCAGCCATATGGTCCATCAGTCTTTGGGCCCTTTTTGGACAGAATGAAGCGCATTGTCTAATGCACATGGCTCACAGTGATATGGGACACATTTTGCTATTCTGAGGGCACAAAGTCTTGAGCAAAAGGATAATGATGTGCCTTGATCATACATGTGTGTGTTTTGGGTGTAATATAAATCAAACAATACTCTCATTCCCTTTAAATCAGAGTGTGCCAGATGGCTGGTGTTTCGCTATTTACACAGACAGTTTAGTTTGGTCAGAATTTAAGATTGATAACATAATTCCTCTCCAAAAGACCCACACTGTCTCTCAGCTCTCCAAAACTTCAACAGCAAGGGCTGGGTAAAAATATTGATTCATCTGTGCATTACAATATTTCCCCTCCCAATTCAATTTCCATTCATGGACACTAAATCCTGCAATCAAACAAAAATGTTTGAGTTTATGTAAAGTAGGTTAAGTTTATTTTTTGGTTTCTACATGTTCATTTACAATTGTTTAGCAAGAGAATCCTCTTGACAATTCAAGTCCATTTTTGAATTCTTTTCTTGTAATTACACACTGTTTTAAGCATTTAAAACATAATATTGACAAATAGGATCCCAAATTTTTTTGCTGTTATTTCTTGTGAAAAAAGGATGAATAAATGTATTCAAATGACAATTCCTGAGACATTTACTGACAAAAAGACAAAAAAGACCAGGTTGACATTTATAATCATAGTATTAACTGTTATTTCTTTTATTTTTGTACTTCATATGTGTGAAAAGTTTTATTTTCAGATGTTTGATTTGCTCAAAAATGTGAGATGACAAACCACATATGTTTACATTGGCATCAAAGTACAAATTCAAAAATTGTCAACAGGTTCTCCAATTATTTGTGTTTTCCACTTTTTACTAAATTGATATTGAATCAAACTGCAAGCTACAGAATCAAAACAAATCGAATTCTGAGGTCCTTCATCCATTCAGCCCTATCAACAACTGTTTTGATATTTAATGGTATATGAGTGTTGCTTTGCTGTGAGAAGCAAGCAAAGTATGTATTTTGATCGTGCAGATGTATGCCTATCACTGTATTTTGTTTTTAAAAGCAGAAATTCTCTGCCCCACAGACTTGAGACCAGGTAGAATGAGGTTTAAAGTTCAGTCAATTTCTTTTATTGTTCTTGTGCTGATCATGCCTCATTTTCAGGAAAAACACACCACTGAGAACAAACAAGAACACACGATCATTACCACTTTAAATATAAGAACACATACAAATAAATAAGAAAACATATAAAATGAAAACATTAAAACCCAGCCACCCAACCCACAACCTATACAAAGACTTTGCACAAAGCAGGCACTGATGACTGAGAAACTATCTTATGTAAAGAATAAAAAAGGAAACATGAGATAAAGAAAAAACGTTATAAACAAAGATGGAAAAAAGCCAAAAATGAAAAATAACTAAAGAGATTTAAAAAATGCTAAAGTACAGACTCTGCAATAACATGTGTATAATTTAATATGATAATAAGCATTCAAAGATTATCTATTATAGTATGCTTAAATGAGAATAAAACAAAGATAATTGCATCCTGAAATAGTATGATATGAGAAAATGACTAAAATGAGGTAAAAAAATGCCAAGACAAATATTCTGAAAGTGAAAAAGAGCAGGAAAAGAATTCAAGATATTACAAATGTAGATACCTAATATCTTGTATATGTAGATCTTGATTTCATGAATATGAACCTTAAGTTCTGTCCTCAGGTCTTCAGACAATGCCCCACAGACAGGGGTCTTGATAACAAAAAGATGCCTGACGATATGTGTTAGTTCTGACTTAAGGTACAATTAGAAAACAACTACCAAAAGACCTGAGGGGCTTATATGTTGAAGCAAATCAAATAAATAAGGAGGAACAAGGCCATCCAGAGCTGAAAACAAATAATGGGAACTTAAATCAGCTCTTTAAGCTTCAGGTAGCCAATGCAGAGCCTTAAAAATTGGTGTAATGTGGACTCTCTGTATTCATGTAGCTGAGTTTTAAAGCATCTAAAAAGTTGCCTTTGTTGTTTGTGTTGTATGTTGGTGGTGTCAGCTGGACATCTAACTTTTGTGAGGTCCACTTGCTGTTTTAGGTTTAAGCTTTAACATTAAAATACAGTCCCTACTCTCCCCTCTATTTTTCCATTTCTCCTTTGAATATCATTTTTCCCTCTGACAACCGCTTTGTGAATAAACATTGCTGTATTCATCTTATAATAGTGTCAGTGTCAGTCTCACCTGCCAGAGGCTGAAGGAAAATCGTTCCTGTGGGATGAATAAATGAGATCCCATCCTGACCGTCAGCAGTGATCTCGTCTGTCGGCACAGCATCACCCCCTGTCACAGGAAAATTGGTGTTGTGATCCCTTCTTTCTTTTAGCTTAATAAATTATATCAAAACAGTTTAAAAGAATTTCCAGTTGTCACAACATCAAACAGCTTAAGCTTTCACATACACAAATAAATCTTAATAATGGTATTACTGAATTCCTCCAGCTAACTCAAGCATAATTTACGTTACTAATAGAGAAAAATATAGCATTACATAAAGATAAAATACAACATCAGTATACTGCTGGAGGCAGTTTTCAACACAACAATAACGATCCTTATAGTTTGTGGTTGTCCTTGACACATCATCAGTCTGCTAAATCGTAACAGTAATCCAATGCAAAACCTTTGTAAATGTGTAGGATCGCTACAAAAACTCAAGTTATGATTTTAGCACAAATATTGAAAACTCTGACACAGGCAGTGATGTCACTGAAATAATTATCATACGTTTCTGAGGTGGATGTAGTTACTCAATAATAAGAAAGAGTGAAAAAAACATGGATTTGCGTAGCAATCAAAGAGCAGATTTGTAATAGTGGGGAATGCTGAAAAACCTCAATTAAACACCTGAGAGGTCTTATATGGTGGACAAAACACTGTCAGCTCTGTCTACACTTTCAGTGCATCCACAGGTTTCACACAAATCCTTTTCTCATAAACTTGGTTCCCTTGAACAGATACTTATGAAGAGAAGCAAGACAATGAATCAGCATGGAAGCAGAGCAAGGCAGGCAGCTCTTTGCTGTCCTTTAGGGTAAAAAAGGGTATTCACAGTTTACCTTGTATCCACAAAAGTCCACATCATGTCAATACAACAGCGTCACTCTTTCAGTACCCTGAGCTTTTGGCTTTTTACAAAGTAAGTGGCTGAGCTGTCAGTGCTCTCGGTCTGCAGGCCCAGTTGTAGAGAGCAGATGCAGCTGTTGAGAGTCACGCCGGCCTTCATCCACCTCTTGTTTCTGACTGTGGAGTCTTTTCAAACTAATTAGCGCAAAAAATGACTTAAGTCATGCCAACTGGCTATGTTGGCTATGTATTAACATGCTCTCCCTGTGCATGCTTGGGTTCACCATGGGCACTCTGGCTTCCTCTCACGGAACAAGAATATGCTCATTAGGCAAACTGGTGACTCTAAATTGCCCTTCAGTGTGAGTATGAATGTGAATGGTTGTTTGAATTTTGCCCTGACCGCACTCAAAGCCATGACGGTGTATGTCACTGCAGCACTGGTATGCTGACCTCAAAGGCTTACAGGCAGCGGACACTTTTAACAGTGAGGCTTATACATCAGTCTTTCCTGTTGTTTGACCAAGGATCAAGGACAGATCATTTTTAGAGACTTATCAATTGTCCTTCATCTATGCACGTTTAAATTAGCTGAATAAATTGCTGAATTGTAACTATCATGTTTCCATTTAGTCTATTCTAAATGGAAACATTCCACGTGAACAGTCTGACACTTGCCTGTAAGGGGAATTTCAATCAATCAATCGATCTTTATTTGTATAGTGCCAATTCATAACAAGTGTTATCTCAATATACAGTTGTGGATAATCGCAGACTTGGTTAACCAACCCCAAATTTAGCAGAATTGGTCTTAATATCTGCTCTCCAATTACCTCTGTATCCTCCTCCACCACCTCCAGCTGTGCAAGCTCCGCCTCCACCTCCAAACCCCCCATAGGTGGACCAGCTAAGTTTGGACAGGGCAAGGGGACAGGATGATCCCCCCACAGCACCCTCCACAACAGACTTTCCTGCCGTGGTGTTAGAACTGGGTCCATCCTTCCAGCCTCCACCTCCACCTATGAAGCAAAAAACCCCACAAAAATAAATGCAAAAATTAACCACATTTTGTTGTTCGTGTAACGTAGGTATCATAAGTAAAAAGGGTTTAGCTTGTGAGATAAGGACATAAGGGTTGCAAAGTCGGATGTCTTTCTTAGTATTTGTCCTTATTCTCTCACTCTCATGTCCACTGCTCTCTGCTCTTAATGGCATTGCTATAATTAGTCAACCCACATGCAGTCTATTATGTATAATAGTGTACTGTTATGATGTGCACTGGTATTATGTTGCACAGTTATGATGTACAGTCATGATTATTAAGAACATTTAGATATGGAAAAAAACACAAGCGTTGAAACCAGATCCACAAGTCCTGTACCTCACCACTACTAAAATCAGAGTTATGGTTCTGATGCTAAAACTACATTTCCACCACAAATGTTTTTTTGGCCTCTAGTGAGATACCCAAGACAAGCATAAATTTATATTTGACAGTGATGGTCTTAGTAATTGCCATCCAAAATCTCAGACCTCTCACAGTTGAAATTTTATAGCCTCTTATTTTATAAAAATCAATTTTAAGACCTTCTAAGAATTTTTAAAGATCTTCAGGGACCCCGATAAATTAGTAAATATGCTTTCATTATGTTATCTATTCAATTCTGAACAGGCATATTTGTGTGGGTAATATTAAAAGGTTCTATTAATAGAATTGTCCCACTTTTATTTACTCAAATTCTAGGTTTCACAACTTTTGCAATTGCTCAGTTGAACCAGTGTGCACACAACACAAACACATTGGCCCACTGCAGCCTAATTTTGAGCCAGAAAACGCGTGAAACTTTCACAAGAGGTCCATCCATCTGTTGTCAGTTACCAGTGGTTATTGTGCTCAGTCACCACTGATGTATGCCGGTTAAGCAGGAACAGGCTTATATGCACTCAGGACGTGGGAATAATGATGCTTGAGCACTTTGACAAAAGCAGAGGCCTGTGTCTATGCATATACTCACATAGCCTTAAAAATGTATTAGCTTTGGCTACGTACATATGCTTTTTATATATGCGTTATATATATACTTGTGCTGTCAGACGATTAAAAAAAATAATCTAGTTAATTACCGGATTTATAATTAATTAATCTAATTATTCTCATTTTAATCTCATATCTGCTTAAAGTACCCAAATAAAGAATTTAAATTCTAGGATATAAAATTGTAGTGCATGACTAATCAAATGAATACACTAAGACGTGAAGATTTGTAAATCCAAATTTTTATTGGTAACTAAATAAAACCAAAGTCAGGGCAACTTGTCCAGAAAATTCTGAGCTAAATCAGGTACCTCAAATTACACTTTAAGTGTTTTTCATAAATCAAATTCAAAATAAGAAAAGGTCGAGGACATCCAGCAAAACAATTAGGCCTGGTGCATTATCAAAGAATGTAGTACAAATATAGATAAATAAACTCAAAAATAAAATAAGGCTAAGTCTTAAATATGCCATTCCTGTTGTCACCTGGGCTTTGTTTGGTTTGACTAGAGACGCATGTGTGAAGTGACGTGCCACTGCCATGTACGGGTCCTCCAGCTGGACAATATCAAAATGTTTGTGTGCTATGATTAATCGCGATTAATCTTTTTAATGCATTCATTTGCGGTTTAATTAATTAATCTAATTAATGCACTAAAGTGACAGCCTTAATATATACTTATATACTTATATATATACTAATATATACAGCCTTAATATATGCTTTATATATTTGCTCTATACATATATATTTATATATATATATATATATGGTTCTTGGTTGCTGGAAACACGTAGTAAATCAGTCAGATGTGGAGCACCTGGGCTCGCTGCTTTAAAAAAGGCTGTCTTCAGTGACCTGGTCTCTCGCTCTGCACCCTGCACCCTTCGTCTGAGCTCCATGCACTTTTGATTTAATTGTAATAAAATTAACATATTATTTTGATAAATCCCCCCTCTCGTTGTTTTTGTCATGGCCATTTAGCCAGGTTGTGACAGTATATGTTCAGACGAATAACAAAGTCTAAGGAAGGCAAGACATTTTAAAGCAAGATTTTTTTATTTTGATCTCTTTGTAGATCTGAGGTTAGCTACTTTCTTCCCCCCCAAAAAAACCCCATTAATTTTAGCACTGCCTTTTGTATATCACTTCACACCCACCTACAGCCAGAATTGCCTGTTCTTCATTGACTTGTTTTTAATTTAACACTTTACTTTTTCTAGCATTGAGCAAAGTTGCCAGTCCATAGGTTGCTGATGTGCTGAACCATCATGCCTGATCTTTCATGCAGAGGAGATAAAAGTAGGTTTAAGACCCACACATATGTCCAGCAGGACTGAATAATGTTAGGCATTCTTTAATTATCACCTGAAGTCTCATGTGATGGCAGAATGATCAGTTTCAGACACAGTTCAACATCCAGCTCAAAGACACACATCCACAGAAACTTTAAGACACATTTTTCTGCTGACACTCTGATCTTATCTCAACAGTCCCACAGAGGTTTCTATATGATGAACTGAGAGATTTTCCATGTGTGTCATTGGAGATTTTCTGAGAAATTTCAAGCAGCAGAGAAAAACTCCTCTGGTACATATTTCTATCTCAAAAGGTTGAGACATGTCAGGAAAATATGTTTGAGCAAAATCCCATTATCCATAGGTCATAGATATCTTGCTGTTTGAGAACAAGAATGCATGCAAACCTATGCTGCTTCAAGTGTTTGTTTAAAGAACAAACACATCGTGATGTGGGCTACCGCCAGCCATGTCTCTACGGGCAACACTGCCTTGAAGGGAAATGAAAATTTTGATACACAATATATCACAATATTCTTCTTTTCTCTCAGGAGCATATCCCTGTTTACACTTGGCATTTGCTGTCAGGCATGTGCACTACTTGCTGCGTCTCCATGCCACCAATATCGCAATATTTTATGTAAAATATTTTGTGTAATATATAATATTTTAATATTAGGAACACTGATTTTGAAACTGTATTATATCCATATCACATCTCGGGTCCTTAATTACTATAAGCATGGAAACACATCAGGAACTTCCTAACAGAGACAATGTTGCTAATTTAAAGGATAAGTTCGGTTTCTACAGCTTTCACATTGTTTCTAGAATGAAGTAGAACAATATACTCACCCAGAAGGCTGTCCTGATCCAAACAGTGCTTCGGGAGATATTTAGATCCAAAATCGAGCGGCGGACATCCGTATAATGGCAGCACACGGGGCATGTATAGTGTCGCTCCTAAAACTGCATTAATCGTCCAAAAACTCATTAGTTTCACCAATATTTCATCATGGTCCACTTGGGCTACTCCTCCATTACAGCCCGGTGTCGCTCCACCCATGTTTTCGTGACTGTGCTGACCTCTGAACTGAAAACTTTCTTTACGGCTTCCGCGCATGCGCAGTACGGCTTCCTCCTTTCGATGAGCTCCTCATCTGTAAACTCTGTAAAACTGTAAAGACACCTATTATAATCAAAGTTCTCCTCCACAACATCTTCATCTGATAGATATTCGTCCATTTTGCACTAAACTGGAAGAAGAAAGTTGTTGAGTAGCCGGCGGTCTTCCCCTGAAACAATGAGCCGTACTGCGCATGCGCGGCTGCCGTAAAGAAAGTTTCCAGTTCAGAGGTCAGCACAGTCACACAACATGTCTGGAGTGACACAGACTGTCGTGGAGGAGTAGCGTGAGTGGACCATGATGAAATATTGGTGAAACGAATGAGTTTTTGGACGATTAATGCAGTTTTAGGAGCGATGCTATACATGCCCCATGTGCTACCATTATACGGATGTCCGCCGCTCGATTTTGGATCTGAATATCTCCCGAAGCACTGTTTGGATCAGGAAAGCCTTCTGGGTGAGTATATTGTTCTTCTACATTCTATAAACAATGTGAAAGCTGTAGAAACCGAACTTATCCGTTAAACCCTTTGATGGTCAGGGCCTCACTGTGTGGAGTTTGCATGTACTCTCTTTGCATGCACGGATTCTCTCCAGGCACTTCTGTTTCCGGACCAGAAAACAAGCTTGTTAGGTTAAATGATGCCTCTAATTTGCCCTTAGATGTAGATGAGTGTCTGAATGGTTGTCTGTTTCTCTTTGTGGCTCTGTGATTGGCAGGTGACCAGTCCAGGGTGTATTCTTGCCAAAACACATTCCTCCTAGCCAAAGACAAAAGAAGTGGGCCCTAACAGTTGCTCATGCATAAGCAAAAACATGTATACACAACTTTAAGATAAAATAATATCAATGTAAACATTTCTGCTGACAATCATCTTTAACAAAGGTGTGGTGTTACACAGCTGTTTCTAAAAAATAATTTACAATAAGCCACAGAGTAAGAAAAGTTGCACTCATCTTGTGATAGCACTGAGACTTGCTTCTTGTTAAATGAGCATGTTGTAATATGTAGTAATGTTTCATGTTAAAAGTAACTGGCTAAAGTCCTGTTGGACCGAGAGTGCAGGTCAGAGGAAACTGGGGTGACACATTTGTGCAATAACACGATACAGCACAACAAAGCCTACGGCAAAGGTCATCTATCAAAATGTACCTTGGTCTGCATTCAGAAAATAATTTGATCAAACACACATTAAGATTCAATTTACTTCATAATCAACAATGAATAGTAACAATATATTTTTATAAAGTAAAGGCCACTATGATGAACGACAATAATAACAACATAACAGGCCAACTATCTAGCCAAATATGGAATACATGTTTTTGTTTGAGGCTGAACATTTTGTTTTCATTTCCTCTTTCCAGTCTGAACTTCCAGACTCACTTTGACTCACAGTGAATGGCATCAGATTTGGACCAGAGTCTGACGATTAGTGATGCCCGGCCTAGAGTAACTACACCCTTAGGGCCAGTCAGAATAACAAAACCAATTACAAATACCAAAACAGCACAGCAATGGATGCCAAAACGTATCAGAAAAAGAGTTCCATATGTTTTTATTTTTACTGTGAGAGTTTTTTCCTTACTCTCTATCACAGCCTTTATTATTTCAGTCTCCATAGTAAGCGTTTTTATAGAGTTGTTGCTCATCACTGAGTCAAAACAATGCAAAACACATGTCCTTGTTAACCCAAATTCCTGTTCATTTTGACTTTCATTCAAACATTTGTGTTAATTAGCCATTTGGCAATTCATTTTTCTCTTCAGATTACTATGAACTCTGATTTCTCACTTAAACCCCTATAACACTCCATGTGTCATGACAGAGGCAGTGCTTCAAAAGACACATTCCAGTACACTTAGGGACATAAGTAAATCAAAATCTACCTGCTGCACCAGTTCGACCATTGGTACTGGAAGCTGAGGTGCTGTTTTCAAACTGCTCCAGTGGAGTGTGGTCAGAGACCGACTCTGGGTCCTCCATGTAAGCATTTCCTCCTCCGCCAGCAGCAACCAGCAAGGGAACCATCTCCCCCCCCTCCATCTGAGAGACAACATTACAGTTAATCCTGCTATTTTGTGGGATTAATTAGGTATGAGAGAATTCAAGAGACAAGGATTAATCATTCAAATTTTCCTCAGTAATGAAACCAACCTCTTGAGTATGTCTCACCCATACCTTGACATCCAGCCTGGCTGCTAATATACCTGTGTTATCCATGCATTAACTATCAATTCATACACATCATCCCTGAAGGGTTACTGAGAAAGGATGAAATACACTCTCACAACAGCATACAATATCTTCCTTTCACCTTAAAGATGTAGGTTGCTCCCCCTCCTCCACCTCCTCCCCCTGCCCACTCTGCACCAGCTTCCCCCCTGAGGCTGTCTTCAATCACAGATGACTCTCCCAGGCAGATTTTCTGGGTTAGGGGATTTCTCTATGACAAAAAACAGGAGGAGACGCAACTTCAGAAGTTTGAATCCAGCAGGCAAGATTGCTTTAATCTAGGTCACATTTTTCCTCCTAGAGGGAATCACACATAAATCCTCAGTCTGTCCTTGCTCTCACCCTACTCACCCCTGGGCATGCATCCTCTCCCTGGTGGCCCACTAAGATGTAGAGCAGGTCTCCCTTCTCCAGAGGAAAGATGGCAGATATGAAGATCCCATGGTTGCGCTTGTTGTGGTTTTTGGCTCCTTTTCCTCCAGCAGCCCCATAGGCAACGATCCTAAAGGGGAAATTGTTGCCCCACAGGAGAGAAAAAACTGTAGTTGACAGAATGTACTATTTAACTCAGGCTTTGCAACATCCATTAATCTATACAAATACACTTCAATACACTATGCTAAAGCTTTCTGTTGAGTATGCCGACAAAACAACCTGCGGCTTTACAAAGATTTTCTTTTAGAAACAGACTCTCTGTGATGGTGTTGGCATAAATTGCAGCTGAGTGTAATTTAGCTCAACACTCTGTAAATCCATAGCCACTCTTCTCAAGGCACTTAATGTGTCATCAAGGTGTGATCATTAGGTCTCCTGACTGGCTGTGGCTGGACAATCAACTTGTTATTAATCTGGCAAGACAACAATCTGTCACTTTTGGGCTCAGAATAGCCAGATTGATTTAATCTTAGAGAGCAAGCACACATGGCTTTTAATTTTACCAAGCAAAGCTCTTTGCTGACATGCAAAGGAATTCGATCTATTCAGAGCAAAACTGAAGAACCTGTGGATTAAATTATGCGGAATACAACTTTTTACACCCTTGAACCTTTCCTAAATTTCACATGGTAGAAGGTATCACTGCCATGGATTGAACAACAGCTAACAGAGTGCACATGTGGTACCCAGAAATCAAATTATCATGTCAGACGACTGGTTCACATATCTATGACTCTGGGTAACATCCTCCATAGACTGTGTCTGCAGGGTGCAAAACCTTTGAAAAAAACCTGGGAGATGACTGGATGGATGATCACTGTTGTTGGCTGGTGGTTACCTCTCCCTTTTGACACAACTGAACCAAACCCTTAGCTACCACCTCCCACTCCTCCAAGATTGTGATAGCTCCAGCCCCTCTTTGAACAAGTGTATATCATGATATCATAACTTAGTTAAGTTCCCTGTTTGTTCATGTTTTATGTCTTGTCATGTGTTTCCTGTTTTATTTTTGAAAATTCAACTGTCTTCCCTCGTTTCTTTAGATGTTGCTTCCTGTCTGCGTTGTCACACCTGATCCCTCATTGTGCTTCCCCATCACCTCATGTATTTAACCCTTGTGTCTTCCCCTGTCTTGCTGCCAGATTGCTTGTCCCATAGTGTCACTTTCCAGTGTTCTTATCAGAGCCATAGATTGATCAAGTCTCACTCTGTCTGGACTTTGCCTTTTTGTCTTCTTCTTGATGATTCTTGATGATTTGTGTACCAGATTTTTGGACTGACAGTAAACCTTGCCTTTTGCCTCATGGACTTGCTTTGTCAGCTGTACTGAGTTCTTTTGGTGCCAAGAGTGTTCCAGTCATGACAGTGTATGAGCTTGAAGCTAAGCTAATAGCAAGTATTTGGCCAACTGCCATTCAATGTTATTATGAAAGTCCTTGCATGTAATTTGCCTGTAAAGTAATGAAATCCATATTTTGTGAATACATTTGATTCAATGAGAGTTAAAAACACTTGGTCAAACATCTTTGCATTAAATCTGCATTTAATACCCTACACTGTTCAATTCAACCTTTGATGCCCCATTTCATTGAGACCAAATTAACTGTAAGGACATGGGTTGATAACCCTGAATCCAAATAAAATCAAAAGGCACAAGTTGCATAACGAATATCAGCCCCTCCATGTAGTGACCAAAAGCCTTTTAACAAGACTGTAAACCCGTTTATTTGCTTTTCTGTCTGTATGTCCCTGCCTGTTTGTCAAAGTACTTTGTAAACCTCTGTTTTTAAAAATACTATACAAATAAAGTTTTATTATTATCATTATTATTATCATCATCATTATTATTATTACTGCTGTAAAGATCTGGTTTTACCCCAGCATTTATGATGTTATGATCTATATGTTTTTATCCAATTAAGCATGACATGTTTTTTAATCAATTCTGGCTGTAACATTTATTTGCTACTCATTTCCTATCAGCTTATATCATAAATCAAATACCTCAGCATTTGTTTCTTGTTCAAAAAAGAAACTACTCAGGTCTATTTCACTAATAGTATGTTCTTCTTCAAACAATCTGCAGATATTTTTTTTCTTTCAAATTCTCATCACAAAACACACAAAAGATCTGTTTTTAATCACTTACAGGTATCTGTTGGTGGCAGGTACTCTCCACATCTGAACGCCCTTCAAAGAGCCCTCCTTTCCTACAGTAACGCTGACGTTTTTGTTCCTGTAGGTGCTGTCACACTGGGCCTGGGTTGGACCGTGGGGGCCACTGGCACCGCATGAGTTAAACCACCATGTCATCAATGAAACTTCTGGTAATTCAAACAAAAAGAAGAACACTTTCAAGAAATGGTGGGTTTTGGAATTTGGCAAATTAAGTTCCTTTATATTATCTTGCAAACTAAAACAGGTATAAAACATGGTAGACCTTGACCTTTTGAGATATCTAAAATAAAATAATCATATGGGGGGCTAGGCTGGATGGCATTATTTTTATATTTTTCGGACTGAATGGCAATACAGGATACTTATAAGTTGATATTCTCTTTACATAAAAACACAAATAATTGCTACAATACCAGATTGATATGCTTTGATATGATTTTAGATTTATATATTTAAAAAATGACAACTGTTTGCTATCTTAGCCACAAAAGTAAAAGACTAAGACATCCAACATTGACAAATATTCATTTTTGATTATCAGAAAATTGAAGACAGACTCCTACATACTGTCTTAGTTGGATACAAACATTGGCAACATTTCTATTTATAGGGTAATAAAAAAATCAATACACTTGATTGCCATGTATTTCTATTACAACTTATGTGAATTTAACTTGAATTATAAAAATAAATAAATATGATAATTCCCCTTTTATTTTAAACATTTAAAACTGATTATCTTGATGCCAAAAAGTAATTATTGTGATTGGTGCTCAAGGTTAACAATATTTTTACTGAGTAGAGGCCTGGCTTTCGTTCCCCTACCATGTCAACATAAAAATGAACAAAACAGTCTTAATCTGTATCTTGTTACTTAAGAAACTGTTATTCAAAACGTTTATTTTTTTACAACCATAACATAAAGTGAGGCATCTTGTTCCATTTGATTGAACTGCATTGGCAGCTGTAATTATAGGACGACAGGATGACTCTGGTCAACTAAACATAAAGGCACTATGAGCAGGGTAACAGTGCAACAACTACCACCTTACGTGCAAATTAAGCAAGAGAAATGGATCAGAACTGATTAAAACAAAATGTGTTATGGTTTGAAATTATGTTTTGTATTTTTGGTTAATTAGAAGGATTGTTATGCTTTTCACCTTGTGTTTTCTCTCTGCAGTGCAGGCTGTGGCTGGGGGCGTGGCTGACCTACATTCTGTCAGAGTGCAGCAGGGCACACCTGAACTCAGTTTCCAATCATCCACCTTTCCATAAAGACCGGCTCAGTCTTCACTCCAGTGCCAGATAATTCCGTCTCATTAGGTAGTGCCAAGCTCAGAGGTTGAGCTGGATGCAACTCTGTTTGTTGAGAACCTTTTTGGCTGATCTGTTTTTCCTGTGCTTTTCAGGTCTGTGCCCTGCTGCTCCTTTTTGGTGTCGGGTCTGTAGGCAGCCTACCTCGGCCACAGCCTGCAGAGATTTGTTTGATCCTTTTTTTTGTGTCTTGAAATTTATTGTTTCTCTGGTGAGACAATTAAAAGACTTTGTTTTTTCAAACTGCTGAATGTCTCCTGCTCATTCTGGTCCAACAAAAAGTCTCAGGCCTTAACAAAATGAGCATCATTCTTGGACATTCACAAGGTATCCACAGAGATAGCTGGAGCTGCACAGTACCTGATGCTGATGGCTCAGGAAGGGGACTTAAGAAATCCTCCAAGTGCTCCATGGTCAAAAGAGAGTTGAGATCTAAGGAGAAGCAGTACACCAACAGAGAGAGAAGTTGGAGAACAGGGAACAATGAGTTACTAGCATCCATATGGAAATCCCTGAAGCATAAAATCAATTCAGACAAAGAGAACCAAACATTGAAAAAGATAAAACAGTTCAAGGGAGGGCATTAGAATTAAAACCTGAGACATATCCTCAGACTAATTCAAGACTATACTTTTCCTTCAGCTCTTTTCATCTGCTTGAGCATACAGCCTCAGCGTATGTTTTTGGTTTCACGGTTACTCTCATTGTTTTTGTAAATGCTTCAGATTTAAATGCAAGCATTCATTGCAGTCTACACAAACCCAGATTCTGCAACAAACACACTGTCCTCCATGGAGGTATTTCCTAAACACTGATCTTGAGTGAACAAAGAGAGCAGTCTTGGTCATGTTTTGATGGAGATGTTTCTCCAGCACACAGAAGAGCAGCAAAAAAGATCAAATGTAGGACAAAGGACACAGATAACCTTAGCGGGGCTGTGAAAAGTGCTCCTCCAGTGGGCTATAGTGAAGTATGTTTCAATGTGTGAGCTGCAACTGAACACTGATGGAGAAACCGAAGTCCAAATTCGAAGGAAGTCATCATACCTCTGTTATGTTCAACTATAAAATACTGTACATTTCAGTGAAACAAAAACAGTCTGTCAATCAGTGTCCACTGGAATAGAAATACCTAATGGTCAGGGACCAATTTTTTAAGAGAGTGCAGAGCTGATTCCTGACAAGAATTGACTCAATGATATGACAGGCTGGGTTCAGAATTTATGGACTCAATTTCAGTGGGAATTCTGCACAAAACCTTAAATTTCCATGTGCCCCTCTGGTGCGTATAGCTTACAGCATCAAACCCCTTAAGTCTGAATCCTGCTCTGTTCTGTTGCAAAAGCCCCGTCGTTTCTCTTTTACAACGAGGAGACGAGCAACAAATATTTCAAAATTCAGCCAAAGCAGTAGTGGTCTCAACAGATCTCTCCTTCTTACAAGAAATGATTGGAGGAGGAGGACGTGTTACAACCTTAAGGGGCGAGGTGCACATGCAAGATGAGTGACAAGAGGTAAAATCAGCTTTAATGCCAAGTAGGCATAAACATGGAAAATGTTGTAGAATAAAGCACAACAATAACATAATACATATAACAATAACATAATCTTACCTGTTATAAACAGGTTATAATAATACCATACTTAAAAGTGATTTTTATCACTTTATTTGTTTGATCACAAGAACATGCAGTTTAAAAAAAGAAAAGACTTGCTATTAAAACAATGATAAATGTAATCAGAAATCTGATGTATATGAGTAAATACAAATTAGTTCCTGATGTCACTCTTCATACTTCATAATAGCCTCATACATTAGAAACATTTCTGATTTCTGGAGATGAGCAGACACAAAGATGAGAGCCTTCCAGACTAACAGGACCATTTTTAAAGTTACATTATAATTCTGAGAATCTCTGAGTTAACTAACGACACTCTAGGGTCCTGAACTGAACATGCCATTGGCAATAAAACAAGAAAAAATCCCCTTTAGTGAAACCTCTTTCAGTTTTGTTCACACTAAAATAAACACAGGAGTGGCCTTTCAATCCAACTAACAATACTTTTTGACATTAAGGTTAAGCTCTAGTGCCATGTACAATACAACTGTCATTGTATCTTTAGTGGGGTGGCAAAACAACATTTTTCTTATATAGAAAGTCTTCTCTGATGATTGTTTATATGAATGACCAAGCACCTAGACTGACCCTGGCAGGGGAATGTTGGCACACACTGGTACAGGGGTTGCAGAAAAGCATACAGTGTTGGTTATCCTTCATCACAAACACGAACAAAATAGTGCAGCAAAGAATTGAATGAGTGTTCGTGTAGCTCAGAGCTACAAGCAGGAGTCATCACTCTTTACAACAGATTTTCTTCTCAACATTGTTCACAGCTATGGTCCGATCTCATAGAGGGACCTCTCACAAAGTAATGAGCAGAGACATGAGGCTCTAAATCTAAGACAGATTTATTGTCTTGTGGTCATCATTAGCTTTTAAGTTTATTAGGCTATAAAGTGGGGCCTGTATGACATTTGCTGAAAGTGGTCCCTGTGTCCACAAATGCCCTACATGAGTCTTCTCAAGACGTCAGAGTGAACCATCCCTCCTTTATCGTCACATGGGAATGCAATAGGGTTTTCAAGTACTGTTCAAGATTTGGCCATAGTTAAAAAAAGAATAGAAATGCCTATAACTTGACTTTACAGACTTGATAATAGTAATTTTCTACTTTATTTATCTAACTTGTATAGTTTAATGGTCAAATGTACAAAAATTGTGTACTATTTTAAATTCATAATACATATACTGTTAGTAGTCAACTATGTGCAATAAGGCCAAGCATTACTTATGTTTTGTCATTTTTTAAGGTCCAATATTATAACTACTGTTTTGCTGAAATCTGTATCCCACTAAGTTGCACACCAAATTTTCTTTTTAGCTGTTCGTATTGGCAAAAAAAGAAAATGTTACCATTATAAGGGTCATATCCCAATTGTACCCCTTGGCCCTTCTCCTTCGTCTTATCCCTTGTCTAACCCTAACTTTGGCTCTCTGTTTTAAAGGTCAAAAGGAGGGGTCGAAAACACGCTCCTAAGACACAAGGCACCACTCGATTTCTGTACGTCATCACCCAGAGCCTGACTGTGACGTAGACAGATGCGACACCAGCTGTAGCTATGGCCGAGACAGCTAGCTCGTTTTAGAAAGCAATTTTAAAACAAGACCAGCAATTCAAAACATGATTAACATTTACTTGATGTTTAATGTGTTTCAATGGTTCAATAAATAATGATTAAATCAACAGTGTACCTTTGTTAAAACAGGCTGCTCCAACTGCAATGTCATCAAGAGCAATATCAGCATTCGACCCTTCTGCCCAAACAGCAGTCACCTTAACATGGAACCTAAAGTACAACACATACCATACAAGTTTCTTCAAATGTGCAGTTTGTAGCAAAGTAAAATTCAAAATTGAAAAATGACCGCATTTTCTGTTTTCATTTATGTACCCATATTGAAGACCAGTGAGCTCAAGAGCAACATCTTCCCAGTCATCAGCCCACTGGCCACTTCTCTCCCACACCAGAGGTGCACTGGTTGTCCCGTTTTCCTCAATTGCCACCACCAATGAACCATTGAAGTCACCGTAGAGGTACAGAGAGAATCGTAGCTGTACAGAAAAATGTTAAAAAATTGTTTGCAAGGGATGAGTATATGGTGGATAGTCCCAAACTGAAAAGTCACAGTAGTATCAAAACAAAATGAATGTACTACTGTAGCCTGGATAACTGACCTGACAGGCAGTAGAAGACACTGGGGGAGGAAAAGTGGAGCTCTGAATGGACGCCTCTCGGATGGCATTATTTTCTCTGACCTGCAAAAACAGGAAGTGCCCTGGAGGTGCAGAATGAAAGTTATGAAGCAGAACCAAAACACTGACATGCTCACCAGGTCATGGAATAAACTTTTGTTCAAATGATTAAAATAAAAGATTTTACCAAGGCTGAAATAGTTTCTTGAAGGCCCTGGAAGCAAAACTTCCATTTTTATGATTTCAATACAAAAACACAATTCAATGTGTCATGAGACATCTTTCAAAAGGTGCGAGAAAAAAACATCTTTCTTACAAGAAAACCTCGTTCTAAACCAGATTATTTTACAGTTAAGATGATTCTTCAGGTCTATAAAGGCGGGATCTATACAGTCCTATTACTCTGATTGACAGATGTCAGTCAAATCAAACCTTGGGAAGAGTCTAAATCCAAAATGACCTCAAAAGGAGCAAGACTCACTTTGCTCCCCAACATGTCCTTTTGGTGGTCTTCGGCTAAATAGTGGTGCAATGAAATATGCTCCACTTGACTGTCCTGTACCAACATAGCAGGGTATGATTGGCTGTGGTTTTCTCTACTTGAGACAGTTGTTGGTGTGTGGTGAGCTAAGCTCAAAATGGCGTGGAAAGATTTGTTCCCTTCAAGCGTCAACCTGCCAGAAGCCCATGAGGAGGTGCCAAAAGCTGTAGTACCACAAGTGTCAACCTCAGGCTGGCTGCAGACTGACACCATGATGACTGTATACAGGACAAAGGCGGTTTTTACAGTCTTAATGCACCTCTTTACCCTCTGGTTCAAAAATGGCTTCAGTCTGAAACTATAACAGATCTATGTGCTCTTATTGTGACAGGGGTGTAGGAGGATTTTTTGAGGAAATGTGGCGTTACTGTTACTCAATATGGCAGCTTCCATTTAATGGTATCAGAGGCAGTCCAAAGGCTCCTGTGACATGGCTTTGTCAAATTCTTTTACACTCTATGGTTACCTCAACCAAGAAGAGGTGGACTGGGCAGGTGTAAAGTAGTTTTGTTGTCCTCAAGTGCGCAGGACTTGCAGAGTTATTTGTTACATCCTCAGTGTTTGTCTAAAGTCCACCCACTTTACATCCAGTTACTGAGCACACTCAAAAACTTAACTGCTGATACTTTCAAACAGAGCAAATATCAGTCTGAAGATTTCTAGATATAAAATAGTACGCATATATGATCTTTAATATCATAGAAAGTTTTTGTTGATTTGTGTTCCTTGGGCCTTTAAAGACAAGATACTTAATCTTCTTTAATTACTGAACAGGAACCAGAGGCCTTTAATGGAAATATCATGCTGAAAGGCATTAAAACATTAGTTCAGGTTAGTTAAAGCATAAATAAACTGCAGCTGCATTTATAGAGTCCATATAAACTCTGTCATATGCAGAAATTTCATATGGTTCTATCTAAGCTTTACTAACATTAGCCTTGTTTTCAACGGAATAAAATAATAAAATTAAGCTTGTTTGACAAAGATAATTGCTTCTGAGTAAACTTAATGTTAAAAGTAACCAAAAAACAGGAAAACATTTTGCTTTGATTAACTTCAACACTGAAATATTCATGAGAATAGAATAAATCAGCAGCGTTCCTCAGTTTTGGCACAGGGAAATTAGAACAATCTGATTATTAAGAACAGCAATTCACTAATATTGTTCTTGAACACACACGCACGCACACACACACACACACAGAATGCAAACCTGGTGTACGCTGCAGGGCAACACCCTGCATGTCTTCTTCTAGAAATTTGTCTCCTGTGACCCTTCTCCACGCTGAATGATGATGGGACACTGACCAGCCACAGGCATCAAGTTCAAATGAGCAGTGTGAGCCAAACAGAAGATCAGCTGGAGTAAAGAAAGTTTGTTACTTGCGTTAGAGAAGAAATCACTACATCAGAAATGGAATTATAACTACAGGTCTGTGTGGTCTATCATGTTTTTGATTATTATAGATCTACAGTCTTTCACTATACTTTGGCACTGGTGTCGTTTTTCATTTTAAATACCTTATTGTTTTTCTCTGTGACCTGTTTTAAATCTGTAGCTAATGTATTGTCATGATATGCACCATACAACCCCACTTCAAATATTCCCATACATTCCTGTAAGTACCATGTTCTCAAAGCCAAACCCAAACTTCTCTATGACCCTACCTCCTCTGTCTTTGTTCACTTCGAGTTAAGTGTGAGCTTAGTGCAGATGTTTGTTGGATTGCCAATTTTAGCTGAAAATTGTTTTATGTGCTGTTCATCTGATTTTTCTTACGGGCACCAAAAATAAGGTTCCAATTTTGAATTATCAGCTGTTTCTTCTTATTTGGTACTCTTAAGATGACACTCTGCCATTGTGCATCTACATATGGTTTTCCATAGGTTGGCAAGACAGTTTCTCTCTCTCTCTCTCTCTCTCTCTCTCTCTCTCTTCGTGTTGGTGGGACTGATGGTTAGAGAAGTTGAGGTTCATATACAAAGTGTTTAACTTCACTCTCCTTTTGGAAACTTAAATCACTAACATAGATTTGCATCAGCTATATCAAATCTTTCATTTTTTTTAACAATGGTCAAATACACTTCTTTCTCCAAATCATCTTTTGCTTTAGTAAAGGAGTGTTTACTTAAAAGGACAGTTGTTGGAAGATGCCTTGGACAGAATTAGACCAGCTGTTCATCATTAAGACAAAAATCTGATTCTTGTAAGACAACAAAAAGGGTCAATCTGAAATGAAAAGATTGAGTGCTGTGTCTTACTTAACCAAAATATGTCATGAGCTCTGTTACAGAGGAGATTTTTCTGCCAGTTAAAAATAAAAATGTTTGCGACTCAGCTACTTTCCCCAAGGGATCCACAACTTGGGGGCTGTAAACAGCCCTGATTCATTGATTTAAGCCATGACTGAGGCAAGGTTTGTTGGTTCTCACTGTGGTGAAGTGGGTTTTTTTCTGGACTTAATGATTGATGTGTTTCACTGAAAAAAAAAGGCAGCGTTGGATTTGTTGGAGAAGAAAACTATCATCTATCTTAAAACAACAAATCTGCAGCATGTTTTTCAAATCCGGGATTTCAAAAGAAAAAAAAAATTAACTGGCTGCACCATATTATGATTCATTGGCTGATAGCCTAGTGTTGACATGTAGGGTGTGAATTCAAGATGAACATTTCTTGTCAATAAAAAAGAGCATGAGTGGATGAGAACATTTGTATCATCTGAGGATTGAAGAGTAGCCAGGTTTCACATCAGTATAACATTTAATTCCTGGCTTTAGATATACAGTGAGAAAGCTTTTGGCATGGAGTAATCTGGTCAGTTACAGGATTAACGGATCGGCATGCATTTAAAGTTTAATACAGCTAATGAGAATGCACTGCAGCCTGCCAGAATCCACACACTGCACTTCAGGACTGCTGCACTGCACACTGGCTCTGCTCAGCTCTCCACCTGCAGTCACACACAGTGAGGCTCTCACACACACACAAACAACTCCTTTGCTTCATTTGTTCCCACACTCCTACTTACTGGCTCAAATTAATAGTGCAGATCAAACTGATCAAATGTGATTCATCATCACAGCGGGGTAAACCTCTTAAGCCAAGAGTGAAAGTCCCTTCTGAAGTATGACTGATAATTATGGAAGGCTACAACTGCCTCCCAGCACCATCCTCTTGAATTCTGTGATTTCATGCAGTAAATATCAAGAAAAAACTCACCACAGATGAAGCCCTCATCCTCTCCAAGAGGGCAGTCGGTGTGGAAGTTGCACACTTGGCTCTGGTCGATGCAACCTCCTGAGTGTTCACAGTGAAATGAATCCCCACAAAACGCATCAAGCTCGTTGATCGGACCTGCATCACAGCAACCCCATCTTAAATCTATAAGTCTGCAATCACACATCAATTCATAGAAAGCCTAAAATGAACCCAGAGCAATTCAAGCCATGAACTCCTGAAGTGAGTTGCCCTTTTTATTTTCATTTCCTTTGCATTTAAAGAGAAGCATTTTGTTTGTTCCTACTTTAGTCAACAGAGTCAAATGTTCAACTTTGGGCCATGACAGGAGCACATGACCCTTTATCTAAATAATATATGTGTACAGTATACATACATGTAAACATGTCATCTATGTAAGGTGGAAAACAATAAAGACACCAGGGCTGCGCTTCAAGACTCTTGACATCAGGCGCATGATCGGGCCCTAAGGGTCAAGTCAAAGAATGATTTTCATCTTTATTACTATCACATGATGCTGAGTTATATTTAAGATATAGTAACACTTCTTTTAAAGTCTATAATGCAGACCTGTAGCTGCATACTGCAGTAACACCAACAGCTATTTGAAGTATCAAGAAAATATTCTGATGTCAGACTGATATGAACAGACTTATTGCCGTCTATGTTTATCATAGGTTGATAAACAATTTTCATCAATGAAGTTTCCCAAAAACTGCTAAGACCTAATTCTAATTTTCAGAGAGCCCCAGATCAATAATATTTGGCCTTATCAGTGATGTTATTGACTCTTATGAGTCCGACTACAAAGGCTCATTTATCATACCAGCGGTGCCACATTTATACGTTTTTACTGTGGGGATGAGCTTTGCTAGTGTTAGCTTTGTGCATCAACCTAACCCAAAGGACCATAGCCTTCTTTTTGGTCATTGTCTTGAAAAAAAAAATCAGTTATTACAGGAAGACTGCACACACTCTTGTATTAATGGCTGCAGCAGGATGGACATCGTTCTTATCTGCTCAAATCAGTCTTGAAAAGGTTTCCTTAACTTTGCAGTGAGTCTCGTCGGTTCAAATATAAATCCAGTGTTTGAATCCATATGCAATTGACTGGATAATATAATAACTCACAAAGAGAATATACAGCCTAGTGATGATGTGTTTAAGGTCTGCTTAAAAAAATGACATTTCAGCAAATGCAAGAATTGTAATCATGATACTGTATGTTCAAATGTTCCAAGTAGAAAGGAAAAATCCATTTTTGGAGAAGAAATTCATTGAATGCTGCCGTTTGTGGGCAGCATTTGTTAAGTTTGTTCTTTTTCTATTCACTGAAAAAGACTGCAAGGTCCAGATAAAAAAAAAATCATATAAAATAGATACAGATAAAATATACTGTCATCGTCCTCCCAAATAAAAAAATAAAAAAATAAAAAAATACAGCTTGACTTGACAAGGGGTCGATTGGCCAGTTCAGCGCAGTTCAGCAGCATATTTTCAACTACTCTGCATTCTGTCTACAGTCTATGCTTTGAAATGGGCTTGTCATCCTGAGCCAATGGTAGGATGTCTTTTTTTCAGACAGAAATATACTTAGTATCCTTCTTTTAAGTGGGAATCTGTGAAACAGATCAGTTTTTGGGTGAAACAGAAGTCAGCTGCCTTAAAATTCAACAAAACACCTCCACTGGTTCATTTTGTTAGCGTGTTTGAGAAAACGTCCTTCAAATTTTTTTGTGAAAATTTCAATTCAGCTCATCACAGTTCAATAAAACACAATGTCAAGGAAATCAGGATTTGAGGTCAAAATTCAGGCCTTAAAAGGAATCCAAATCTAGGATTGCACTGCATTACAGGACTATGAAGAAGGACAGCCCAGGAGATACTGGGAATAATAAGACTTCTATCCAATAAGGCCACAGTGGGAAATTAGATGAATATATGGGCATGACAGAAAAGCAGGGCAGGGTAATTTGCAGCAGTAATGACAGAGGAACATACATTGACTCTGGAGTTATAACAAGAAGCTTATGCAGCTAAGCAAATATTACTGAATTTATAAGTGGTTCATATTGTAGTTCATAGGGTGAGATATGTTTACATGGCCTGTACATGACCCTAAATAAATAAAATAAAAGAAAAAACAGTTTGATAGAGTGCGATGAAGAGGGAAAAGTGCTCAAGAGAACGCTGATGGAAAGGAGATGATGCATTTATTCTCTAAAGCTTGTGGAAATAATAATATAATAATGATAAACTTTATATGTACAGCACTTTCAAAAACATTGGCTTACAAAGTGCTTTGACAGCAAACAGGAACATAAGACAACAAAGCACAAGAGTTTAAACACAGAGGAAAAAAGAACAACCGGAAAAGGTTATGATGATGATTTTTTTTAATCATTGAATTTAGGATGTTATTGTTTTACAAATAGTATAAACACTGGATATTATTTGTAAGTTTTGCCCATGCTTAACGGCAATACAAGCAATTATCCTGCATTTGAAGTTGACTTTTTATATTTACACCTTCACATATTTCAGTGCTTAAGTGGTTTCAGGTGGTGTGCACAAGTTACAAAATGCATGTGGTTAAAATGTCCTTGGATCGTTTCATTTCCAGACCAGATCAAATGTGAATGCTGTTAAATGGCCACACAGGCTATCCTGTGTAAGTTTAGGGACGTAGCGAGCATTTGGATGTAGACAGTCAGAAGCTGGAGTAAACACTCTGGCTCCAGGTGAAACAGCTGGTTGTTCTGTCTGAGCAGACCCCAGCTGACTCCAATTAACTAGACCCTTTAAACAGAGACATGGTCTGCAGCCACACGTACAGGGGGAGTAGGAATCAAGCACAGCAGATACTCACCTGAGTCACAGTCTATGAGCTCCAGGGAGTCCAGTGCCACAGTGGCCCCGTCTTCCTCCAAACAGGAAGTGTAAAGTAGGGTCACCTGAAAGGACTCATCCATCCGGCCAATCATAGTCTCTAAAACTTCCCACTCTCCCCTGCAACATCCAATCAGAGAAGACCAAACTGCATAAAACAGCATACTATATATTTATATATTGATTGCACCAATGCATTGACAGTGATTAATGTTTAATTTTATTTCTGGTTTAACCAAAGCAAACACTGAGAGCCAGATTCACAAAGGAAATGCAAAATGCTTTTGCAAGGAGTTCGAATGAGAGAAACACAACATACAATCCTTAAAGTGTGCTAAAAAAGATTTGTACAGAACCTGCATTGCCACACAGACAGCCTTCAGTGTGCATCTGTTTTCTTTGCATGTGAGTAAAAAAGAGTACATTATGTTGCCATCTTACTTTGCAAATAAGTCTTGTTTCTGGCACTTATCTAATGCCATCTGTTTACACAACATCAGGACAGTATGTCAGATATGTGCATCTAATTTCTCATTTCTCACTGTTTACTCAATTGCTTATGTGTGCCATTAGATTAACCTCATTTACAATATATCTGTCTAATTAGATATCTACTTATTAGTGGTCATTAACAATTAGACTAGTATCAGGTTGTGATAAATGCAAAAGAAAAGAGGTTTCTGAAAAGTGCAGTGCTTCATGGTTCACTGATAGGATTACACCCAATTTATGTGGTGTAAGGTTGTGGATCATGTTTACTCTTTAGGCAAACAGCTCTGAGGCATTGATACGGTGGTAATGATGAATACTTTCTGGACATATGTGCGCTTGAGTGTATTTCTGTGGTTGTGATGGTCTTTGCTGCTGAATTGTCTGAACTACTTAAATGAGGTACATTTCACTGCTTTGACAAAAAAGTAAGAAATTATTTTTAATTTTAGGCACCCACCAGCACAATTTTTAATCTATGCCATGTCCTCAGTTTCTATCTCTCATTGTGAGGTTTCTTGACAGGAGTTTAGATTTAAATCTTCACTTTTGTTATAAGTAATTTCTATCTAAAAACTTGAAGGTTTTGTCTGTCTAAATCTGCCTTTGTCCTCACTGCTTGGTGTAAAATGATTGTACCCGTTTTACACTGGAAGTATTTTGTTCGTCAGCATTTGCTACGTGTGCAAGCACTGCTGAATGCGTGCCACCACAGCTTTTACACCAGGCACATGTATGTCCTGCAACCTCAGGACTTCTCCTTGCCATCAAAGCTCTCTCTCTCCCCAAATATTTCATCCCAATAAAGAGCCTCTATTGAAAGTTTAGGAAGAACCACAATTCATCTCCCCACAAAGAACCTGAGAAGGCAAACTGAAGCTTTAATTCTGAGAGGCACAGACAAGACGAGTACTTGGATAGTTTCTGTCTCTTCTGTGATATATGTGTCTGTACACAAACCACATGGATTAAGTTAAATATGGCTCATTGCAGATGCCCATCCATCTCCCTTCTGTCGCAACCAATTAAATAAATTTGTTTATAGAGTCTGCATCGAGAGACACAAATGCTTTTAGCTGCTCTGGAGAAAGCTGGAGCTTAGCATTAGATCAATAGGAAATACCTGCTTCCTTTGAAGAAGAACACACAGAAAGACCACTGACCCCTCACTGTCCAGGAGACTGTCCCATATGAACGATAAAAAACATTTTCTGTATTGAACATCAGAAGCACTGAAGGTGAAGTTATTAGTTTCGGTGCCCTTGCTCCAGCTAAAAGCCTGTGTCACCTTTCATTGCAGAGATCTGAGCTGTGATTTAATAAGTGTGACCTATACATTGAATGTACTACAATCAGTGAAGATGCAGACCTTAGCTGTCTGTAGGCCTGTCACGATAGTCAATAAATCAATTAACCGAACGATAAATAAAAACGTCCTCGGTAAGTTTGCCGGCCTCGATAAACTGACACGTGCATGCATGCTTGTTTTCCTCCTCACTTTCTACCAAAGAGGCTGAATGAGAAGATGGGTCACTACGTCTCTCTTTCTTAACACCGGGGTGCATTGGTGCTATAGCGGATTTAACGAATTTATAGCGGAGTGAGCATCTTTCGAACATGCGATCTCTGGGGAGAGGCGGGGCCGCTCGCGCGCACACACGGAGAGAGCTGAAGTGAGCGAGAGGAGTAATGAGGAAACACACGCTAATATGAGTGAATTCACGAAAGATACGGTTCTGAAGCCGAATGTCACAGCCCCCGTGTGAGAATGTGTTGGTTTTAAACAGAATGAACAGGGTGTGAGCTCATGAACACCGACGAGCAGATATGTCTGAAAGTAGTGACGACGAAGAAGAGGAGGTGCTGCAGAGCCTTCGTCTTTGCCAGTCAGCGCCGACTGAGGTGTTTGGTTGGCAAAGTACATATAAAACAGCGCAAAATGATGCGCAAACAGACAGTGTCGTTCGCTACACTGCAAAAGAAATGCAACCCTTCAATACGGTTAAAAGCCAGCAGTGTTACAAACGTTTGACAGACAGAACGGATTGACTGGGAGAAAGTACATGTCACAAACAATTCCTGTATAAACTCCCTTTTATTTATTGTTTTGATTGGAGTTTCGTTTTTTCTTTACAGAGACAGGGTCTATTTTTATTGTTTTTGATTAGTTTAATTATTTTTATTTACATGCATTTTTCCTATAAGAGAGCCATTTTCATTTTCATTGTTTTTTTCCATCTTTTTTGTTAAATTTATTATATTAGCTGTATAATTTGTTTTATTTAAAAGATCCTGACCTTCCAGTTACAGTTAAATACTCTGAGGAAATTAAAGTTTCTTGCTTTTGATATGGTGTACTCACTTTATTATGACATATATTATAATTACATTAATGAAAAAATGTGAAAAAAAATCCAAATAATATTGACAATAATATCGTTTATCGTCAATAATTCTTTGGACAATTATCGTCCAGCAAAATTTGTTATCGTGACAGGCCTAGCTGTCTGACACTAATTAAATGGACATGGGCTGCATAACTTATGATTACAACAAGGGACAAATAAGTATTCTGCTCTAACATTCCCACTAGGGCTCGTAGAGCGTGTTTAAGTTCATTTCCAGACCTGCGATCATCACGCCTCCTGTGAGTGAGTACCACGGACTGAACAGTTGAATCCGGGACGACTGGTTTAATCAAGACTGTGAGGTTCCCCCATGTTGCACCAGCTTCATACAGAGCCACTTGCAGCATGCAGTCCCTGGTACTTCCTGGCAGCACTGGGCTGGTGAGGTGGTACTCACATCTACCAGGAGCTTCGGCAGCAGGGTAGGAGCTTAAGTGGAGGAAGTGACCTGAGGTAATGAGACAAGAGCAGAGAATTCAAAGGCTGTCCTTCTATAAAAGCAGTAAGGTCTGACTTGGTCAAAATGTAATATGCAGTATGCAACAGAAGATCTGCAGGATGCCAAAGTAACACAGGTGTCCTCATTTAAAAAAGAAACAGAATAAGAACTTAGGTCTTGTCCAGTCTATGTCATGTAATGTTTTGCTGTTTCCAACAATGCAATTTGCCACCCAATCAGAGGTCAAAATGGCTGACAGCATCAGCATGAGTCCATGGTAGCAGTATCAGCACAGCGAGCTCAGGCAGTAGAATGTGAAGTTCAATCCGTTATTATGTTTTGACATGCCTTCAAATTCCTTTTAATGCTGCCTAGAACAGGCTGTTTGGAGTCTGTAGCTGTGTTTGACCATAACCCTCTCAATAAGCAGATGTGGCTGTAGCTTCCAAGTGCTGTGCTCTAATGTTTACAGTGGCCACTTAGACATGCCTACACATGCTCCTGAAATCAGAGGGTTGGAAACAAAACCTGGCTCAGGTAATGTCTTCCATCTGAGAGAGGTGGCATTTACCTTCATGAGAGGAAAGTTTTTACACAACTGTTTTTTTAACAACAGCACATTTTCTGGAAGGTGGAGCAAACAACAGGAGGAGAGGGGCGGGTTCCCATGTTGAATAATGTTTTTAATAAAGAGCATATTTTACAGAACCTTTAACTTTGTAACATTTACTGTGCAGTGACATCAATTAAATGTCACTGAATTAACTTTTTCAAGTGGTTTTGTAGTCAAAGCTCATCTCAGGTAAATGAAAATATATGTAAAATCACTGCTATTCAAAAAATACGTGTAAGCTTTTAACATCATAAATGTATGCTACAGTGCAGTAGAATTAGCTATTATAGGGAAATTGTTACCTTAGCCATAAATCATTCACTATGATAAATGCTTCAATAACCAAACAGAATATTAAAATGAACGTCAAAGAGAAATACACTGAGCCACTGTCAGTCAGATCTATAACTGGATTTCTAACATTTAAGTGTTTATATTGAGTTTCTCCTTAGCGAGTCTTGACATTCCTACCATTAGAGCTTCCCACTGAGTGGTCGGACACAGGCAACATCTCAGTATGAATTCCTGCCTGCTGTGGCGACACCACCGACCAGTCACTCTGATCAGAGTGATTTGATAACGTCCAGAAGCATGGAGCCTCAAAATCACAGGAGGTAACTGAAATAAGAGAAGACAGAGTTTAGTTTGTAACTTAGTTTCTAACAGTGAATATTTAAGGCAGGCAGTGATTTACTATCTCACACACCAGATAGAAAGCTCAGTATTTACCATTCAGGATATTTCTCACTTCCCCATCTGGACAGCAACCCATAAAAAGTATTTTGGAAGGGCAAAACCTTTCAAATACATATCCAGAATCTGACTGACAGCTTTTTATATCAATTACATTCATTATGGCTCCAACAGATGATGCTGTGGGCAGGTGCTACTGATGCAGAGTTAAGTACAAAATGCAATACGATGCGTACCACAAACTCTCACTAAAACCTGTTGGGAGAGGTGTGAAATTATCTCAAATTATGCTTGCAGTGTTGTACTTTGTTCTTCATATGAAAAAAGAAATATTACCCATGAATATAATAAAGGAAGCTGATCTGCCAGTGCCTCTGCAGTCTGAGCCTAATTGAACTGGATCAGTCTGACTGCAGAACCAGCTGCACTGCATGGTTAGTAAGTTACTATAAATTAGTGAAAAATCCATCCCATGAAAAGTATAACCAATCAAGAGTTTAATGGTTTAATGGGCAATTTAATGAACAGTTGCTACGTATATAGATATTAAACTTGCATATCACTTTAATATGAATTATCTGACTTCAAATCAAGTGTGAGAGTTACAAAATATGCTTTTTGGAGTTGTAATCGAGTAATTGTGTTAGAGGCCAAAAAGGAATTTGTGTTGCAAGGCTGCCTTGTATTTTGCTATGCTGGAGTGTCCAGTTTAAACAGATGGTTTGTTCTTGTTGGGTTTGCTCGTGGATATTTTTTGTACCTGTACAAAGTATTTTGTATCATTTTGATAGTCTTTGTCATACTCCATGAAGTATTCCCTATATGGTAGGGATCTCTTTTGAGAGATACGTGAGCTTTTAAGCAAAAGAAAAAGACAGAGTGCTTTTTCTTCTTGTCAAGAGAAACATGGAGAGGAACATTTTTCTAAAATGATGTCTTAACTTTTCACAAGGCAAAACACAGGGACAGACAAGCTAGAAAAAACTAGGCAAGCAGTCAGTACATCGCCAGAGAAGGTTATGGGAGGACTTTTCTTTCAGAAGTATAAACAAAAGTCTTACGTTGCCTGTCATCCTCTAAGCCCAAATGATGAGGAAACGGCTGATCAGAGTAACTCTCTTCCAGAAAGCGGTCCAACAGAGCATGACAGGCACTGATTACTGTAGAGAGGAAGACAGACAGAATATGTGGTTACAGTTATTGATTTACTTTAGAGGCCAAGACATATATTCATAACTTATTTCAAGCTGCTAAGCAAAATATTCAATCATCAGAGTCAATCCAAGCCTTGTGAGTCCAACTTTAGGGAATGATTTATTTTGTTTCAATCTTTTTTTATAATTTCCTTTAAAAATATTTTTTTTAAAATATGAACTGAAGAATGTCATAAATATCCAGATAGAGTTACTGTAGAATACCACAGCTTAAAGTTGAAGATGAAATAGTTTACAAAAATTGAGCTTATGCATCAGGTGTAAAAACATACCTTTATCTCATTCTCATTACCAACTGAACTATTTTACATAAGTACATCATCCTTTAAATACTCAGAGGGAGATATTTGATGAAAGCCATACAACTCTCTCATCCTGTTTTTGTTTTTGTCAGCATTTTACCATGTGCACACTGCAGAAGTGGTGATGCACTGTCACCTCGCAGGCTGCAGGCCCTCCAGGTTTAGTACACTCTAACATAAGTCATCTGACTTTAATCACTCAACCCTTTCAGTACTGGCATCTTAACATTCATGCCCACTTCAATTTACCCCGCATTCCATTGAGATCAGGTATAAACATGAGCATCCTCTGGCAAGGTCAGAAAAACATACTATGTAAACATCTTTTGGACATTCAGATTTAACCCTCTCACTGATCCTAAGTTTGCACATTGCAATGAGTTATTATCACTTTCTTTTACAAGCATCAGCGACACAAAATATTGGCTTACTGTTATCTGCAGATAATAGCTTCAAAATCTGGACTAGCACTATATTCAACTTTTACTGATAACTGATTAGGGATGTAACGGTTACTGGTAAAATGGTAAACCGCGGTAAAGTTTTCCACAGTAATCATTACCACGTCCTATAAAAATTTCAGTTTTACCGTGTTTGATTACCACAATGCGTCAAAAATGCATGGTGATGCTGCTCTTTGCCTAAAAATGACAGAACTATGAGGCTCTTCCTGGACGAAGCAGCCTCATGGGAAGTGTGCATGCGCAGTTTGCTTTTTTTGGCCTCAGCGAAAGTTACAAACAGCGGAGATTTCCCTCTGGAAACGGACTCTAAAGTCGGGTTAAATTTTGGATTTTACAAGGTTGCCAAGGGGAAACTGATAGAAGACAGTCACCCTGTCTAAACACAAAGCTGCAGCAAAAGAAAAAGACGTGCACGGTTAAAACTGCTGTAACTCCTCGAGTAAATGAACTGACCAAGCCGTGGAGGTAGAGAGAGAGAAAGAGAGCGAGTAAAGATTCAATGAGTCATACCCGAGAGAATTACAGGTGGTTTTTCAGTATTCTTTGTCTAAATAAAGCATAAATCTTGTAAATAATAGCATTAGTATCATTCTGGAGTGAGTTCTTGCTGTTCTTTTGCCGTTTATTCGCCGTATTTTGAAATGGATCATCTTTTTTCCGTCAAAGTTTGTGCTTTATGGATTTAATCGATCATACTCTGGAAAGATTAGAGCAGAAAATATCGATGATATCTGCCATGGAGAGGGAAGACTAGAGGAGAGTCACAAAGGGGGCTAACTGCAGTAAAAAAATAAAAATAAAAAAAAAGGCCATGGCATGGTCTTATATGAGGAGCAGTAACATGGACACTAATGCTGCAGGCAAACAAAAATCTGTGAGTTTATGTAAAAAAGGTTATTTGTTGTTCATTTTCAATTGTTTATGAAGAGAATCCTGTTCAAATCTGTTGTTTTCTTTTCTTGTAATTACACACTGTTCAAGCATTTATAACATAATAATGAAAAATACTTGCTAGAATTGTTTACTTTTATTTCTAATGAAAGGAGGGTAAAAAATGTACTCAAAGGGCATTTCTAGACACATTTATTGAAAAAAAGACAAAAAAGAAGTTTTATGATTATAATGTAAAAGGGGTTAAATGATTTCAAGACTGTGTTAAAATACTTTTTGAACATTCTGAGCACACCGCAACAATACCGTGATAATAATGATAACCGTGATAATTTTGGTCACAATAACCTTGATACAAAATTTTCATATCGATACATCCCTACAGCTGATATGCCAATATTCATGTACTAATTATCACTGATATGGATGCAGATGCAGCCACCTAAAACTGCACCACTTTCCCTGACAGGGCTTTGGCTGGTCCCTGACAGGTCCTGCCAAAACTTTATAAGGTTGAAGCTATGTCATCTTGTGAGGGAAGCACCATCTCATACACCGCTTTCACACTAAAATTAGTGGGTCAACGCAGGTTTTTTTAACGCGGGTTAACTCGCTAACAATCTGCAAGTGACTTCTTTCCCACTGCCAGCAGCCCCAGTGTAGGTACCAGATCTGTCTCCCCCGCCTGCACCTGCTGATGACACCACATATCTACGACAATTCTATGTGGCCAAACTACGCAACGCTAGATTGATTGATATATGTGTGAGAATTTGATGCATTTATAAGTCTGTCTGTATCGCCTTACTTCAGCTACTCAAATTTATGCTGTAATTATGTTTGAATGCTCATGGACAATTAATTAATATAATATTCAAATATGTAACTGTCTAAACATAATGTAACTGACACAACATCCTCCTAATTGCAGGAATTTTAATATACTTTTTCACATTTAAGTATTGAAATTACACAAATTTCATTGCTCATTTTAATACTGAATACTTTAGTCACATTTTTGGATCTACATCAAATGATCAACAAAAACTACAAAAGTCTACGGTCAATTTCTCTCCTAATTTTCCCACTGCAGATTTCTTTAGTTCTTGTCATCACTCTGTGTATACAAGCACACTTCTTTAGGATTTTTTTTTTATTACATATTATATTGTTCGTTATTGCTGTTATTCATCTCTCGCAGTCTTCTCCCGCTGCCTGCTTCTCTTCCGTGTTGCTGAGTGTGCTAGTATTGGATCCTGCCAATGACAAAGCGGGAATGTCATCACAGTGAATAGGGTGTTGGGATTTGCAACGTTATCAGCAGCCGCAGGCCAGGGGGACAGATCTGGTACCTACACCGGGTCTAATCACCAGCAGACGAGCTGCGTGGCTGTTTCTTTTCCCTCTAGTGCATCAAGCTGACACCATCACAGTGATAACATCATCAGCACACTGAAATATGTCCATGTAAACAATGGAAAGGAGCATGGAAGCCGAGAACACGTTGAACGGTTTTCTGTATTTGTACCTCTTCAAAAATGTACAAACTGGGCGCAGACTGAACAACCTTCGAGTGCTGATGACAAGAAAGTGGTTGGAATTTGTTGCCGAGATAGCGAAGAACCACATAAGTTACAGACGGAGGGAACAGACGCAATATTATGTTGTGGGCACATTATGCCGACGTGATGATGATGTATATTAGTGGGTCAACCCAGATGTGATGTTCACACTGAAGTCGATCGGAGGCGAGCTAATCAAAACTTGTGTTGCTTGCAGGGTCAATCAGCCCAGCTCGAAATGCAGATTAACCCCTTGCAAACTGCCAACAGGAGCTGATTGTTGCTTGGTTTAAACAGGTTTTTTGGTCAGTCTGAAAGGGGTAATAGAGGCATCTTACAAATTCATGAATGTTTTTTCGTCAGTGGACTTTAGGAACAACCTCAGAGAGGTGGCAGCTAAAAGTTGGCAGGCAGCTGGATCTGTATTTTTTACCAGGACCACAAAGTCTTCACTTGGGGCGTCGGTGGCGCAGTTGGATAGTGCGCTTGGTCAGTGATCGGGAGGTTGCAGGTTCAAGCCCAGCTCCGGGCGACACATGGCAATGTTGGGCAAGACACTTAACCCCAAGTTGCTCCCACTGCTGCGTCAGTGGCGTGTAAATGGGCATGAAAGGGCGTGAATGTGTTAGAGATACTGATGGAAAAACTAACTTAGAAACACAGAACCATCAGTGAGTGAATGTGAGTGCGAATGGGTGTGAATGGGTATGAATGGGTAGGTGTGACCTGCGGTGTAAAGCAGCTTTGAGGAGTCAAAAGACTAGAAAAGCGCTATATAAGCTCAAGTCCATTTACCATTTACCATTACTTAAAAAAAAAGATTTGTTGCTGTCAAACTGACAGTCTTATTGTTGCAAGGAACAGATTTAAAACAAGAAAAACAATCTACAACTGTTCTACTTTTGAATGTACCAATGCAGTGATAAGTGCAGCAATATAGTGTATGTGTGTGTTTTGCCACTAATGCAGCCAAAATGCATGGCTGATAATTTGTTGTAAACACTGTGCACCCCTACATCAATAGTTAGACAGGAATTATCAGAAATGGAAATATGATTGATATTTACAGCCGATATTTTCCCAGTACACATCAAGATAATCTAGCATATAACCCGATAAGGAGTAGCATTGTGTTTGTGGGGTTTGAAGCAAATCTAGATATTTTTGGGAGCGTGTAGGTAGAATCAGACATGAACAATCTGCCAAGGTAGTGTAACAAGGGTTGTGTATCATCTTCTGTCATGGATAGTTGTAATGTGCCCTGACATTTTAGTTTGATTGTAGTCATGCCTTGAACAAAATATGTTTATAATATTACGTATGTTTATAGTATTTGTGTATACATTTTCCAGCTACAAAAACAAAGACTTCTAGCTAATTTTAAGACTTTGAGAAAGGAAAAAAATAACACCAATGCCAACTTCCAATAATAGGAGAAAAAACCCTCTTCTTCCATTTCTTCCTAACCTTTTTCTGCTCTATCAGACACAGGTTTATAATTCACTGTCTCGTGACAATTGTATATCTTTGAAGAAATAAAATCTTCCTCTTCATTAACAGCAATGTTATTAGGACTTAAAAGCTCACTGCAGTTAATTCATTTAAAATGTTTTTTTCTTATGTA
The DNA here is from genome assembly GCA_036419115.1 of Scarus forsteni. NCBI lineage: Eukaryota > Metazoa > Chordata > Actinopteri > Labriformes > Labridae > Scarus > Scarus forsteni. Next base: position 35,080,549 of record JAZDUH010000451.1, read on the forward strand.
ATGTCTAACACAATGATTCATAGGGGTTGCCAACCTACAAATAGCTCTGTAAGATATTTTAAGATCTTTTCAAAGACTCTGAATTTGAAAACTAAATTAAATGACTTTGAAGATTTGCCTATGAACTGAAAATTACCCATACAATCTCATCAATACAAGAACACAGGATGCATGTTTGAATAAGTGCATTAAACAGTGTTTCGCTTATATTCATTTAAAGTTATTAACATTGTCATTATAGCAAGCTTAAAAGTAACAATGATTTTGAAAAAAACCCAGGTAACAAACAGAAAAGATGTCATCAATAAAAATATTTACATCTTCTTTGGAAACGATACAACAACCACAACAGATCATCAAGTCTTTGCTACATCTGGTTCATCTTTATCCATTAGACCAGCAGTGACACAGTGGTAACCTGTCTGATACGCTTCAAACCCAAGTATGCTGTCAAACATTACCCTTTATCATGACATGGATGTAAGAACCACAGGGCTGCTCCAGGAATAGTGCCATGTTGTTTAAGAGGCAGAACACTTCACACGTGACATGACATTCAACATACTAACACACATGACCAGTAATATGTGGGGTGGGATCATGCTGCAGCGGGTCATCTCAACACAACCTCTGAAAAGGCCTCTGGACAGTGACATTACTGTTTTCTGGAGCCTCTAAGGCAAGGTCTTTTGGGTCAAGCAGGACAAATTGAGTTATTTAAAGGACAGTTTATTAAAAGCAGTTCGCTCTGAAAATGATGTGGGCTGATGGCAATGGCAGTCCAGTTTTTAGTGGTAATTATGGAACAAAAGTAGCTTCTGCAAAAGTGCAGAAACCGGAAAGCCTAAACCATCATTGAAGGGGGATTCATGAAAAGGCCAAAAAAAAAACCAGAAAGAAAAACAGTTACAACCATTTACACATCGCTATAAAAATAAAATAGCAAACTGTTTATGGGGAATCCCCCAAGAATTCAAAATCCAAGTCACTAACCCTCCCTTGTACTTCTTTTTGCTGCACAGGGCTTTAGCAGGAAATGAGGGAACACAGTGTGACATGGTGTTCTCTTAGAAAGAGAAAATAAAGAAGAGGTAAGAAATGTCTTCTGTTTTATAGCAGCAGAGCAGCTAGTTACTTGACAGGAGCTAACTGCTGCATTGAAAGAGCTGGTCGGTCCTCAGAACGCAAAGACTGAATTTGAGTACCACCGTTAAATCAAAAGGGGCAGAGTTCTTTTAGGCCATATCCACATCCTTGGTTTAAAAGCAGCAGACCATGTGTCATAATCACTTTCATGGCTGTTGCATTTTATTTGAAGATTTTATGCCTGATAATCCATGAAAGTACTTTTATGATGCCTTTGAGCAAACCAACAAAATGGATGCAATCACTTAATCATGCAATGACTTGAGCAATGCAATACCTCCAATCTTTAAATTCATACATTTATTGCTAAATAAGATGGGAGCCAAGACACTATCTTTCATTCCGAGATCCCAATATCTTAGCCTGCAACCTATTTTTCCTTCATTTCCACATATCTGTGGTGGCCATATTCATGGACCTTGGATAGTAAACGCAAGAACAGACACAGGAGAAGAGCCCTGAGTGAGCCAAAAAAGGTATACATCTCCTTGAATGGACACATCTTTGTATGTATGTATGTAAACGTGCACATATATATAAGTGTGTATATACAAGCGTGTATATGTATATATATATATATATATATATATATATATGTATATATATATATATATATATATATATATATATATATATACACAAAACCCAAAACCAGTGAAGATGGCACGTTGTGTAAATCATAAATAAAAACAGAATACAATGATTTGCAAATCCATTTCAACTTATATTCAGCTGAATACACAGCAAAGACAAGATATTTAATGTTCAAACTGAGAAACTTTATTTTCTTCTGCAAATAATCATCGACTTAGAATTTAATGGCAGCAACAAATTGCAAAAAAGTTGGCACAGGGGCATTTTACCACTGTGTTACATCGCCTTTCCTTTTAACAACACTCAGTAAACGTTTGGGAACTGAGGAGACCAATTTTTTAAGCTTTTTGGGTGGAATTCTTTCTCATTCTTGCTTAATGTACAGCTTAAGTTGTTCAACAGTCCAGGGTCTCCGTTGTTGTACTTTACGCTTCATAATGCGCCACACATTTTCAATGGGGGGCAGGTCTGGACCACAGGCAGGCCAGTCTAGCACCCGCACTCTTTTACTACGAAGCCAGGCTGTTGTAACACGTGCAGAATGTGGCTTGGCATTGTCTTGCTGAAATAAGCAGGGCCGTCCATGAAAAAGACGTTGCTTGGATGGCAACATATGTTGCTCCAAAACCTGTATGTACCTTTCAGCATTAATGGTGCCTTCACAGATGTGTAAGTTACCCATGCCTTGGGCACTAATACACCCCCATACCATCACAGATGCTGGCTTTTGAACTTTGCACCTATAACAGTCCGGATGGTTCTTTTCCTCTTTGGTCCGGAGGACACGCCGACCACAGTTTCCAAAAAAAATTTGAAATGTGGACTCGTCAGACCACAGAACACTTTTCCACTTTGCATCAGTCCATCTTAGATGAGCTCGGCCCAGCGAAGCCGGCACATTTCTGGGTGTTGTTGATAAATGGCTTTGGCTTTGCATTGTAGAGTTTTAATTGCACTTACAGACGTAGTGACGAACTGTTGTTACTGACAGTGGTTTTCTGAAGTGTTCCTGAGCCCATGTGGTGATATACTTCACACAGTGATGCTGGTTTTGATGCAGTACTGCCTGAGGGCTCACAGGTATTCAATGTTGGTTTTTGGCCTTGCCGCTTACATGCAGTAATTTCTCCAGATTCTCTGAACATTTTGATGACATTACGGACCGTAGATGATGAAATCCTTAAATTCCTTGCAATAGCTCGTTGAGAAATGTTGTTCTTAAACTGTTTGACAATTTGCTCACTCATTTGTTCACAAAGTGGTGACCCTCGCCTCATCCTTCAGGGAAGCTGCTTTTATACCCAGTCATGGCACCCACCTGTTCCCAATTAGCCTGTTCACCTGTGGGATGTTCCAAATAAGTGTTTGATGAGCATTCCTCAACTTTCTCAGTCTTTTTTGACACTTGTGCCAGCTTTTTTGAAACATGATGCAGGCATCAAATTCTAAATGAGCAAATACTTGCAAAAATAACAAAGTTTACCAGTTCAAACATTAAGTATCTTGTCTTTGCTGTGTATTCAATTGAATATAGGTTGAAAGGAATTTGCAAATCATTGTATTCTGTTTTTGTTTATGATTTACACAAGATGGCAACTTCACTGGTTTTGGGTTCTGTATATATACATACATATATGTATATGTATATATACATATATATGTATATATATATATATATATATATATATATATATATATATATATATATATATATATATATATATATATATAGATATGTATATATATATATGTATATATATATATATATATATATATATATATATATATATATATATATATATATATATATATATATATATATATATATATATATATATATGCACACAAAAAAGGCTTGATAATAAACAAAAGAGGATCCAAAAGTGAAACAAAATCTCTTTCCAAAAGTTACAAATCAAAACTGGAGATCAAACAAAGAAAATCAAAATCACTAAAAAGTTAAATAAAAACAGACTAACAAACACAGGTAAAAACTGGAGACACTGGAGACACTCATGGTGTGACACATGGAAGACCAATGACCGGACAAGGACTAAAATATACTGGGGAAACATAAAGCACAGGTGAGACAGTCACACATGTGGAGAGAATAATCATCAGAAGTACACAGAACTGAGGGCAGGAAACATCACATGGAACAAAGGGACTTCAAAATAAAACAGGAAACATGAGAGTTCAGGGGAACAAGAGGTCACAAAGACAAAAGACAGACAAAATAAAACAGAACTAACCATACCAGAACAATGTGATTGTTCGCCCACATCCCCCAGCCCCAGATCTGAGTCATATGTACTCCTACACCCTCTCTGTCCTCTCTGGAAATTTTACTTCTCATCCTGATCAAATGTGTGAGAACAAAGATATCTGGACAGTTAACAAAGCTTTATAAAGTAACTTCTGTGTGAATACTTCCGACCCATCAACCCTGAGGTGTAAGATCAATGTGTGGGTGTTATGGCTCTACATTTACACTCGTACCTGCTGGACCTTATGTGCTGAAATCTAAAGTGGTTACAGTTTACCCTGAGGGGGACACCAATGTTTGTACAGACGATCATGCTTCCCAAGACATTTGAGTCAATGCCACAAATCATTGGCTTTGCTGAACAAGTAAAAAGACTGACCAGATCTTCATGATTTCAGTAATTGTGTAGACAAATTTTACGGTAATACATCTAAGAGAGGTACAGATATTTTGTGCTATTATACCAAGGCTCAAATCAAAGTTCCTGGGCAATAAAAAGCATCTGTGAATTTACAGTCTGTTTCTTAACAACTCAGTGATGGCCATATATCACAGTGAAAAAGAATGATGTTGTCATCACCTGGTTAAGATATTCTCTGCAAATAAATAAACAAAAATAAAACTTAAACAGTAGAACCAAATGTAGAAGCGCATTGAAAAATAATACTTCTTTTAAAAAAATACATTCAGTTTACAATTTGATTTTGGCGTATGAGTGACCCAAAGTGATTTCCATAAAGAACCCTTTACGTTTTCCAAAGACAGTTTTTCAGAAGATGAGTAAATGAAGGCTGGTATTTTAAGTTGCAATATATTTGACCACCAGCAGTGTGTAATGACAAACAATATTAATGCACCAGAGTTTTTTGATGCAAATGACAGGTGCAGATATTTTAAAGATTAAATCAAAGAGTTTTTTTTGTATTGCTAATAAAACAAATTATTCTGAAGTCAGACTATAAATGCCCTAAACTAATTGGGACTGGATCTTAACTGAAACAGGAATTTCTAATTAGATGCAATTTTATTGTTGTTGCAGTCAGTATGCATACATTAGAACAGTCTAAATTTAACCCGATGAATTTAAAACTATTGATGTTTTTGTTCAAGCAAAGTTTCACAGCATAAAGACCCTGCTTTCAAACTTAAAAAACAAAACAAAACGAAAGCTTCTATAAGCTACCCTCAAATTAAAAGTTTTTTAGATTTCTTTAAGATCCTGAAAAAAACATTTCAGACAGGTGCTGTAAAAGGACAGGGTGAGTGGTGCAGTCTTTGCGCCTGTATGAATATATATATACTCTTTACCTTCTGTTAAATTATCACTACACTTATTTTTATTGCAAAATTCAGCAGTGATATTGCACATTGCATGTTTCTCTCATACTGTGTAGGCCTTATTAGAAAAGTTCTTGATTCCCATCCCTCCTAAGTGAATATGTGTAGTCTGAAGTCTTGTTTCTCTCCTGAGTTTGTATTTCAAAAGTCTGGGTTGTATTATGTTGCTACTGTAGTTAGTCACAACACCATCATTTCTTTTGTCAGTACAAAACTAGTAAGTACGTTGGCATATGTAATGGTTCTTGATTACACAGCAACTACAAATCAAGAACATCATGACAAACAACTAACAAACACTTAACAAAGAAGTCAAAGATGTGATCATGGAGAAAATTAGACAGCGTAGCAGACAAGACAGCCAGCAGTTGCCTAACATGCAGATGTCTATTTTATGGCTAAATTGTGAAGTACTCTGTATAAGAACATATAATATCTTGCCAAAAAGTAAACTTTTACATACAAAGGTCCTGATCTTCTAAGGTTTGCGTGTATTAAAACACCAGCAGACTTGATTGTGCACGCAAAGCTGATCTACAAAGACCACAGATCGCTGTGGTCATTGTGGCATGAAACAAATAACCAAATATTTTCTGTCACTGACTGAATTTTTTGATGAATGACGGACAGATTTGGAGGCTGTCTGTCATTATGTATACTGTAAAAAGAGGAGCATTCCAGTCTGCCATCATACTCATGCAGACACATGCTGAAAGTAATCCCTTTCTGTTCTGCGTTCTACATCATGGAGGAGGTCATTTTTCTATGTAAAAATGATCCTCGTCATGGCCAGAATCACTCCGTTTGTCACTCAGAGCTGGCTGCATCACACTCCACGCACTGTAGCGGGTTTAGGAGCTGTCAGTGCAGAAAAAGGATATTAAAGATAAACAGTCTGTGTGTTTATAACAGGAAGACTACTCTTTACATGAGAGGTAATTTGTGATGAAGCTGTGTATCTATGTGAATGCTGTCATTTAGCTTATGGTTAATTTGAATAAGAAAAGGATGAAAAATGATGGATAAGAATATGGCATCAGAGAAGTGATGCCTTGTCCATCAAATGACAGACAAAAAAAGGTTACAGCAACCTTTGATCACAAATAAAACATAGTAGAGACATATTGTCGATCCAGCGATGCCAATTTTGAGCTGTGTGCTTTTCACAGATGGCTTCTCAAAGTTCAAAGATGGTGACCAGTGTGTTTATTAGTCTCAAACTTTATGCTTTCAAACTTAATTGTTCATTTACTGTCACCCTTCTCTTCCAAACTCTCCTTGTTGACAACCGGTAATCCATCAAATAGGGCACTCTGGACCACTTTTGTGCCTGTTGTCAATTGCCCATTCAGTCATCAACTGCAGATCACCCGCAACATGCCCACCAACAACATGTGCAATTTTTTAGAGGGGAACACACAATTTAGCTCTCATTATTTGGGATCTTAGCAGATTTGGACAAAATGATACATCCTATACATTTCAGGCCACTTTAGTATTTTGTAAAAAAAAATTTAGTAATCATGAAAACCAGAATAATGAGCACAAAACCCTGAGTGAAGAAAAGAATTTGAACAAGAATGTAATGATAAAAAATGAATGGTCTTCAGTAACTTGATTCAGTCTTTCTGCACTGTGAAGAGGTAAAATCCAGATATTTACAAAGTAAGTAATGACTAACAAGGTTGTTCTTTACTGCTGGGGAGAAGAGAGCAGAGAGATAGGGAATGAACAGAATTTTTAGATAGTAAGGGTAATACTGAATTATGACATTTAAAGAGCCCTTGTTATGCTTTATTTGGTTGTGGTTAACATGTCTGCTCCATGTGACAGAGCACCACCCTGTTATATTTGAGAAAGCCTAATCTGTCTGCTTTTAAATGTTATGATACCATAAAATTCCTATTTGTTTTACGGAGTCCTGATCTGGTGCACCCTAAAACAACCTCATTACATAAAGTTAAGAAGAGCGTTATTGACAAGAAGAGAAAACAACATAATAGAGGAACTTCAAAGGTGTATGTCACATCTTCAGCTCACATTATAAAATGTTCATACTTGCTTTAGAGTTGTAAAAAGCTTACACTGTGCAGTCTGAAAGTGGCTTTTGTGTGTGTTTTTCCTCTGTAATTGCTTACAAGTGTGCCACTATGACCACATCCAAAACATGTCTCTGTACTAAACTTTCCAAAGACTGCGTGAGGAAGATCAAAATAAATAAATACATTTAAAAAAAACTGTTGCCTGCTAGCATTTAGTGTTCGTGCTGACTCCTCTATGGAGTCTACAGACCTGGGTGTCAATGTTTCCTTTCAGTATTGGGGACAGGAAACCGAATATGCGAGGTTATGTAGGGTCTGCTTGATAGACCACTCTTTTATAAGTATGGATATATCCCTCCAGGCATCCATGAGGACAAGGTCATCAAGAGGGATGTGAATGTCTCTTCTTAGTCAACTTGTTCTGCTCTCAGAAGATTGCAATCCAGTTTGAGCCAGTTGCCCAAGCTGTCAAAGCCATGATGTCAATGAGGTGCCAGGAAATAGGCAAGAGAAGCCCACACAAGTGGTTAGAAACAATGAGAAGATGCACCTGTGACTCAACACTAGTAAGCTGTATCAATTAGTTAGCTGTAAGATTGTATCAATCTATTATTAACAGGTCTGCAAAATGTTGCAATCTTAAAGCAGTATCACTCACAAATTGGTTTCACTGGAGATCATTAAAGTGACGGATGAGCACAGCAGAGGGGAACTGGAAATGCATAAGCAAACAGGGCACCAATAATACAAGGTTAATGGAGAGAATATGTGCTGTACACTTTGACATGGTGGATGTGATGTCAGGTTTGTCCTCCAGGACCATAAAGCTTTGACTGCTCACACATACAGTCTATCAAGGAGTGCATGAATCATAATGGACTTAGTGACAGTTTTCCTGTCTGTGATTTAACCTTTTTCATCAGAATAAAAGACTTCATAAGTTCGAATTTCACAGAATTAAAAGATTTTCTTATCAAAAGTTGAAAGAGATTGTGACAAAAGAAATGATTCAGGGTGGCTGGATCAGGCTTTTCTTGGTCAATGCCAATTATCAATCACCTGCTTGTGAGATTGGCTGATGCTGATAGCAGTTATGTTTCGTGTTTGTTTTAACAGCTAGTCGAGCGTTTTCTCAATAAAGTAGTAAAAAGATCTCAAGTAGAAATGCAGTATAGTATCTAATTGTAAGAACATCTGAGTTGTACAATGAAATGGCATTGGAAAATTGTTTAAATAAAAAAGAATTAACAAAATTATAGACAGACTGACAAAAACTATCTATTTTATCAAAAGTTTAATAACTGTTCTTGTTGCCAAGACAACAAATTTCCCCTGACTCAACATAATTTACTCAAGTTTTGGACAAAATCTAAATCTTCATCTCTGTAAATGACATTTAAACACATCATGTTCTTGTCTTTGTCATATATTTATTTTACTGAGCCAACCTCAGTGCATCGTAATGTTACCTGGACCTCAAACACATCCATAAACTCAACGTACACATGCTATGTGGCAACATGTAACTTGCTTAGCTTATCATATTATTTTTTATCCTGCTGGTCTAAGCACCAATTTCAACACATACTTCACCACCAAATCAAAATTTTTGGCTAAAAGGACTGAAAACAACTTTGAGGAATTCTACCAGTTTATCTAGGGGTATGACAGAGCAGCAGAAACAATCATACGAGCATGCTGATGATAGAAAAACACATGAGCATGGTTAATGGTTAAATCAGTCAACTTTTTTTTTAAATATCAGAAAATACTAATTGTTTTTCAACCAGGCAGCACTTAAAACAAATTTGTAAGGATGCACTGCAAAGCAAAGAGTATGTGCTCATGAAAAATTTGCCACGTCAGTGTATGCCAAACAGCTCATTCTGCTATTGACTCTTGTGTGGTTGGTCCTGTAAACTGTCACAGCAAATCAAAAAGAAGACTGCCACAGGTGACTGGCACCTGTTTGCCAGCACCTGGGGGCACCACATACTCAAAACAAGAGTCAGCAAAATAAACTGTTTGAAACTGATGTGTTTAATGCAGCTAAGGGCACACTGGCTGCCTGCCACAGTGGTATCCTATTTTTATAATTTGCTAAATAATGTAGGTGTTTTTTTTCTATTTTAGCACCAAACTGCAACATTATTTTTCTAGTGAGTCTGAGTGGTTGATTTCAACAAAAATCTGTTTCTAATCTGATTCACCTATTGGGAGGATGAAAGCACTCACATCTGGTTTGCAAAACTGTTTCAAACCGCTGTTAGGAATAAATCAGTCCCTCTGGTTAGAGACTGGGTCATGGTCAGGCATAAAATTGCCTTCTTAGGGTTAGGAAGATGCAAATGTTTCTCTGTTTAGTATTTAGGTACTTCTTTTTCAGCATCTTTAGGTAGAGAGATGAAAATAGAATCGGAAATAAAACCCCATCACTTTTATCAACAGAATGACTTAGTCACAAAGTTAGCATAGTATCTGGACCACTCGTGATGGGCAGAAGATTGAAGGAGACTTTGTGACTCTGGCTTGCTTCAGAAAAATCGGTTTATAACAAAAAGCAACACCAGAATCATACAGGCACAGCTGATACCTGGGAGAGACTGCCGATGATGTCTTTCTCCCAGACTTAAGTTTGACCACAGCTTATATAGGGTCAGAAGTTGTGCACCTATCTTGTCCTAACACCTGGTCAGCAAAAAAGGAGTTGTTTGTTCCTTGAGCTGTACATCACTTAGGACAGGTCAATCATTTCTTGGGACACAGGGTCATCAGAGTCATTTTGCAGCCCTCTCATGAGTGCATTCCTAAGGATGTTTACTTTTGCATTTCCAGGACCCACATCAGATACTTCATTAGGTTAATAAAATTTAAACACCAAGGTAAATACTGATATAACTAGGAAACCCTTTTTTAATGATACAAAACAAGTTTGAAATTCAAGTTTTCACGTCCCTTTCATAAAAGTGGAGGCTGGTTTCTTTTTAGAAACAGCTCAGACGTGGGTTGAATGGTCTTCATTCAATTGTTCCATGGGCCTAGACCACAGAAAATGTTTAAAACAAATCTTTGTCTGACTGCGTAAAACTCAGAGGTACTGAATTTAGACTCTTTAGGGTCAAGGTAAAGAAACAAGTCATATTCATTTAAGAAGCTGTGATCTCAGAGGTTTCTGCATATTTTCTTTGGGATGTTACGTAAATCATAAATATGCATTTAAAGCTGATATTTGTACATATTTTATAACCTAGTGAACTGCAAATTTAACAGAAAACTCTCAAGATACACAAGTATGTATCACAAAGCATGAACTAATACCACTTTTAGGCCTTTTTTATTAACATTTTGGAAAATCTCTATCAGTTTGCTTTAAAGTTACTATGTTGTTCTCCATTCTGTTCACCTCCAGTCAACAGACTATCACTGTATTGACTCAAAGCTTACCAGCTGTGAATAATTAACTGACTTAAGTTTAAGACATTAAATTCAACTTCTTCTGTTGCCACATCTGAAGACTCTACTAAACCCACTTTACTTATTCAGTATTCATGCATGACGAAAAACCAATTATCCAGTTAGGGTTTCGGTTGGGGAGGTGATATAATGATTTTGAGGAAAACATTGCTTATATTAAGTGTTATACTACCTCTTTGCGATTTTTGCACCACTTGACCGCAAATTCTGCGGTATATCTTTCATGCTGTAATGATAATTTAAGACTCTGCAAGTCATTTGTTATTGGAGACTCGGTTCTTACTGAATTCAGAGCCAGATGCTACTGAAAGACTTAAAATGCTAAACTTAACATGAACAATGTTGAAAAGCAAGGCACATAACAACATTTTCAACAAATCTTAAAAGTTCTGAGTGGTGCTAAATAATCACGTTAGCTGAAAAATGCTGTCATCATGGGAGGCCTTTAGATTACAGCTTGAGGTATCCTTAAGAAAGAAAAGGTGAATGTTGCAGATAGAAATACTAAATTTGCTCTAAGGAGCTTTGCATTCCTCCCTCTGTGGTGGTGGTAGTGGTGAGGTGGAGTTGCCAGGGAAGGGCGGATGGCCTCAACTTTCCTGGAATATGGTGGCCACCGAGGGTGTCCACTCACATCCTAAGATGTGATTGGTTACCTGTATTGACAGAGCTGGTATTTATATGAGAATCAATGTTAACTGTGCCATAACAGGGTGCTAATAGCTATCTTTATATTCAGATAAGGAACGTCAATTCTGTTTTAGGTTTTAAACATCACTTTAAACATATAGCTCGTCTTTACTTCTCCAGAGAAATAAACTTTAATATATAGAAATTGTACTTTTGTGTAAATATGTTGCTCTGTTGTGTCACTCTTTAAAGTGAAGTTAAAGGTGAAAGTACAAACAGTAACATATTTGAGGCCGACATACAGAGTGTAAAATACTAGGGCTGAACCATTTTTAGTTTTAATGCCACAGCTGCAAGTCACATTGCAAGCATGTCAAGCTTTCTTGTCCATGTTGCTTGGAAGACATAACAACTGGTTTCTTGTATTTGATAATCAATGAAAGTCTGTGTCACCTGCATGCTCAGGCTGCAGGTAAATGCTGATGCAGTTACAGAGAAACCAACGGAGTCAGGCAGTTTAAAACAAAGAGCCTTTTGCCATTTCAGTTTAAGATCATGGGGTAACCTTGTCAACCTAATGTAACTTTCACTGATATTTACAATTAAGCAACACAATAGTTTATTTATAAAGTTCAATCTGCAAAGAAACCTACGGCTGATTTCTTCCTGTTTCATGTGTGTTTTGCCATCAATAAGTGAGAGAAGGCTAAAGCAGAGAAGAGTTTTGATTGTACTTTGGAAAAATGACCCTACAACTCCTATTAGAAAAGAATCCTATGTTGTTCAGCTCTGATGAAGAATATAATTAATGTCTGTGTTCACACAAAAATTGCTGAGGAAATTAGCCTTCACAATCTTGAGTGTATTTGGATGATTCTCAACTTGGCCCTCTTAAGGACTAAGTGGGATTGGTGGGGGTGTGGGGGTCCTCCCTCCAAAAGAAAGCTTCACACAAAAAAAAAAGAGCTTTACATGCAGATGGTGTTATTAGCTACAAGCAGATATGGTTATAAGAGCTGACTCATACTCTGATGTCTGAAACAGATAGTAGTTTTAATTTAATACCACATAATTTACAACATGTGCTGTCCACTTTTGCTCATGATAAGATCTTGACAAGTTTAGAAATTTGTCAAATATGCTGAGTGTTGTGTCAACATCAATTGCAAAATGTGCAGCTCAGAGAATGTAGTCTTTCTTCCCAAAAACAACAGCTTATTTACTCTGATGTGTGATAAGTCAAAAGCAATTTACCTTACAAAAACACTTGATTAGCCAATTTAGATCAGGGTTTGTTTTATTTTAAATACAGTGTGCAGCAGCTAAGACCAGACCAATCCTTCAACCTAAACTTGGAACATACTTTTTGTTCATTTCATATTTAATCTGTCAACAGCCTGTCAAAAATACAGACACATTGTGCTTCTGTCTGCAGAGGCCCATCCAAAGGAAGCAAACACGGCTGTCAACTCCTCAAACTTCATCTGCTGAGCACCAGAAACACACTCACATGCATATTTGGAAACCATTTGAACATACCAACACAACTCTGAACCATAAAACTAATTTGTCTTCTTTTTTGTGTCAGAAAATAGACTTATAGATGTGTAAGTCAAACTCAAACCCTCAGAGGGCCTCTAAATTAGAACATGTTCTCAAATAAATGTCATGTAGGTAAAAAAGAAGAATTATAATTTAGTCTGTATGGGAACAATTGCTGACAGATTTTATTACCACTGGAAATAGACAAATTGACTCAATACTTGCTAAGACCTGTTTTTACATTTTGTCAGGGTTTTATTGAGGCTGTGTGTTTCCACTAAAACTCCCTGACCATTTTATATGAAGTTTAGCCGAACACATAGCACTTCTTAAAGAGATCACACCAGAGTTTTGTTAGGAGCTGTCAGTTGTGTATTAAGAGTATGTTTTTCTTTTCCTGATGTAACTGTATTTAATGATGTGAAAACAGCAGAGCACAGTGCATTTACCTTAACCTGTAGAGAATATAACGACTGAAACAACCTACTGAATGCATTGACCTGCTTATAGAATCTGTAAAAACAAAAAGCTTGTAAAATATGCTACAAAGCCTAATGCCTATGGAAACATGATTGAATCGACAAAAGGACAACCATTGCCATTTTTTAATTTAACACTATGAATCATATTTAATTTCAACAATCTCAAACATGGATTTCAGATATGGCCGTGGGTGCTCTGGTATGGAATCGCTGTCTGAATCTGCAGTTGGCATCATTACTGCCATGATGAACTGTTATCTGGGCAACGTTAACTCAACATTTACCTGCTTGATCTGAGTAGCGCATGAATGAGTACAGGTCACCACTTGAAAAAAATCACACGCAGAGCGCTTTGTAGGAGAGAAAAGAAATTTCATCAGCTGACTTCAAAGCAACTGAAGTACAGAGGAAGAAGACCTATTATAAAAATGTAGTGGAGATAAAAGTACAATATTTGTCTTTCAAATGAAGCAGAGTAAAAGTCAAATGTTTTCACAAAAAATATACTCAAGTAAAGTACAGATACTCAAGAAATATACTTAAGTACAGTACTCAAGTAAGTCTACTTCATCACTATCCACTGCATTTCATCATCCTTTTAATTTGTTATGGACTTGTGGTTAAACTACTATCCCTTCAAACATCTCATGACCTTCTTGTCAAATGCACAGACCAACCAGAAAACACGGCACAATGAAAACAGCCAAAATGACCTTTAAGCTTTCATAGCTCACTTTCTGTTCATTTTTTGGCAGGGCCTCAGTAATTCTGTTTGTCATGGTAGGATGTATAAGTGCGTTCATGCATGACCTTAGACTCAGGCTACGTTTACACGGACACATTCTGACATAAAACGCAAAGATTTCTCCTTTGCTTATTCAAAATCAAATCCGCGTTCAGACGGAGACGCTGGAGACGAATGAAACCGCCGTAGTATGCATGCCGGTTCAGTAGATGGCGGTGTAGGTTTGCAAAGAGGCAGCGCTGCTGCAATACACCTACGAAGAAGGAAAAGCTTTTCACAAACAACAATGGCAAGTGGACACAAAAAGACACAGGAGTTTCTTTTCAGGACAACAAATCAGTTCGAACAGAAAATCTGTATGGATAGTTTTGTCTGGATAACAACCCGAGCACGGTAAGCGGCACACACGTTACTCAGTAGACAAAGCTGTTGTTGTTCCTGGTATGCATGCGCAGTCTTAATCTGAAAGAGTACTGCACCTGTGGTGACGTCAGCGCTTCACCCTGAAATGCTCGGATACAGGTTTAGACGGCGCTGCATGGAGAGCGTATTGAAAACTCTCCACTCTGGAGCCTGGTTTCAAAAGTTTCCAGATTTGGGCAAATCTGGAAACTTTACTTTTGAGATCAGTGTTCAAGCCGTAATGAGGTGCCTGCATGTACAAAACAGTGAATAACAGAGGTGTCTCACTGACCTCATGGATTGGCCCCATAAAGCAGTACTTTGTCACATTATGCAATTTGAGTCTGGATCAGATCGTTATTGGATACCATGAGTGAACAGTCATATCCCTTCTGGAAACCCATTCTTAAACAGAGATTATTTAAAGAAATGGTGGTGGTCCTTCTCCAAGTTACAAGTCAGAAGATGAGCAAACTTCCTTGTCCAAATAGCCCAGCAGGTGTACAATCTGGACTTGCTCCAGTGGTTTCACAGGACTGCCGACATTGTTTCTCCTCTATCTGAGGTTTAACAATTAGGCAGAAAATTCTAAGGGATCGATGCATTACAACTTTTACCAAACATTTCTTCATCTTGAGACACAGGGACATTTATTCAGAGCTCCAGTGTGACCTTACAAAGTTAAGTTGAAGGAAATGTGTTTGGATCTGATTCATCCCGGAAAACGGCACATTGGGAACTGAATGAAGCAGCAGAAGAGTTAAAAATCAAGTAAGAGTTAGTCAGGGCAAGAAAATAAATCATCTCTCCTTTTTGGACATATCAACACAGTTTGGTCTTCCCTTCCTCTCAGACAATAAAATTGGAACTGATTTGCAGATGGGAACAATTTTTTGCATGAGTTTAATGAAGAGGACACTCTGAAAGAACTAAGCCGCATAAACGTTTCTTTTTCCTGTGGTTCATGGATGGAACCCAGAAAACACCACCCCATCAACACTCTCTCAGACCCTCGGACCATTAATTTAGATCAAGAGAAGCCGCTGTGTGGAGATTTTGCAATAAAGAAACAGGATCTGCCTTTTCACGCTCAATCAGTTTATTTGGATATTCACTCTCTTACACAGATGAAGGTCAGTTATGCCAGACTTTTGAAAGGAACCAGATAGAACCCAAAAGGTCCATCTTCACAGATGCACACTTCATAGAAAGGGCCATTCATGTGCAGAGAATCAGGCTTTCCTTAGTCTCCAAAAAATTAAGCAGCAAACTCAATTTGTGATTAAATTGGTTGCAGCTTGGATTTAATTAGCTGGCATATTGTATGGGTATGCAGTTTCCTCCTAGATGGACAAAAACATCAGACAGAGAAAGTCTGTTTCATCTGACAAGTAAGTATGAATATGGAGATAAAGGGCAGCTCACAGAAGTCAATAAGAGTATAATCCAAGGTGAGTGGGGACAAATTAGCTTTCACGTAAACAGGACATGTGATTTAGTAAGAGAGTGGAAGAGTGGTAGTGATGGAGAACAGCTTTTATGACATTACTGTGATGTGTTTTGTGATGTGTTTCTAATCTTTCTGCAGTGCATTAACGTCATGAAGCAGTTTATGTTTTCAAATGTCAAATTCTGGAGGGTCAAACCTGCAGCAGAAGTCACTGCCTGTATGAGCTTATAAACCTTTGGCTTTGTGCAGTCTGTGACCCAAAAAATCAAGAGATTAAAAGGAATCTGATGTCACGCTCATGTCGTATACAGTTTGTTAAATATGCTTATGAAACGAACCCTGGACTGGGGTAAGATGTACGCTTAAATAGCAATCAGTAAAATACAAAAATCAATACTTCTGTATTTATAAGCAAATCAAAGTCAGAACTAAGTTATTCTTGTCAACATTAAATCAGCTGTGAACCTGATCATGTAAAATGTTTACAAGTCAAAAATAACAAAAAAGAACAAATAAAGAAAGACCTTTCTTTAAAACAAGTGAAATGCAGATACATTACATCTTGGCCAACAAACTATTTAATATATTTTCATAAAAACATGCCTCAATAGATACACTGTACATTGTTTGTGTTTATCATTCAGAGGCAGCTGTCGTATTTTAATTTAAAACCACAGTGAATAAAAAAAGGGAGTGAGAGGCAACACACTTGCTGGAGGACCAGACAGAATGAAAATCACAATCAAACCTGTGATACAAAGAAATGCTTGAGGCACTACATTCAGATCCCTTTTAAGGCAGAAACACAAAGGTCTTACAAAAAAAGTAAAAACTACCACACAGATCTGCAGGATTCAGCACATTTGCTGTTTAAGTGGCACTCCACCCTGCACACTGCATCTGTGTCTCTGCTCTGCACACAACCTCTCTGTCACCACATATTCTACATAGCAGTCAGCAAACAGCATTTCAGAGTTGGACCTCTAATACCCTGTCAGTTGTATCCCATAGCTTCTTTTTACACGTACCAAAGTTCTAATGCATCTTGAAAAATTGTATTGTTCCAAGCCTCAGACAGCAACAAACCAGCATATTCTAACAGCTACAGACATGGACAAATATGTTGGTACCCTTCCGTTAACAAAAGAAAAGCCCACAATGGTCACTGAAAAAGCTTGAAACGGACAAAAGTGATAATAATAAAAATTTACTGAAAATAAACAAATGAAAATCAGACATTCCTTTTGAATTGTGGTTCAACAGAATTATTTTAAAAAACAAACTAATGAAACTGGCCTGGACAAAAATGATGGTACCCTTAACTTAATATTCTGTTGTACAGCCTTTGAGTCAAACACTGTGATCAAATAATTTCTGTAGCTCTCAGTGAGACTCTTGCACCTATCCACAGGTATGTTGGCCCGCTCCTCATGAGCAAACTGCTCCAGCAGTCTTAGGTTTGAAGGCTGTCTTCTCCAGACTGCATGTTTTAGCTCCTTCCACAAATGTTCAACAGGATTTAGATCAGGGATAATAGAAGGCCACTTCAGAATAGTCCAATGTTCTGTTCTGAGCCATTCTTGGGTGTTTTTAGCTGTGTGTTTTGGCTCATTATCCTGTTGGAGGACCCATGACCTGTGATTGAGACCAAGCTTTCTGACACTGCGCAGCACATTTCACTCCAGAATGTCTTGATAGTCTTGAGATTTCATTGTATCTGCACAGATTCAAGACACTGTGTCAGATACAGCAAAGCAGCCCCAGAACATAACTGAGCCTCCTCCATGTTTGACAGTAGGTACAGTGTTCTTTTCTTTGTATGCTTCATTTTTGCATCTGTGAACATAGAGCTGATGTGACTTACCAAAAAGCTCCAGTTTTGTCTTATCTGTCCAAAGGACATTCTCCCAGAAGCTTTGTGGCTTGACAACATGCATTTTGGCAAGTTCCAGTCTCACTTTTTTATGATTTGCTTTCAACAGTGATGTCCTCCAGTAAGTCCACTTTGGCTCAAACAGTGACAGATGGTGCAATCTGACTCTGATGTACCTTGACCTTGGAGTTCACCTCTAATCTCTTTGGAAGTTGTTCTGGGCTCTTTGGTTTCTATTTGTATTATCCGTCTCTTCAGTTTGTCATCAGTTTTCCTCCTGCAGCCACGTCCAGAGAGGTTGGCTACAGTCCTGTGGACCTTAAACTTCTGAATAATCTGTGCAGCTGTAGTCACAGGAACATCAAGCTGCTTGGAGATGGTCTTACAGCCTTTACCTTTAACATGCTTGTCTATAATTTTCTTTCTAATCACCTGAGACAGCTCTCTCCTTAGCTTTCTGTTGTCCATGTTCAGTGTGGTACACACCATGATACCAAACAGCACAGTGACCACTTTTCAGCCTTTAAATAGGCAGACTGACTGATTACAAGCTTGAAGACACCTGTGATGATGATTACAGGACACACCTTAGTTTAACATGTCCTCATGGTCAAATCATCTTCAATATTTTCTAGGGGTACCATCATTTTTGTCCCGGTGAGTTTCATTAGTTTGTTTTTTTAAAACAATTATGTTGACTCACAATTCAAAAGCAATGTCTGACTTTCATTGGTTGATTATTAGTAAATTTTTATTTATTATTACTTTTATCAGTTTCAAGTTAATCCAGTGACCATTGTGTGTTTTTCTTTCTTTAACGTAAGGGTACCAACAATTTTGTCCACGTGTGTAATGGACAATTTTTTCGTGGGTGTTGTGGGTAATAATACAACCACTTGAGCTGAAATCAAAACACTACACGTTTTACCAGAACTGGAGCAGATATAAATAACTGTATTACCGTACCTCATCCATGGGTTAATAGTCCTCTTCTGATAAGCAAAAACCATGATGGTTTGTACAGCCACTTTAAACAAGGGAAGGTGTCCTAACAAGGTTACCTGTATGGCAGGTAGACACTCATGTGCTTCTGAGAGAAGTGTGCATGGTTAGAACTGCATAATGAAGGCTCGAAGCAGCAGATAAGGAGCACTATACACTGACCAATACTACAGCTAGCAGCCAAAGAGTAAATCAGTCTGCTGAATATGGTCTGAAAAATTAACACTTGTTTTCATTTACTTTTTTTTCTTAGCATTATTTACATAAAATTAGGCATGGCTTGCAGCTAGACTTTTGGCATCTTAGAGACAGCCTTCAAGACTGATAATAAGCAATGCACCAACTATATTTCCTGAGTCCTAAACAATTTTAATTGTCTTTCTGCAGTTAATAAAATTACATTTGAAAGTCAGCTGAAACCCTACTTTATTCACACAAAACAAGGTAACCAAGGTTGACCAAAGTGCTTCACAAAGTTACAAGTAGAGCATGGAACATGGAAAAGAAGTTTTCAGTCATGATCTAATCGGGGTAGGGGCAGATCTTATTTTGAGTTACTTAACTTGGTTGGGAAAGCATTTTAATTGCTTTGTAAGAAAAAAACAAAACTTAAACTGATGCCCTGGAAGCCAGTAAAGGATACATTTTACTTGATTACTTAGTTATCCTCCAGCTGCCCTTTCACGTGACTTTTAAAAATGCTAATCAGAAAAGTGTCAACGTTGAAGGCTTAAAAGTATTTTGCTTCTTGTTAACTGCAAGGACTTAAAGAGATTCTATCTGAAGAAAAAGGTGATGATGAAGAAAAATTTGTTCAAGGTGCACAGCTACACAAGTCCCTTCTCTCTGATGGCCACAACTTTATATGACATCAACAGGGTTTAGCAGGCTTGATAGTTAAAGCCAGATAAATGGTTAAATTCAGCACCAGTCCATAAATCAATTCTTTATATATTTTTTAAAAATTAAAACACAAAATCCCAGTCAGATGCTTGGTCTTAAGTGTCATGCATCTACTGGTCACTAATGACCTCTTGGTTCAATGGCTGCTGCCTCACTTCACAAATACCTTCCAACCAAGATATAAACAAAAGACAGTGAATGAAAGACATGAAATGAATGGAGAGTGGCTGCAGCATTTCATAGAAACTTAGGCCCCATCCACACGAAGACAAACCGAGGTCTAAACGCGTACGTTTTTTGCCAAATCTGTGCATCATCCATACGAAGAAGGCGCTTTGGGGGTCTGTAAAAGATCATTTTTGAAACCAGGTTCCAGAGTTGAGAGATTTTGAAATGCCGTATACGCAGCTCCGCGATGATTGGCTCTCTGCAAGTTTTCAGATACGCTTACGTCATAGTGTCATATCTTCATCGACACGCATGTGCCACACACGGCAACGACAACAACAATGGCGGCCTACGTGAAGCATATGTGCTAATGAAGCTAGTGACCCTACTATCCCTGTTGCAGCAAAATCTCCCTCTTCTCAATCACCACCGAGTTAAACAAACAATTATTGAGGACATATTACGGCACTTTGTGATCACTTTATCGTAATCTCTGTTTACAACTTTTGCCGCATGTGTGCATGCCCACTGTTTTTTCATCTGTTCCGCTTGTTTCCGTCAAATCGTTACAGCGCCCCTAGAGGTCTGGCATGTGTTTTACTGCGTTTTCATGCCAAGTGCGTTCTTGTAGACGCACACATTTTCTGAGACGCCTTTGTCTTTATGACGATCGTTTTGGAAACTGTTAAGCATTTTGTCTTTGTGTGGATGAGGCCTGAGTAATTTAGCAGAATCATTATTCTGTTTAAATTATGTTAAAGCATCAAGTGGACAGTAAAGAGTCAGTAAAAAGATGTATGGATGTTGATCCGAAAGAAAGACTGATGTTTTCCATCAGCATTAGCCACACTCCTCTATGCAGAACACAACAATTACACTCTGTTTCTGTGATCCTGTGATAAAAAAGACTCCTCTGTTTTGGCCATCATTTGAGCACTGTATAACATCAGAATAATTGATAAAAAAGATTAGATAAAAATTTGTATCAAACCTGTGTGAAGAAACATGGTTTATTGGGTATCTTAGATTGGTATAATGACTTTAATCAGGCCCCACTGTTGTCTGCAAACACTTTCATTTCACCACTGCTCCTAAATTTGGCTTTCTGTTTGTATTTTGTTTGACTGTGTACTGCAAATGATTAAAGTTATGAAATAATTGTGGATATTAACATACAAGACAGGAATTCATTAATCCTTATCCAAGTAAAAACATGTTTTACTCATTATCTCATGCAAACATTCGACACAACCCACAATCCTAACGTGTCACACTAACTCTGGTGGCTCAAGCTGTTGTCTTCAAACTTTTAAACTGCAGAAGTCACAACTGCATTATTATACATCTATATTTAATAACAAATGGTTTATATGGATCTTGGGTAAACAAACAACACTTATCCACAGTCTTCGAGTGTCACTTCAGGGTCTCTGATTAGTGGAGTCTACTATTACCCACAAAAACTCAGTTCATCTGATAACACTGAAATTAAGGGTTGCTGGAACAGTGGGCATCACTGTTTGGTTCTGCGAAGCTGGGTGTCAACCTGTAAAATGAATTTAATAAGGAGATTTACAACAAAGTGTGTAGAATTAACTTCATTATACTCAAATTTCAAGATGATTTTTTAATTCCTTCATCATCAATAAAGTGTCAATTTCGAATTAACCCCAACAGCTCAACAATACCACTGAACTCCAAATGATGCACAATATCAAATCTTTTTGCAAATATTCAAAATGCCAGTGTTCTGAATACAAAACTGACATGTGGACAGTTTCTGTAATGTACTGTTTTTAGAGAAGCACAATATTATCTGCATGATATTGGTAAGGCCAGCAAACACTTGAAAAGTTAAACATCGATATCCACATAAATCAAAATTTCTGCCAATATTTACAACCGATGAATCTGATATTTGTTGCAGTGATGAGAATGCCCATACTAGGGGTGTAAATCACCAGTTTCAAGACGATACGATATCGATTCTTTGGACAGTGATACGATATTTGCCGATATCACAAAGTCTGTCACGATTCGATTTCATTCCGATACGATTCAGGGGCCTTCGATCGATTTAAGACGATATTATGTACTCACTGAACACAATCAGCTACATTTAACCTGAAGCAAGAAAGAAATACAAAACAATTTTGATAGTTTTATTACTGAAATGTGGAACGATGTGCTGACCTTTGGGTATGATAGTTTATAGAGGATTATAACCATCTGTATGATCTAATCATGTTTTGAAATTAAAACAGATTTAATTCAGGTAAGGTGCTTTTTTGCCCCAACTATTACCTTATGGGTCTTATTGTTACATTGTAATGTTTGTTTATTATATCAAGTAATGATGCAACACTATAATAAAAAATACTGATTTATTATTTAAACTTTATTATTATTGACCTCCAACATTTGACCATGTTCTATCAAACCAAAAATGTGTAGCTTTGATTTTAATTACATCAAAACATTTCTCATGTTCAAAATTAGAGCTATTAACATAACTAACTTAATTTTGATGATTTTGATTTACTGTGATGCCTGATAACCACAGTTTGTATGTCAGTGTGATCAGACTTTGTTTCACTGTTTAATGGTCAGTGTGGAGGAGGAATGACACTAAGCTCTCGCTGTTTTACTTTCTAACGTTATGAAATTTCATGAATCAGTGCGCTACAAAATCAAAAGATGACATAACTTACTGCTCTTGTGTGATAAAGCACTCCTGTCGTACGTGCAGCATGCATCTTCTGCTGTCAGGTCGACCGTATCTTACCCGGATACAGCAGAGCTATTTTATGATTGGCCGATATGTATGGCTCCCGTTTAGCTCTGTGATGCTAACAGCGTCTTGCTACACGTTCACCTACAGCGGTGTTACTTGGTGAGCGCTAAACAGTACATTTTACAGCAGGAGAAATATCAGGCGTGGAGTATCAGAGAGTGAAAAGGTTCAAATGTGTGTCTCATACGCTGAATGCGCAAGACTTGAAAGGAAACTTCAGAGCGACGCGCGGTTGGCCGGAAACGGACACGCATGTCCGGTCGGGATTTCAAAATAAAGGGGTACATTAAAGATCACGATGTTAATCGATGTTTCGACTTTACATCGATGTGATTGGATCATTGCTTAACCAATCGATGTATCGATCTATATCGATGAATCATTACATTCCTAGCCCATACTAAATCAATTTTCATCTTCTGCTTTTGTTAGGTCGCACAAGGGATTGACATTAATTTGGGATTGACATTAATTTCAGTCCATTTCATTACCAGGTAAATATTCCTTACGTTCACAGCCCCAGAGTGTTCTTGGGGCTCAGTTACTCTTTAACTATCCATTAAACTAGGCCTGATATTGGTGGCATCACGGTGAGTTACAGAAAACACTAAAGGGGCCCCTCTCATCACCAACCACAAAGTCAAACTCCCACTCCGTCTGAGCAGCTGCTGAGCTGACCTTCCTTCACTGAGATCAAACAGTGAGCCACACTTCACACATGAGTGCAGATGACCAAAACCAAGCCTGTCTTCTCGTTGACTCTCTGCTAGGCTCTGCTGAAAATCAAGTAATATTGTCTACGAAGCCACTTATAGGACATACTTTTAACAATATGCAGGAAAAAAAGAATAGTCAAGGCCAGTTTTGCTAAAAGCTTCCTCTCATTTGTTCAAACATTCCTTCATGAGAGCATGGACAGCAAAAAACTGCTCTATTTATGATTTTATGAATAGAAAGACACACCATAGACAGTCAGCAGTTGTCTCTGTTTTGCTTGAGGTGAAAAAAGAAAGAAAAGACAAATCCACTCTGACATATTAATGTTCTTGCAAAATTTATACCTTTTTTCCCCAAGGCAGCAGACAGGACACTGTGGGACACTGCAAAGGCCACTGACTGACCAGAATGCAGCAAAACATGGACGTCTCGTGATAAGAAGAACATGTGACTTTGAGATTTTTCTGTTTCCATCGAAACAGCAGCCGTTTTTATTTAAAAATCCAGTAACTCCCTACTCATCCTTCACTACATGGGGGTCTGGGATCCTGACATTGTGAAGCACCTTCTTGTCTAAAGCAAAACACATTTTTTTCCCTTTCTCATGACTGAAGAAAAAACAAATTCTATCAAGGAAAGCAGCACAGATGTTAAGTACAGCAAAGGGGGATTTGGAATAAAATTGGACCTGTTCTTGTAATAAATAATCTTCCTACTAAAATACTTTGTGTTTTTTATAACTGTGAACAACTCTCCATCATTATTTATTAGAGAAAGTTTCTCAACATGAGCCTCTCTTCAAACATTAACCAACAGCTGCAAATGGTAACTCCCAATTTTATGTTTGAAAGTTTGTTAGTCCATTTATCAATAACTGAACCCCTCCTTTTGGCTCACCAAATAACAATCAACAGCCCCAAACACAAGATATGTTTTGTGAAGTTTAATACATTGACATAACCTGCTTCATAAGCATTTGATCTACATTTTTTTTCTATAGTTCCATCGGTAGCCTTGGAGAGGAGAGATGGGGATCACTTGAGCATTCATTTTTGATCTTTTTGCATGTGTCAGCATATATTTCTGGGACATGTGTAACGGTGCTTTCTGAATACAGAGTCCACAGCTGCTGCCATGCCTTTAGCATTATTCAACAAACATACATGCACAGAGAGACAGCTACAGTAAATCTCAAGCATGCCTCTCTCTTGAACACCAGACACCAGATTTTTTTTCATACCAACAATTTGCATGACATATTTTTTTCCAAACTTATACCAGTCCATGCAAGCACAAGCACAAGCAATATCAAACAGAGTGGTGCAGGGATGACACATTTTTTTAAGGGTCATCTTGCCAAGCCTCAATCTACAACAGCTGTGCTCGGCCCAGAGTGGCACAGCCCAGTCAGTTGAAGCAGGAAGAGCTGGGGATTAAGAGCAGGATAACAGAAGGAAGCAACTGCAAATGAAAAGCATTTATCGATTAAAAAGATATTTTTGATCCACTTTCAACTGTTTTTTTTTGCTGTGAAGTGGCTTACATCTGTTAACAACTCTAAAAAATGCATGAAAACTGAATCTATCTCCAGATGACCAAAACAGCTGCAGTCTTGTCTTTTTTTAATTTCATTGATCAGGGACTGAATATTCATTTTTTTGTTATTGTGATCTCACCTCTTATGACTGCTTCTTAGGTATACAATTTGCTAAGTGTCAGAACAAAAATAGTTCATAAATAATAATGAAGTACTACAAACTACATCCATAAATTACTTTACTGATTCACAACAAACCACCTGTGAAGATGAAATCAGAATTTCTGAATGTTTACATGTTTACATAATCAAAACAAAACTTCCTTTTGGGCACAATATGCCATGCAGCATGTGTTGCTTATTAAGACAGAGGGGAGTTACATTTGCTTTGCCCTTTTCAGAAGAAGCGCTGTTTAGGGTAGAGCTTCATTTCTTCCGACAAAACATTTTAATGAACTGACAGATTGGCACAAGCTGTGCTCTGACGTAGATTTGAAATTCTCTGCAGTCACGCTTTTACTATTTGTTTCTGAAAGCCTTTCAGTCAAAACGTCTGGCTTTAATGTACTTATCCTCATATATTACATGTCTGCCCCCAAAAACTAGGCAAATAAAATATATTACAGAAGAACATCAACTGAATTTGGTGTTTTTTTTCCTCTGTGAAGTAAAGTGTGACCATGTGAAACTATTAACAAACGAGTCCTACTGTCTGTCAGCTTTAGTTTCTGTCCTGTGTGTCTCCCGAAGGGAACAACATAACACATTTTCCATGCCATGTAAAAAGAGCTTGCTGTCATGTTTTGTCTAATAGTCTTCCTATATTCATGTTTTAAAGCATGCACAATCCTCTCTAGATCTACCAACCTGATGCTCATTTAAACATAAAAACATTTTGAGACCACTTTTACTTGGCTTTAGTTTGACCAGTGGTTAGCCTTTAGCATAAGAGAAGCACAGCTGGCTGCTCATCTGTCTTTTAGCCAGCAGACAATGCCTCTGAAAACTTTCATGTTCTGTTGCTTCCTCTATCTTTCTAACAGCTGCTTTTGCATTCTTAAACTTTTCACTTTACATGTCCAACACATCA
Organism: Scarus forsteni; assembly: GCA_036419115.1. Classification (NCBI taxonomy): domain Eukaryota; kingdom Metazoa; phylum Chordata; class Actinopteri; order Labriformes; family Labridae; genus Scarus; species Scarus forsteni. The sequence continues at coordinate 35,106,744 of JAZDUH010000451.1, forward strand.
CATTTTCATCCAGAAACTTAGCCATGATACAAAAGTACATGGACAAAACAATTTACACCTCAAAGACCTTTATTGTCCATCCACAGCGTACAAAGAGCCTACCACACATTCCCCCCTGAGCGAAACATTTTGGCAAATGTTTAGTTTTAAAATCCATTTCCAGCTCATGCCAAAAGCCTCACTAAATTGCTTTGTCAATAGAGCAGAGTGGCAATAAGTCTCAGAACTCCACACAGAGGTATGTCGATAAAATGTTAAACGATATGACGCCTGGTTATGACAATCATATCAAAGTCACATTTACATACTTAAAAAATAAACAGATTTATTTGTTGGCAATGGTCATATTTTTACCCTTTCAGCTGAATCACACTAAACACTAATTTCGAGGTGCAGCGCAGTGTTAATTACCTCCGCCAAGAAGGTAATGTTTTCGGAAGAGTTTGTTTGTCCGTCTGTCTGTCTGTCCGTCTGTGAACAAAATAACTCAAAAAGTTATGGATGGATTTGGATGAAATTTCAGGAAATATTCAGCATGGGAAAAGGGAGAATTGATTCGATTTTGGTGTTGATCCGGATCAACATCTGGCCGCCATGGTGAAAAAATGTGATTTCTGTGAATAACTACTGAACTAAAATAGATATCATTATGAATCCAGTTGTTAATGGTATGTTTTCATGGTCAAGGAATCTAATATTTCGATGAAATAAAGGTAGGACCAATATTTATTGTAAAAATAACAATATGGCTAAGTACTGTGGCGCTGGCGGAGGTCTGTGCTCTGAGTGCTTTTCTAGTTTAGTCCAGTGCACCACTGTGTGCAGCCAACTTGGTAATTTGGTAGACCAGCTGCACCAAGTTGGGTGTGGCGGTGCAACAGTGGGAGGTGTCAAAAAATTCAGGTTGGCGCATTGACAATTTCTTGCCAAGAAACTGTGCGGAAGGTGCGCTGAAAGCTCATTCAACCTCCAACCTGGTCAACCTATAAGTTTGATCAGATCAGTTTGTGAAAAAGTACTTACAGAAGAGCTGAGATTGTCAAACGTCGAAAGTTCATAAACAGCGAAAAACCTGGAAAACCATTGAAAAAACCACCTAGTGTGATGCTAGCATTCAGGTTGGCCTACATGTTGGGCTCTAATTTCGTAGACCAGGCGCAAGCGCAGGCGCACCTGCCTGCGCCGGCCTTCGCCGTGCGCACTGGGTGTGACCAGCGCACTTTGCAAGTTTCCTGCAGTGCCAAGACAGGCGCACTCATGGCGCACAGGGGCGCAGAGCTTGCCCGTCCACGCCCACGTCTCTGCCTCTCCGCGCAAATGTCACAGTAGGAGGAGAATAGACGTGAGTGGGATTATCACAGCCGATCGCCGTCTTCACCAATCAAATGAGCGCCTCTCCTCGCCTTTAAATGCGCTGCGGCCGAGGCGCAGCGTCTGATTGGTCTGAATGATCCCGCTGCTGGAGACGGTCAGAGCTGCTGTCATTCAGCAGGCATGGACAGCGGCGTCACCGTGTGGGCCAGCTCCCGGGACAGATGTAATCTGTTCCTTTGTCATTAATAGGAGTAAAAAGAATAAGAGACAGTTACACCACAGCTGGCTTATCCATTCATAATACTTGTGATCCACCTTCACTCCTGGTTTGTCATCGCCAAATAGCAGAGCCTTTAGTGATATACTGTATACTCTCCTGGTGTCTCCTCCTCATCCTCCTTGCAATGATGTAGCCTACTCTATCTTTTTAGATCACGTTAAAATAAAGACTAAAATAGAGGAATATGGGAAATCACGGGTAAATCCTGAGTGACAGACATTTATTTTCTGGCGTTGTTCTTGCGCTTTTTTTCTCCCTCTTTTCTTTGAATTTAATTAAATGAGAGAAGCCAGATTTATACTCAGTATCAGATGTTAAGGCTGTTTATTGTTGACTTGTAAAATGTGCATCAAACTTCCAGCTGCCAGGTGAAGTTTCTATTATGACAAACGGCTTTAATCCGACATCAGATGTGACGGGACAATTAATATAGATACAAATGTATATGCTGGTTCAGACGGTTACATTAAATAGTGATTGCTGTGATTGTTTATTGCATTAAAATGTGCCTGACACTCTGGAAACCTGCCTCTGAGGCGTGCCCACATGTGCGCTTGTCACCAAATTACAGCTGCGGAGTGTGCGCTCCGCCCTGCGCCGAGGTTAGACCAGGTTGGAGCTGGCGTGCTTTCAGCGCACTTTCTGCACTGTTTTTTGGCACGAAATTGTCACTGCGCCACTCGAATCTGTCGGCACCTCCCCCAGGTGCGCCTTCACCTCCCCCCTGGTGCGCCGTCACACCCATCTCTGCGCAGACGGTCTACCAAATTGTCAAATTGGCAGCGCACGGCGGTGCGCCGCACGAAATTAACACTGCGTGGGGTGCGCTTGCGCCCCCTGCGCTGCGCCACGAAATTAGAGCCCGTTATGTCTAGCCTGCACAGCTCTTTCTGATGAGTCCACTGAGAGCAAAGCCTGCCAACAGCAGAGCCCAATCTGCTCAGAGCAGATCAACCCAAACACAAAGCCAAACTGAAACCCTGAGCATCCAGTCAGTTTCAAAATATATCATCACTAGGGAACAGCCAATCATTTACACCATCATCTGATCAACTTATCATCAAACCCTGGGAAGTCAAGGTTGACTGTATGACATTTTTTTATTCCCACTTGAACGAGTGGATTAGTAATACAGGCTGGAATTCAAGAACCAGGACCACTGAAGAACTGACTGTGTCAAAATGGTTTGAGGTATCAATAATTATTTTCTTTGTGTATGATGACTCATTTATCAGTGCCTTACGGCCAAGATCTCACATTCTTATGTCAGGTAGTCAGGACAGACAACACAAGTTCAGGTAATTATGACAGGCAGAACACAGGAGCGACTTTAGTGTGGCTCCATTTAACTTCATGACACTGACACCACAATGTGCATTGTGTCATTACAAGAAAGAGTGGAAGCACTAGCAAAAGGCTTAAAGGAAGATTATGCCATTTTTTTGCTTTCAGCCGTCTCCCTTGAGCACCTGAACGAAATCAAAACAAAGGGGACCTCCCCCTGTTCTCCCCTCCACATACAGCAGGAAGACAAAGTGAAGAACAAACACAGGCATGACTACCAACAGGATGATTTTCTTAGGCTGCGTTTACACGGTGCCGAAAACGGTCAAATCCGACAAGTTATCGTTGCGTTTTTGCCTTGCGTTTAGATGAAAACAGGTTGCGTCTCATCTGAAAATGGAAACTTCTGAAAACGGGCTCCAGGGTCGAAAGGTTTGAATACGCTCTCCATGCCATATCAGAGCGTTTCAGGGTGAAACACTGACGTCACGGCATGCACAGTACTCTTTCACATGAAGGCTGCGGGCGCATACCAGGAACAACAACAGCTTCCGCCGTCTGCCTGGTAACGTGTGAGCCTCTTACCGTGCTCGGTTTGTTATCCAGACAAAACTATCCAGACAGATTTGTTGTCCGAACCGATTTGTTGTCCAGAAAATGAACTCCTGCGTCTCTGTGCGTCTACTTGCCATTGTTGTTTGTGAAAAGTTTTTCTTCTTCGTTCGCATGTTGTAGCAGCGCTGCCTCTCTGCAGACCTACACCGCCATCTACTGAACCAGCATGCATACTACAGTGGATTCACTCGTCTCCGAGCGCCGTCTAAACGCAGAAGCATTCTAAACGCAAAGGACAAATCTTTGTGTCTTTAAGTCAGGAGTGTCCATGTAAACGGCGAGTGCACCTACAATAATAAGTATTGTGACTATTGTGTCGTATCTTACAATGTTTCTATTCAAAGTTTACCTTTATGTTGTGAGTGGCATGTGTAGTCTTTATTGACGATTTATATATTAACTTAACCTGAACAGATACAGCTAGTTAGCCAACACTTCCAGTAAAATAACCTCAGGTGGTGTGATACAGAGCTAGAGAAAGGTTAATAATAATAATCATAATAATAATAATAATAATAGTAATAATAATAATAATAATAAAAAACTTTATTTGTATGGCACTTTTAAAAAAATCAGTTTACAAAGTGCTTTGACAGCAGTCAGGAACATAAGATAACAAAGCACAAGAGTTTAACCACAAGGAAAAAAGAACCAAAGAAGGTTCATTAAAATCAAAGAACAGTTAAGACATACACAAATAGCAAAATGAAGATGAGAAAGTGCCACAAAACATAAATCAGTTTAACCCCAAAAGTAGGCACAATGATCCAGGCCCTGTCACTAAACACAGACACAGAGGAGGCCCCGACCCAATGGGGCCGGAGTCACAACACACCAGGACACAGAAACACACAAGGGGCTGAAGACTGGTGTAAACTGTATCCTGATGGTTCTATCTAACATGCACAAGTGCCATGTCCAGTGACTCAGCCCCATGATTCAAAAGGCCCCCTCCATGTGTCATAGGAACCCAGGCAATACAGGAACACTGCTGCTAAAATGAGACCATTAGGACCAAACAAAGAAACAGGTTACAAAACTGGAGTCTTTACAGTACTCAGCCTGAATTAACGATGATGAAGCCTAGCTGTATGCGGCAGGGGCAGGGCAATACTTGCAGATGGACAAGCTAATAGCTAAAAGCAGCTAAAAGGGCTGCTGTATGTGCTTTCAAACACAAAGCTCAGTTATCTGAGGAGAAACTCCCATTATTTGTACATTATGCTTTTGCCCTAAAGTTTTCCTTGGTTTGTAACCTAACAAATTAGATCACTTGTAGTTAATCAACTCTTTAAAACCAGGGGTGTTCAAACTATGACCAAGAGGCTAACAGCAACCCACAGTCCACTTTGAATTGGCCCTCTCTATATGCTAAACATGAGATGAAACATGTCCCTCATCTGAGCATCAAGCTTCTGCTTTCTATAAAAAATACAGATAAATGAATAACAGCATTGAATGGTAGTACAATTCAGAAAATTTTCTGTCTTATGGTTTAATATATTTATCTAACTGTGCCAGTAGCACCAACACTCCTGTAGGGTTCAGCAGTGTATTCTAGGTGTGTGCCTGAATGTGGGGTTAAGACATTAGCATCTCACATCTTTGCTGTACAGAGCTCTGTGCTCACACTGACCTGGGCAGATCCATTGTGATTCAGTGTGATTAAGACATCAAGCTACAACATTGTTTCTGTGTATATGTCTACCTTTCCATGCAAGTGACAACAATAACCACAAAAAGAACCAATAAAAGTTGGATTGGTGAGCAGAATTGAAATGGTATCAATAAAATTTTCATTCCTACTTCTGATTCAGCTAGACTGTATCTACAAATGGGTCCAATGAGAATGGGAGTGCCCTGTCTAACAGGGAAAAAACCATGGCTCAAATGGACTGCTGTGCACACAGATCCTGTGGGTTTTTGCAGACGAGGTTTGTTTGGTTGAGAAGGCAGGGAATGATATGGCACACAGAGTTCAAACACCAAAAATGAGGACTATCCCAAAACCCTGCCAGAGAAAACCTAAGAGGAGTCAGGGAGAGGAAATGAGGCATTTTGCATGGAAAAATATTCAGATGCAAAAGGGATTAATTCTGAACCCTTGATACCCTCAACGGATCAGCCAAAAATCAGACTCCTGAGGTGTTCTGGTGAAGTAACACCCAATTTAAAACCGTGTGAGAGGCTCAGACAAATCAATTTAAACCTTAGCCAAACTCCTCTGGGGTCAAGCTTTGGTCACACTCTGTGTTCTTTTAGGTCTTCAGTTTTACACATGAGTATTAAAAACTCATTGTTTCAAGGTGCATTTAAAATACAATTTACAGAATAAATACACCTTATTAAAAGTAAAAGAAAAGAAAGAATATACTGGAAATGAGTCAGTCAACGGTCAGAGCTCTGCAGCAGGCAAATACGATCAGGTGACAAGCTGAACTGATATGTATCCATCTTTGAGTTTTTCTATCCAACTTTACACTCCAAGCAAGATTTAAGTTTCCTGACATTAAGAAATGCAAAATGATCACAAAAGATGAAAAAAGGAGGAATGATTTAGTGTTCATGAACACATGCAGACAAGGTTTGACTAATATGACAGTCATAAAGGTCTAATCAACAATCATAACAAAATGCTTCAGTGATTACCAGGCCTGGAGTGATATTTACCTCTCATAACCTCAAAATCATGCTCATTTCCCTTAGGAAGCTTATGTTTCACTAAAACACAAATGCAAAACAGGGATTTTATTTAAATCAAAGGACACAACTCACCTGTTTTTTGTTATTCAAAGACTTGAAACTGAGAGGAATGCTGAAGAACAGTATTCCAATCCCTGATTTTTGAGGCATTTCGCAGAGTCTTTGTAGTTATTGCACAAAATATGACTTGAATTAGTGCAACAGACAATGTACCTTTGCATTTTGGATGAGCTGTTGCATTTGTGTGTTTGTTTGTGTGTTGTGTGGTTGGAAGGAGGCATTTGGCAGGTCAGAGGAATAGTATTATCTGAGTGTGAGACCCTGGGTCAATGCTGGGAAACATATCAAGCTTTTTAAGAATAAATCAACACATTTTCAAAAGATAAATAGGATGATACAATTTTGTTTGTATCATTATAGCTCAAAATGATGTTATATGATTATTGAAAAAGAATATTTGCTTAGTCCAAATGGGATATCATAATATCTATTTATTTATTTTGATATATTGAAAGAGCATTTTTAAACAAGCAGATAAATTATCTCTGTGTTATTTTCATGCACATATGGGCATTGTTCTGCTGCCAACGTTATTTACTTTTACAGGGAAAGCATATAATAAAATGTAATCACAGAAGAGTTGCGTTATAGTTAATGTACAGTAAATCTATTGTCCCTCAGCCAGTTAACTAATACAACAATTGAGTATGGCATCTGGTCTAGGTGGATCAAAATTGAACTGACTTTTCTGGTTTAATTTTAATTTTAATTAATTTAATTCACAGGCTATCAAATCATTGTGATGTGATTTATATGTGGTGGAGCTGTCAGACCATCGAGGGGAGTGTTGAGCAGCAGTCAGTCAGCTTGAGTTATTTGTCTACAGAAATAGCTACACAAATCTTTACTTCTGTCCCATCAAGGTGGGATGAGTGGATCTCATCAATATGACAATAACCAAAGTGTTGGGAGATGACAAGCTGTTTCCCCATGGTAAGAGAGTAGATATCTGCAAGCGAAAAATCAATGTTTGATTATAAAACACCAGATGGAACCATTTTTCTGTTTTCTTGTCTGAGACATGGCCAGATTAAAACCCTGGTGGTGGGCTCGCAGACATTTAACATCCTCAGTATTTTCACCACTCGAAGTCTTAAAGTGACTATGAGGAGTTTCTAAGCAATTGCAAAAAATTCTCACTTTTAGATATATGCCTGATCGAAATACACACTTTTAGATGAGTTTTATAGCATCAAAATAGGTTATCTATAAATGCTATTCCTTAGCTAAGTGGTCGGGTCGTACAGGACAGGGCTTGACTGGACTGGCCGGGATACTCAACTTCGGGAACAAGACAATTAAAACTAGAGCAAATTTGTATTATTGGGACACGTCTTACAGCACCGGGCTGTAGGTAGAGATATATAGCCGGCTACAAAACTACGATACTAAGTTTTCCAAAAATTGGTTGTTGTCACACATCAAAAACTACCACGACGTAACCAGAAAGAGATACGTTACCTCGTCACTTTGCATCCTGTAAGTTGTTGAAAAAAAGAAGTTGTAAATCAATGCAGAGTTCTAAAGAAGGTCTGAGCTACATTCATTAGCATCATAACAAACACAGGCTTCGGCTTCGGTAACAGTGGTGCGTTCCAGTTGTAGTCAGAAGTAGGAATTTCCAAGTTCCGAGTGGGAAACTGCAACTGGAATGTCCCCCAAAGTCAGAAATTCCTACTGGGAACTCGGTGAAACCTTGCCGCCCCGAGTTGACAATTGAAGATGGATGCCCCCAGTGTGAACAGTTATTTAGCTCTGGTAATAATCAATTTATTTGCACTTCTGACTGGGGTGTGTCGCTCTAGATCAGCTGTATACATAGTACTGTTACACTTATATTTACAAAAATGCTGCCATAATGATAATCATGTTATTCATGTGATATTTGTGAACAACAACGCAGAGCATGCTAACAACAGCTAACAATAGCCTGGTATATTGGCATGTTTTTTTCCGACTTCAACTGGAACGTTGATAAGTCGGAGATGATGTCACTCCCATTTCCGAGGTTACCGGAACGCAGCATTACGACAGTCGCCGCGTGTGCTCATGGGTAGCAGAGTCTTAGTGTCGTCGGTAATAGATTCTCCTCACAGTCCCTTTAAAGGTCAATAAAAACTGATTGAGAAAAAAATAAACGTTTGAGTAATCAGTGCTGTCGGCTCAAGACAGGTGTGTGTGTGTGTGTGTGTGTGTGCCTGCCATCATAGTAGGTGATTAAAAACAACAGATGAGTGACGTAAACACATTAATCAATATGTTAATGACATCTGAAAGCAAAAGCTTGATTAAATGAAGATGTAAAATCCACTGAATATGAAATAGCTGCTGCTTTTCTGAGCTTAGGAGGTTTTGTTTTTATGTACCAGATGAAACTATATGAAATCTTAACAGAGCCTTCAAACTCTCCAAACCTTTAATATTTCTCTCACTTTACATCTTGGATGTCTATCAAAATACAAGCAGAAGAGATGAAAAAGTGAGTGCTGTCTTCTGCAGGTGCTGGCTAATCTACCCTGTGTTTGTGAAAAAAAAAAAAAAAGTTGAACATGAGGAGGTTGGAAATCAGCATATCCTCAAAAAATCCCAAATCCTTTAACGCTAAAGGCTTCAACATATAAAGGTGTGAAACAAAATAAGATTTTACTTTTTCTTTTGCTGCTTCTTGAAACAAGTGTTGTGAGGGGCAGTGATTAAATTACTACACACTTTTAAAGGGCTGATCCCGAAATAAATAACCCTTCAGTCATGATCTGTATCATCATAAATACAAAATCCAAGAGCTGAGCTGCAAGTAAGGGGGTCTGTAAATGTGTCCTTTTTTCAAAGGCTGGGCATATTTTTAGGAAATATACATTCATATTATTTAACATCTTAGGGGCATTCAAAATGTGTTTTTCCTGGTTTAAAGAAGCAGAAATAAACTTTGATTCATTCGTAAGTCAAGAAAATCTGTTAAAACTATAACTAAAATTATCACCATTATCAAAATTCGTCGAACAATTACCAAGCAATGTTAGTCTATAGTAAACAGCACAATTCCTAGTTAACAGCATGAGTCTGCACAGTGTTCTAAAAACATAGAATATACATTTACCTAAAGTGACTGTTGCTGTCCATCCATTACTATCTACACAACTATCTTTCTGGGAATGCTTGGGGCTGGAGCCCATCCCATTTAACACCAGGCAAGAGGTGGAGTACACCCTGGACTGGTCACCAGCCAATCACAGAGCTGATTGCAGGATAGTATAGTAACAGATAGAGATATTGCTGTAGATCTCTTTTCCATCATCCAAAAGGCTGATATAATCACAGAGAGAGGAGCATGTTTTGTAACGTCATAATAAAACAGTAAAAACTTTATGTGGTTGTTTTTTTGCTGCAAATGTATCAACTGAGGGTAGGAAATTAGGAAATTGTGGGTTTGGATTGGTATTAATAAAGTAAACATGATGAGTCTTGTGCTTGGGGTCAAAAACAACTTCTTCAAGCCCTTACAAAAACACTCTCTGTCACAGCCTCTCTTTCAATGCAGACCAAATACTGGGACGATCCATCTCAACAATAAAAAAGTTAAGAACACTTGATTGACTCCAGCACACACTGTGCTGCTAAGCTGGATAGATAGTCTGTAGATAACTTCTGGGAGGGATGCTTGGTTATGAATCATAATCATGTTTATCTTGATTGATACTGAGGTGGTTATCATAATATGTAAAACTTTGTGCATTCATTTCAAACCACTAAATAAACTTGGAGCAGCCATAACCAAGTAAAAAGGCTTAAGTTACTTTGTATTTTTCTACCTCTGACTCCTCCACACCAGTGGTCCCGTATGTCAGGGCTCGTTTATGCCCTTTGTTAACCAGTAGATGTCTTTGTGTTATTTTCTTCTGCTCTCTCCTTTTTAAAACTGCCTAAGTATGACATACCAAGAGAAAACCTGAATTTAAATTCAATGTATGAACACATTTTCAAGACTTGATTCGTTCATACTCAGACATTCATACTGGACGTTCTGCACTGACTGTAAGATAGTACAGCTAAATAAATCTGTGTTGGTGATTGCTATTCATCCATCTATCCATTATCTATACTGCTATCTCTATAGGGGTCATACAATAACAGAGTCCTTCCCAGCTGACATTGCAGGGGCAAACCCTGGACTGGTTGCCAGACAGACAACAACTATTTCCACATATTTTTATATCCAAGAGCAATGTTGAGCCATAAGTTGACCTGACAAATATTTTATTCTATGACAGGAAAAGAAAATATGCCAAAGAAACATGCAAAAGGAGATGTAATGGCAACACAAAAAACCCCAGTCCAAACATCAAGCAACTTTCTGGCTTTGAAGCAACAGCACTACCTGCTGCACCACCCAGCAGTGCTCCACTGCTTCTCACTTGGGGTGTGAATCACCAGTTTCATGATGATACGATGCAATAGCAATTCTTTGGACAATAAGATATTTGCTGATATCACAAAGTCTGCCATAAGTCGATTTTAATTTGATTTGATTCAGGGGCTTTTGATGGATTTTAGATATTATGTACTTACTGAACACAATCAGCTGAAGAAAGAAAGAAATAAAAAGTGATTTTGATGTTTTGCCATTTTATTACTGAAACGTGAAAAGACGTGCTGATCATTTTGGTGTGTTAGTTCATAGAGGATTATAATCATCTGTATGATCTTATCGTGCTTTGAAATGAAAACTGGGTGAATTAGTTGTCAGCTGCTTTTTTGCCCCCACAATTTCCTTCTGGGTCTTATTGTTACATTGTGATGTTAGAATATTAAATCTAGTAATGATGAAAAAAATACGAGAAATTATTGAATTATTTTATTTTCTTATTATTGACATTGAACATTTAACTGTGCTCTGTCAAACTGAAAATATGTAATTTTGGTTTTAATTAAATCGAAACATTTCTCATGTTCTAAGTAGAACTATTAACTTAACTAACTCAACACTGATGATTTTGTTTTAAAGTGATGCCTGGAAAAACAGTTTGTATGTCAGTGTGATTAGACTTCACTGTGTTGTGGTAGGTGTGGAGGAAGAATAAGAATAAGCTCTCGCTCTTTTCCTTTCATACGATAAGTAATTTTATTAATCAGTGTGCTACAAAATCAAATGATGAGATAACTTTTATCCCTTTCAGACTGACCAAAAAACCTGTTTAACCAACTGATGTATTGATGGATCATTACACCCCTACTTCTCACTGCAGAGGCATATGGGTTTAAGGGCCGTAGCAAAGAAAGAGGTAAGAAAAGAACCAAATGGTTTATGTAGACAAGAAAAAGGCAAAACCCCGATGTCTAATTTGTTATTTCTGACATTAGTTTGACTACTTATACTGTATTACTAAATACATTGTAGAGGTTAAAGCAGTAGGATTTCTCACAAAGGAAGAGTAAAAAAGTAAAATCAAATCCCTCAGTACTTATTGGTACCTATTGTAGTGTTTTAATAGTTTTGTGGTTCAAAGTCCAAAGGCACAGATAGCGTGGCTCGCCCCACCAATTCACTTTTGAGGTCTGAAGTTTTGCTTTGGCCTATGGTGGTAAATCAAACCCCTCAAGGTATGAGCCTTTAATTAATGAAACGCACATGGCTGCTTTCCCCTCCATCAAACCAACACCCTATCCCTATCAACTTTTAATTTTACTTCATGCAAAGGGTTGTATGTGCTTCAACTAAACCTTGAGACAAAACAAGCGCAACACTGCATGTCACAAGGCAGTCATTTAATCACAACTGTTTTACTTTTATTACTGTTAGAGGTAAAATTCGTTCATAAACTGAATTTACAGCCAAGTAGTACTTCTGTGAGAGCATTCTCTGCCTATTCAAGACCCATTCATAAAAACTTTAAGTCATCAGGAATACATGTTCTGATGCAAATTAGCATGATAATGGAAAGCACATCTGTATGCTGGTAGAAGAGACATGTCCCTCCGTGTTTGATTAGACTGCATGCTGGACACAGACCAGGACCAGAGAGGGAGAGGGTTTGAAATAACACCGAGTTTTGGCACAGCTAGCAGTATGTAGGGTTTTTTCTTGTCTCTGAAACTGACTGCAGTGAGACAGAGCCACTGACGCTGGTCCAGCCTCTGTGGCGGCTAAACCCAATTAAAGACTAGACAAGCCAAGAAACCAGTTCCACCTGCTTCTCTTTGCTACAAAACAAAAAGTTGCTGTGCACGTCGGACGACATGTCAAATAACTTTTCATGTTTGCATAAAAATGCAACCACACATCAGATATGAAACCACCAGAGCTGCAAAGCATGTGAGGCCACATTGAGCCCAGATTCAGAGTGCATGTCTGGAAGAAAAAAAATGAGCAACGGCACATAAACTTTCTATGAGAACCCAGTCCAAAATGTGGCCTTAACTTGTAAAACGAGAACTAATGTGCTGCGTGGGAACATTTAAAGCCAGATGAAGTCACAGTAATGCCAATAATACACATCTACTGAGTCTAAGTCAGCTTAAACTGTTCCTCTAACCCACATGACATGCCTCTGAAGGACTCAGACACTCAGTCTATTCATATAGGATGGGCAACTTTGTCAGATGTGGTAAGCAAAATCACATCCATCTGTAATTCTTTTAATCTCTCTATCCAAAATATTAGCTAAATACTGATTAATATAAATAAATCACAAAAATTACAGAGGGGTAGACCACAACCATTTAAATGCACAACAAACAAAATTTTCTATTATGTTTTGCATTTATGAAGTGTTCAGAGAGCACAAACCTGCACCAAGACCGCAGCGAGTTATTCATGAAAAAGTAGAAAACTGCCCTATCGTGCAATGTTCACAAACCCTCTTAAAAACTCCAGAACCTGCATCCATATGTGGATCACCACCAAAATATAATCACTTCTCCTTTGTGTCATGACCAACATTTTCTGAAAATGTCATCAAATTCTGTTACCAACTTTTCAGTTATCCAGCTCCCAGTCAAACACACCAGCAAATGGAAAGACTATAAAAGACATACTGTATACATTCATGGTGAAATAAAAAAAATAAAAAGAGAAATGCAAGAACCCAAATACAAAGAAGTCTTTGTATGGATAAACCACAAAAAGACACAAAAAAGAAGACAAAAAAACAGTGGCTAAAAGGAGGATACACATATTTACATTAACAACACAAAGTCTGTCATGTGCTAACTGAAGTAAGATGAGAAAAAAACATTAAATTTGAGAACCAGCTATACTGCATGTATTTTTAAATAACCATCTGTTTCAAAGTGCAACCAACTCTAGTGGATTTCCTGTTTTTTTCTCCATCAGGTGGTTTATAATAATTACAGTGACACAGTATATAGTGCTCAATAAACACATTAACCAGCATCACTTCTGTCTGAAGTATCGTTTCAATGTTGGGTGTTGTGATATAAACTTGGTACCAGTATTAGGAGTTGAAGTCGGCAGGTTGATTCGTTTTGCTTTAAATTGACCAGTCGCAGATCTCATGCTGAGGCAACTTCTTCAAGTGGACAGCAGGCAAAGACATTATCAACCAAACACCGTTACCAGGCAGAGAGCCAGCCTTCTAACCAGGATTATAAGTCAAACATTATGCCTGAACAGTGAGCTATTGAAGTGAGTAGATCAGTATGCTGTTGCACACACCTTATTAGTGCATTACTGTAGCAAACTGTGTGTATAATGTCTACTAAATAATGACAACAAAAATGTGAATACCAACTTTGGAAATTTAAATACGTATGAGAATGTTACCAATACAAATTTAACCGAGATACTGTTGATAATATGCAGAGGGGTTATAAGCAGATAAACAGATACTGAATCTACCAAACCTGTTGTATGACAAAGGCTTGAAACTGAGATGCTTCTTTGAAGGAAACAAACACTTTACTTGATGCACCAAATAGACTATTTAACATATCTCCGGAATTAACTTCATATCCAGATGTTGCTGTAGATGTTGTCACAGGTAGAATCCTTTAGAAAGTTTTTTGGATGGGCAGGCTCGTTTAAGAAACACAAGAGCATGACTGATTTTGTCTGCAAAATTTAGTATGGGCCTGTCACTTCTCACTTTTAGAAAAACTAACGAACATCTTAGCTATTGTCTCTGTGTAAAAAGTGTTTAGAAAATAAACAGTCTTTTTCTGACTGCAACAATTATTTCAGCTTGAAGCTCTGCAAGATGAATCTGCCTGATGACAGACATGAAATCGTGTGAATCCAGTTTCTTTGAGAGGTTAGAGGAAAAATGTTATGGGAACCATATTGATCAAATGATGAATTATAACACCATATGAAATGCTCCCAGAGTGAGATATAATTGTGATATACTACGAAGATCTAAATAATCACTATTTAGCAACAATCTGGAGCTCTAAGTGTTGTCTTCTCGTCTTAGGTTCAATTTGCCTAAACTGAAATTTTCATTTCTTTTTGTCCTTGCTAAAATAGTTTGTAAAATGTCTATTGACAGCAGCATGTAGTTTGGGTTTTGTAAATGTACCTTTTTACTTAATTACTGCTTTTACAGTACCAAGAAGTCCTGTGGAAATTAAAAATCTCTTTTATAAGAGAAACCAGGCCAACGTAACAGTAGGCTATATTACAACAAAACTGATGAGTTACACAACGCAGCTCACAACATTTTAACTAACTTGCAAAAGTACAGTGACCTCTAAAGCTACATCAGTTTGTCACAACATTCTGTATGATCCTTTACAGTTTTCACAGCAAGATAAATGACTGTATTCATACTCAAGGTGCAGTGTGAGAAAAAGGCAGTCTTCCCATGATCTGTATCAGTGTAGGCTACAGTGACGTGTACAAAATTAGAGCCAGCAGGTAACCAGTAGAGCTGAAATGTACACTATATTGTTGACAAACTTGACTTTTATTGAAAAAAGTTGACTTGAAAATATTTAAAGCCATGCAACTCCTAACCAGTATTTAAAGTTAAAATTTTGATATTGTGACAACACTAGCTGATGGGAAATATTGAAGTCTTTTTTTACTTTCTTTTTAGAGGCTATGAAAAAACTAACAAAGTACAATACATCCCACAAATATAGACTACATAAAAACACTGTCTCAAAACTACTCAAGAAGTACAAGTACTAAAAAGCCACTTAATTGCAGTAACTTCAATGCAATTAGTTACTTCCTTACCCTGGTAATGTTTTACTTTTACCTGAACTTGATGTGAACATTTTCCTCATTTTCAAGGGATAACTACCAATATTCACCATTTTACCTCCAAGCTACAATATCCTGTAATTGAAAAACCCACAAATTGTTGTGGGAGCCCTTGAAGAGCTAACTTCAGGCCAAGTCTGCTCACTTTGCTGCAGTCATAATGACTGTAAATCTATTTGTGCCTCGTGTGTCTCCGGAGAATACAGCAGGCTACTCCACCAGAGTCGTTTCTCAAAGTGGATGAGGGAACACCTCAGGATTTGTGCAGAGTGAGACCGGCAAACACTTATTCCCTGAGCTTTAATCAAACGTAACAGGCTCAGTCTAATTGCTAGATTTCATACTCGACAGCAGGCCCACTTAATGATGGTCTCACACATTAAATAAACGGATAAAATGTGTTATCAAGTCATTTAACCCACTTAAAGCGGTCTGTCTACATCCTCTCATTACAACCTCTTCTTCTGCAGCGCGTTGCTGTGGTGAACTGTATAATTAGCGCCACCTGCTGTAAATGTCGACGAACCAAATACTATCTTAACATTTAATTAATATCGCATAATTACCTTTTTTGAGCTCATTTTCGGAAAAAATGTGCAAAATTTTGAGTTCAATTAATTATTTTTGGAATTTTGTTTAAAAATAAGCCTGTTTTTGGCTGTTATTTGTTATTTAAAAGAGAAGGTGAGCTAATAAGACAAAAAAGTTGAACTCCTAGTACGACCTTTTATGCTACTTGAAGAAAAAGTGAGTTCTGTGGACTTACCTATCAATATGACGACGGAGAGACAAGTGCTGTGATGTTTTGCATAATCCATGTTTGTATTAGTCGGCACAGAGACACAGTTGTTGCAGTTTTGGCGCCGTTAGGTCGTCATGAATGCGTCCGTAGACCTCACAAACAGGCTCGTGAACCTTCCGTTAACAGACACTCAGAGCCGCGCGCGCTTCTCCCGGATAGAGTAGTTGTGTCTCCAAGTTGCGCACTGTTACTCATACTGTGATGCTGATGCTGCTGCAGCACCCAGTGACGACAACCCCTCTCCCCCTTCTCCCCGCTTTACTCTCTCTCGCTCTCTCTCCCTCTCTCTCTTGCTCGCGCTCTCTCTCTCTTTTTCTTTCCCTTGCTGGTCATGACGTCTCCAGCTCTGAGAGACATTAATTTCCCCTCTCTCTCCCCCTTACTCTTTCTCTCCCTCTCTGCCTGCTTGGGAATGTGTTTCCATCATCACTTTTTGGTCTGAAAAGTCTTTAATCTTCTTGTCCCTGCTGCAGGTGGTGACTCCATGTAAAATACATGACGTAGTCCCGTATGAAGAATGATGAAAAACGCAGCTCAACCCTCCTGATGTCTTATTCTGTATACTCCCCCTGTTCCATGAGTGACAAATTGTCATCACTTAACAACAGAGATAAAGCTATGGAACAGAATTTGAAACCTAAGGTCTATATCTCACACGAAGGAACAACCTGTCATCATAAACCTTGAATATTTGAATATTAGGCCTACTTCTTCACAGTGGAAAAAGACTGAATCAAATCATAGAAAAACCTGCTTTTTATCATTACACATCTGTTAAACTGTTCCCCAGAGGGTGCAAAAGGTGTCAGTTTCGTATATTTAAATCAACCTGTAAGAGTAACTGGCATTACGTTAGAAAAACATGTAAATGAAGAAACATTCTTGTAGACATTCATGCCATATGCTGTTACACAGCTGAAAAGGTTACAAATTGAAAAAAACATTAGATTTTTCAAAAATGCCCAAAGGGCCCTGTGTGTTGAATCAAATGTTTGTTTCCATCATTTTAATTGTAAGGATTTCAATGTTTAAAACGCAATGAAAACAACAAATACATGCTGCTGAAAGTCAGCTGTGGAAAAAAAAACAATGCAACAATGTCTATCTAAATGTGCTCTTAGCTCAGAGTTAGACTGTCAAATGTAAGGGATATAAGGATCTCATCATATGAGACTGCATGCCTGCAGTCCAGATATGTCTCCCATTAAAAATCTGAAGCGCAACGAAGACTGTTGAGCAACTACAGTCATACATCCAGTACAAATAGGAAAGAATTCTACCTGAAAAACTTAAACAATCAGTGTCCTCAGTTCCCAAGCACAAGCCGACTGTTATTCAAAGAAATGGTGATGTTACACAGTAAACAAGCCTCTGTCCCAGTTTTTTGATCATTTTTCAGACATCAAACATCATTGAAAGTAAGTATTTGCAAAAAAAGAGGAATTTAAAAGACTTATTAAAAATATTGCTTTTGTAGAACAGTCAATTGAATAAAGGTTGAAGAGGATTTGAAAATCATTTTATTCTGTTTTTAAACACCCTTTTCATTGAAGTTGTAGTATGCATACATAAATTAAAGCTCTTCTTTCATTTTGAAATACATAAACCTTTGAACATGTGTTTTTGTGCTATTCAAGCTAGATTTTAATGGACAGTGTCTTATACTAAATGTAGTTTTTTGATTTCATCTCTATGGTGGCTGCAAAGATCACATTGTTGGGTAAAAAAGCACTTTAAGTCCCCCCTGATTCTAATTAGCAATTTTCCAGCAGGAATAGGTTAAGTTATGCGACTAACACCCTTCTATGAAATAATCTAAAATATGTGTCTATAATGTGTCCTTGAATTTATTTTGCTCTTACAAACACATTATCTGTGCTTTTTTTCCATCACTACTGCACTTGCTGGCACAAGTTTCTAGTTCACAGCTGAGGCCAACTCTCTCACTTACACTGAAACCAAAAGAGGCTTTTCCCTGTGAGGAAAATTCATACTCAAGCATTGCTGTCCATCATATTGATCTGTCCACTGTAAAAATGTCTCATGGTAATTACAAATATTTTTGCTCAGGGCAGATGGTGAGTGCCTATCAGTTACCCGAATATTACAAAATAAAAACAATACCTCTGACCAAACTGTAGGACGTGTCCCTAATATTTTCAGACATGTGGTAATAATTGAGTCTCTTTGAGCATACAGCAGCAGTGTCTGAGCTGTTTCATAATGCTTGGTGCATAAATCCACATCAAGCAGAATTTCAGATGTTTTCATGCTGAATTTTTTATTTGTTGTGATTGAATGCAAACTGCGCGCTCAAGACCAAAGCCTGTTGAAAAGAAAAGAAATGAATAACGTTGTTAATGTGCACAAAATCAGCATGAATTTGCATTTATGTTTGTGGCTGTGATTACTTTTTTTTTATTATTCCTGCTGGAAGTAGCCAGGGTGAGAGAAGTTGTGCTGTTGGCTTGTCAGTCCATATGGCTGTACACCCCTCTGTTTCCATATCTATCTGTACAAAGGTTACACAAATACCCACTCTGACTTAGGGATGAACTGATTAAATATGTGGTTCAGAGGTCAATAGCACTCATGTTCACTGCTTGTGAACTCGAAATCTTAACAAAACCTGGAGAATTTTGTGCAAATGCACCAATGTCCACTCTGACTCGAGGATGGACTTTCAAATTTAGCATCATGCTTAGCACTTAGTCGTCAAAGCCATGTCTCCAGAGGGCTTTGAGGTGATTTTGTTAAACTTTGCACAAATGTCAACTCTGACTTGTGAACTGGTAATTGAGTGGCCAAGAACCATTTGGCCTCATGTTCATTTATTTTCTGGAAATAAAAACTGTTAAGCACACTTTAAGGAACATTTATGTAGTGTTTTAAAATTTTCACTTTGACTTAAAGCTGGACAAACTCAGTTTCAAAGGTCACACTTAAGGGTTACCTTTTTCATGTTCAAACCCTGCCTGTCAATGTCAGGGGGGGGCTAGGCGGAGCCCTGAGGAGATGCTACTTTCAAATTCATGCTAGTTTTCCAAAATCGCCAACCCCAGCTTTAAGGATGACAAATCAAATATGAGAGTTCATGGGTCAAGATCATGCTCATTTGGGGTCTCTGTTTGTCTCTGTTTGTCATCACAATAGTTACGCAAGTTTGGTTCCAGGGCACTTAGGGTTGCTTCTGCTTTAAATGTATTAGAGTTTTGAAAAACGTTTTGGAGAAATGCCTGAAAGGTCCAGGGTAAGCAATGGTGTTCCAGATTTGAATATTTTATTTTGCAATATAAAATGTATGTGATACAGCCTTGCTAATTTGATTGTAATGCATTTATTTTATTTTTTAAAGGATGTGCTAGATTTTAGACAGGGACTACAAATAAGGCAATGCAATCTTTTCTGCTCATTTTTTAAATAAATGATAATATATGGCTACACCATAGCCACACCCATGGGCACCAACTTGATCAGGTCATCAAAAGTGGAAGTTTCTTACATGAGGGTACCATGTTGTGGTATATTTAGTAGTATAGCTTCGTAGGAGCATTTTACATATCCTGATTATTTTTAAGCCTAAAAACGTATACAAGCTGTGTTCATTTGTAAGGATTATCATGAACAGTCCTCGGGAACAAGTCAAGGGAAACAGCATAATGTTAACTTGGTTGGCCTACAAAAGTACATCATCCCTGCACCATTCAATATCTCACGAATTCTGAGAGTCTCTCTCCAAAAATTTAACCAATATCTACTCTGACTCAACAAGTCACAACATACATTTTGCAAGTCAAAGTTAAAGTCAATTAACACATTCTTTTCACATTCTTGATGCAACAATTAAAAACAAATGCTCTCAACTTTCCCCTGATTGCCACTTTGACCTAAGGGTGATCTGAAATAATTTTGGGGGCACAAGCTCAATGTTGTCATGACCTTTTTTTATTACAATATTCGAGAAATATACCGTGAGATTTTTTTTTTGAAAGTCTGGCTTAAAAAAAAGCTTGGTTTTGATGTCAACATTCACTGCAACACTACCCCAGACCCTCCTCTTGGCCAATCACTTTCCTTTCACAACTTAGGATAGTATACTTCACAGAGCTTATATAGCTGTCAGCAAGCCATCCTGTTTTCCCTTTTTTTCTCTGCAAGAAAAGAGAAAAAACAGCATGTGTCTCAGATAAGGAAATCTGACCATGCACATGTTTTGAGCCCTCATTCTAGATTTCCTGAACGCAAACCGACTTCAGAGTGATTTTATTTATATGCTGCACCATACTGAAGTGCTTTCCAGTCCTTCAGATACTGGTTTTTCAATCATACAAGGATTTGCATCATAGGCCGCCACTCGAGAATACCTTCATGATCCTCAACAGGGATTTTTCTCAGAGCACAACACACTTCAAGTTCCCACTGTTGTGAGGCCAGACCCGAAAGTCCTGATGCTGGCGTCCAGCCCTGCCTGTCTTGAAGCCTGAGCCGATTAGTCCACGCTTTTACGTAGTGCAGGAGCGCTGGACGCACACTGCGTAGTACGCCATAGCACTGTTTAGGCTCAAAAATGTACCAAATGACCTCGTCAATTAATTACTGCGGACGTTACCCGGCCAGACATTTTGATTACAGCGGACGAGCAGTATGAAGGAAAATAAGCCCGCTTTTTGTGGACTTTTATGGACCGCTTTTCAGTCGTCCCCCTGTTAGATGGACGTTTGTTCACAGCAAAAATCACCCCGGACCTCCAGCTGCATTTGAGACATCAAAAAAGTGCTCCAGAGTGTTGCTCAGCATGAGGGTGAGTAGAAAATTAAGGCATATCATTCTTTGGGTGTAATATTCCTTTAATGACTGGGTAACACTAAAGGGTCATAGAAGAATACTCTCTCCATATTTCAAGGATGTAAATGTGGCAATAATTAGAAACAAGTAAGCAAGCTGTCCCTGGTTTTTTAAGAGTCTTTGTATAAAAATATGCAAGATCCAACTTTGCTTGGCATGCCGATGCTTAATCCTCAACGATCTGTTGATCTGTCCACTGACACACATGTACACACAGAAAAAAATGTTAGTAGCCTTCTGTTAAAGAAAAAACCCACAATGGTCTCTGAAGTAAGTTGAAAATGACAAGATTAACAATAAAAAAATCTGAAATTAACTAATAAAAATCAGACATTGGTTTTGAACTGTTGTTCAGCAGAATCATTAAAAAAATAATGAAACTGGCCTGGACAAAAATGATGGTACCCTTAACTTCATTTTTTTGCACAACCTTTTGAGGCAATCTCTGCAATTGTTTAATTTCTGTAACTCTCAATGAGACTTCTGCACCTGTCGACTGGTATGTTGGCCCACTCCTCAAGCAAACTGCTCTCGCTGTCTCAGGGTTGAAGGGTCTCTTCACCTGACTGCATATTTCAGCTCCTTTCACAAATGTTCAATAGGATGTTGTTCAATATGATTAGGGCTCATAGAAGGCCACTAAGGAATAGTCCAAAGTTTTGTTTTGTTTTTAGCTGTGTATTTTGGATCATTATCTTGTTGGAGGACCCATGACCTGTGACTGAGACCAAGCATTCTGACACTGGGTTGCACATTTTGCTCCAGAATACCTTGAGAGTCTTGAGATTTCATTGTACACTGCACAGATTCAAGACACCCTGTGCCAGATGCAGCAAAGCAGCCCCAGAACATAACTGAGCCTCCTTCATATTTCACAGTACAGTGTTCTTTTCCTTGTATGCATCATTTTTGCATCTGTGAACATAAAGCTGATGTGACTTGCCAAAAAGCTCCAGTTTTGTCTAATCTGTCCAAAGGACATTCTAACAGAATTTTTATGGCTTGCCAATATGCATTTTGGCAAATTCCAGTCTTGTTTATTTATGGATTGCTTTCAACAGTGGTGTCCTCCTTACTTGTCTCACATGAAGTCCACTTTGGCTCAAACAGCAATGGATGGTGTGACCTGATACTGATGTACCTTGACCTTTGAGTTCACCTCTAATCTCTTTGGAAGTTGTTCTGGTTGCCATTTGTATTATCCGTCTCTTCAATTTGTCATCAATTTTCCTCTTGTGGCCATGTCCAGGGAGGTTGGCTACAAACTTGTGGACCTTAAACTTCTGAATAATATGCGCAACTGTGAGGATTCATCCCTGCAGTCAGGTTTCCTTCCCCCCTCTCTTCCTGCTCCTCTGCCAGCTCTGGGTGTGGGCTCCCTTATCACCCACCTGCTGGAGATCACTAATCCCACTCCCTATTTAAGCTGCCAGGAGTCATCTTCTCTTCACGGGTGGATTGCTTCTCGTCAGTGGTTTGTTGGGCGTATCTGCTTTCAGCGTCTTGGCTCTCAGCCATACTCCTCCTGTTTTTTTAGTTAACTGTTTGGATTGTGTGTTTTTCATAGACTGTGCTTTTGTGAACTTTTGTGATACTAACCTCTATTTTCTGCTCCCTGTTTCTGCAGTGATCTCCTGGAGCTTACACCCCGCCACTGTTGTAAATACTCACCTTAATCACTGTTACCATCCATGTGCACTGGACTCCACTTTGTCTCTTTATTGTTTGGAGCTGTCAAAAATAAAATCTGTTAAACTGTTTTTTGTTTTCAGCTTTGTGTCCAACGTTATTACTGTAGTTAAGGACTGTATCCTGACAGCAACTTTAGTCACAGGAACATCAAGCTGCTTGGAGATGGTCTCATAGCCTTTACCTTTAACAAGCTCATCTATGGTTTTCTTTCTGATCCCCTGAGTCAGCTCTCTCCTTAGCCTTTTGTGTTCCATGTTCACTGTGGTACACGCCACCATAGAGGACAGCACAGTGACTATTTTTCAGCCTTTAAATATGCAGACTGACTAATTACAAGCTTGAAGGCACCTGTTATGCTAACAACAGGACACATCTTAGTTTAACATGTCCCTCTGGTCAAATTATTTTCAATCTTTTCTAGACGTACCATCATTGTTTGTCCGGGCCAGTTTCATTGTTTTGTTTTTTTTAATTATTCTGTTGAACCACAGTTCAAAAGCAATGGCTTTTTTTCAGTAAATTTGATTTATTATTTTATTTTCAAGTTATTTCAGGGACCATTGTGGGTTTTTCTTTCTTACACGGAAGGCTACGAACCATTTTGTGCATGTGTGTATGTCTTTATATCCAAAGAACAAGTTGCAGTATTAATACAACATGTGACAAGTGCAGCAAAATGGCAAATGAATTACTCAGGAGGGAAGAGCATCATGAGCCACACCCTGTGTCTGTGTAAGCTTTATTTATTGTAGACTACATATCAAACTGCAGTCCAAATTAATGCCAGATGGCTTTTGTATAATTCTATAGACCAATGCTTGGAAACAATAACTTGAAATAAAAGAAAGTTGTAAGCTCTTGAGAATCATTTGAACAAGTGTCTTTCCTCTGTGTTAACTGTCAGATTTGATCCTGAGTTGACACCAAAGTCCATTTTCCTGTCAGTGTTAATCAGTGGAAAACCCTATTGATTGTAGAAATTGTTGAATCTACTTTCCATACTTGTGTTCCTGTTTATTCGCTGAAAAATGTGAGTAGCGATCCAGTAGTGATTTATTACTTTGTCACTTGCCTTGATAAATGTGCTCATAAGCAAACATTGCTGTTCACCTGGCTGGCTGAGAAATAACCAGTCATTGAGCCAGTTAGGCAGTTTGATGAAGCTCAAGTCAACTGTCAAAAACACTCAAGATATATGGGCAAGAAAGGGCTCCATTTTATGCTTATAAAAGAACTTGACATGAAGTCATTGTCACAGTTGTACACCTAAACTTGGTATGCATTTGATTTATGGTAAAAGTGCAGTGTCAGGTTGTGAAGAAGGACTTGGGAGGTTCTGTGGCGAGGTGTTTGGTTGAAATTTTATCTCGATAAGGGTGTAGATTGTGTAACAATGACCTTGATCTTAAGCCCTTATATATTTGCTAAAATTATGGAAATATTTTGTTCACCAGTAAAGAACGACCAGATGTTCATTCCCGAGTCAGTCTTGATCAAGGGCACAATGACCTCACCCTTTAACCTTCAAGATCTAATCAGATTTTCTTTGAGTCCAGATAGACAGTTATATGAAAATCCCTAAAAAATATTGAGAAATTGCATTCATAGACAAGGAATGACAAAAATAACATTGACTTTTGACCTCTTACTTATATTCTTTCATATAAAACCCTTCAAAGTGTCACTGACACTGATTTACTGCGCTGTAAAGATTCAGTGTCAGGGTCAAGAAGAAGGGCTGGGGATGTTCTGTGTAGGATGTTCTGTTGAATTTTGATCTCTATAACTATGTAGATACTGATACAAAATGTCTTCAGCCCTGAAAAAAAAATATGATAGAATTTTCAAAACACTTTGTAAACATGTAAGGAATGACCACAAGGAACAATAACCTTGCATTTTGGCAAATGACCTCCGAATTACAGTTGGTTCATCCTTGAGTTAAAATAAGGACTTGTAGAAAACTGCAAGGTAACACTTTAAAACCTTCTTTTGAAATTGAGCTGGAAATTAACATGTTGAGCAATTGCCCTGACCCATGGTTTTTGACTTTCAAATTGAAATTTAAAAATATCCTTCAATGAACCAGTTAAAAAGATCCTTCCTTTCATAAGCAAAAGCTAATCTGACAGTGACCATGACCTTTAAAGTATTTTCTTTAACATCAGATATTCTCGAGTTGCCATAGTAAATTGTCTGGATTTAAAGAAAGTCCATCGAAGCTTATCGGGGACGTTACATTTACAGTTGAGCGATGCACATGGGAGTCACTGACCTTGACCTTCCACAAAAATCCTTCTGTGCGTTTCTGAGATATTCACAAGTACAAAATGTGAACATGTGACGCAGGTGTCTGAACCTATGACATATGATCCTTTCAATCCAAGATCTAAATCTTTGAGTCTGACTGAACATTTCCACAGTGACCAAGGAAAGACCTCAAAAGTGCTCTTGGACTATTTTTCTTTCAAACAGATGAGGACCGAAGGCACAGTGACATTTACCTTTGTTCTTTTACCTCCAAAATCTAGTTTATCCTTGAGTTAGAGTGGAAGTTTATGCAAAGTTTGAAGAAAATCTTTTCAAGTCTTATTATGATCATGCATTCATAGTACAGGGGGAGTTTGAGGCACAAAGGACTCAACCTTCAAAAATCTGTCAAATTGATGTATTTGGGAAATTTCAGAGTAAATCTTGCAAAGAATTCTCAAGATCTTACATTCAGAATCAAGGGACAAACTTAAGGCCTGAAGACTTTGACCTTTGAAGACTGCATTAGAAATAACCCTTATTTAATCTTCTGAGAAATGTAAAAAAAAAGGGACTCTGAAAGGGTCCGGTCTGCTCAGCAAAACTTCCAGGCGCTGACGTGTGTGAAGGGCATTTGATATTAGAAAAACAAGCATATATGTATCATATGTTGTAATATGTCAGTTCAATAATATTTGGTCAGTCGAGCACTTTAAGCTTGGTCCCATATTTGAAATCCGTAGTCTTCACTGTAGTGAGCTGGGGTTAAGTCAGACTTCCCCTGCCCTGCTGCATGTAACCCTCAATCTTCCCTGCCAGTGTTTTCTGTTTGCATTTGACTACTCCATCAGTATGAGGAAAGTACCAGAAAAATAATCTCAAAGTACCAAACAGGTCTTGTAATGTTTTGCAGTAATTTTGCAAAACAGTGTAGTTTCACACTACCCTGGGTGTTAGAAATTCATTTTGGATCACATCATTCTGAATAAACAATGTGTTTGCTAATAACCAGAGCAAATATCACACTCAAGGCGGTGCTGTGAAAATAAATATCTGTAATGCTCCATTTCTTATATACCATATCAGGCTTGCACAGAGCAGAACTCCATCTACCCTGCTTTGAGGGATAAAAATCATGGAAAACGTATGGCTATGACCACTTCAGGCTCATGTCCACATCATTGAAGTTTTGCCGGGCATACATAAGCAACCCACTGAAAAAGCTTTGTAGCTCAATGGGTGCTGAACCACCAGACATGAGCTACCACTATACAGTAAATCTGCAATTCTTTTGTTCATGGCATAAGAAGTTAAGGTTAGTTTTTCAGGCAGGCCTTCAATAGTGTCGTGCTTGCAAGCAAATTTGTCTGTAAACACAACATCCTCATTGCTCTCACAAGATGTTGGTCAATCGACACTCTTCATGTGCTTTACACATGAGTACTCATGCTACGTCAGTTTTGCAGACAAACTGCTCTGTTTTGCATTTTTTTTCTTTGAAGTTCAAGATGGAAATGCATTCAGGCTGCTGAAAATGCCATCGTGCATGTGATTTTCAAGGGCACAATTTTGAGAAATACAAACCAAGAAAGCATGCTGTAATGTTATTCAGTGGTAGCCTGAACATCTGAAGTGGAGTGATAGACATGTTTAAAGACCCTGTGTTACTATTATCATCAACTAAAATCTATCCTATCCAAGTGAAAGCACCTTACTGCGGTACGTATAGATTTTTGGCACATGGAAGTGTTTTCCTGTTGGTATGAAGATTGTTGTGCATGCTTGTGCATCTGTTTCTGCATACAGCCTGCAAAGGCAAGCCGTATGACTGGGTGATGAAATGAAGGTTGAAATGTAAAATATAATGAGAAAGGAAAAATAGAAATATTTCTATGAGTCAATGAAAAGCAATTTTTTATCATTCATAATATATTCACACAGGAGGTCTGAATGGGAATCAACTAGTTTTCTGATATCACAGTGTTAAAAGCAATCTGACTGGAAAGATAAACCATGTCAGATATTGACCATTTATAGACATGTGACTATCATGATGCCACCCATTTCTTTAATTGGCAGGAGTACCACTGTTTCAAATTGACTGTAATGCATTTTAGTCCATAATTACTATAAAAATGACATTTTTTAGAGCCACTAAAGTAACAGAGAATATCTGTAACATGGAACAAAAATGTCACAAGGTCCATCAGATGAGTCTGGTCTTCTGAAGAAGACAGCCAGAAAAAGAATGGAGACTAGATTAGACTAAAGCAGCTGCTGCACAGCAGCCAGACAGCGTTTGGATCTGCTGTTTATAGTGATGCTCAAAATAGGACAAACAAACACGGCCCAGTGACATAATTAGGAGATTTTTTCAGGGATTATAATCCCTGTTTGTTTTGGATACACAAGGATATTTTTAAGAACACAGAGTACACACAGCAAAAATGTCTGCTGATGGAGACTTAGTGGATTTCAATGATAAATGGCAAAAACCTCAAAGGGAACAGGGAGAGATGAAAACACCCAGGTTACCTGCTGATGCAGGTGTGTAATTTTATTGGAGTATTCGTCAAATTCAGTGAAATATAAACATGGCTTGATAAAAATACTTAAGGATATTTCATGATCAGGGGATACCAGCAGCTAATGTGTGTTAATCTGCAGCCTGTGACTCTTGTCATGTATTCTCCTCGCTGTGATGAACATTTTTACATATATAGACCCAAATCAGGGCCTAATGAAAGTTTACTTTCAAAGTAATTATTTCGCTGACACTGATTGTTTTTTGGATACTGCTATGGTTTGAATTATAAGTTCACTTGATGTTTGTTTGCATCAGTGCTGCCCACAAAGTGTCTGTTGTACAAGGTAGTTATACAAGTGACTTGCAGATATATGAAATTGACATTTGAAGCCTTGTCAGAATTTTCAGCAACACAACAGTGGATAATTATTGTAGGATATGTAGGTTTAAGTTCACCAAGGAGACATTTTTATTTGTTATTTAGTGCAAACGTCCATTAAGCTTCATGCTGGACCCTTTTTGACGTCCAGCAGAAATGAAGTGGAGTGTGACAGCACATGCAAATGGTAACATTTCAATACCTTATTTATTTAAAGCTGCTATGAGGAGAATTTATCGCCAGTGTAATGCTCCGTTCCAGTAACCTCGGAAATGGGAGTGACATCATCTCCCACTTATCGGCGTTCCAGTTGAAGTCAGAAAAAAACATGCCGATCTACCAGGCTATTGTTAGCTGTTGTTAGCACGCCCTGTGTTGTTGTATGAAGAATGTGATTATCACTATGGCAGCATTCTTGTAAATATAAATCTAACAATACTATGTATACAGCTGATCTAGAGCAACACACCCCAGTCAGAAGTGCAAATAAATGGATTATTACAGGAGCTAAATAACTGTTCACACTGGGGGCATCCATCTTCGATTGACACCTCGGGGTGGCGAGGTTTCACTGAGTTCCCAGTAGGAAAATCAGACTTCGGAGGACGTTCCAGTTTTAGTTTTCCACTCGGAACCCAGAAATTCCTACTTCTGACTACAACTTGAACGCACCGGAGACGTGAAGCCAATTGTGTTTGTTTGTAATGCTAATGAATGCAGCGTGGATCTTTCTCAGAACTCTGCATTGCTTAACAACTTCTTTTTCAACAACTTACAGGATGCAAAGCGACGAGGTAATGTGTCTCTTTCTAGTTACGTAGCGGTAGTTTTTGATGTGTGACGACAAGCAATGCGGGGAAAAGTTATTATCGTAGTTGTAGCCATCTATATATCGCTACTTACAGCCCGGCGCTCTCAGATGTGTAATATAAATGATAAAATAATATAAATTTTCTCTAGTTTTAATTGTCTGGTTCCCCGAAGTTGAGTATCCAGGCCAGTCCAGCCCTGTACGACCCGACCAGGAGGCTAAAGAATAGCATTTATAGATAACCTATTTAGATGCTATAAAACTCATCTTAAAGTGTGTATTTCGATCAGGCATACATCTAAAAGTGAGACTTTTTTGTAATTACTTAAAAACTCCTCACAGTCTCTTTAAGTTGTTGAATTTGAAGAGTTTGATAGATTAAATTATGCATAAATGCTTTTCGCTTATCCTCGAAAATATCATGAACATGCACTTTCACAATGTTTTAAATTGGTTTTCAGTTTTACTTCACTGATTCCTGAGAAAAATAAATGTGTTGTGTCCATTCCGTGAAAATGAGACAAGAAGACTGCCTGAACCAGCCTTAGCCATCCAGTATGTTTGGTTTTGACTGAGAAAGTGGGAGGTTGAACTAATCGGACCACCAAAGCGTCTGCCAGTATTCCCCTCCTCATAACAATTCCCCCTGGCTCTCAGCAGACAACCAAACGTAAAACTATGACAGATTCTTTCCTCTGCTTGTGTCGTGTTGTCACCACATCTGAGGTGTATGAGACAAATTTACAATTCCAAATTAAAGTCATGACTTAGCTTTCTTCTTTTTAGCACAAATCTGGCAGAAAACATTGTTTCATGGTTACTAAAGCTGTCGAGCTGATCTGCTTTCAGTCAGGAGAAGCGGACGAGAGACAAAATTTGCAGCATTTATTTTCTGAGACTCCTCTGTTGTCATCATTGCATCTAAAGAAAAAAGGAGTTTCTGCTGGATGATTTGGCCACAGCTCAATCAGCACAAACCACTTATTTTGATAGTCTGTCTCCTTTTTCCTCAGCCAGAACTCCACTAAACCAGCTGTCAAAGCTTTAGCCAAAACCCAACCAGTGAATCTATCTCAAACTGCTCCTCTAAAACATCTGCTTCGCAAAGGAAAATTCCCCATGCTCGGACAATCTGACAGCCATGGTTCATTTTCAGCATCCAGCGTCATTATGTCTTTTTATCTTCATATTTCCATCCAAAGTAAATATCATCCAGCGTCTTCCCATGCTGCTATGGCTACACAGGATGGTTTTCTTTAATGTGTAAGGCTGCACAGTTGTCCAAAGCTAATATAGGAAACCTAGACTCAAATGGTTGGAGTGCTGTTGTTGACACACCATCATCTTCAAAGTCTAATGACTTCATTCTAAAGACAAAGTGGATTATTGTGCAAGGTTTGACGAAAATACCTTAAAGTAATCTTGAAATATTGTCTCCCACAAGGAAAACAGGGCCATCAAATGTCATGAACTTGACCTTTGACTATTGTTGTGTTACTCAAGACCGGTTTTGGTCTCGAGACTGGTCTTGAGACCACATTTTGAAGGTCTTGGGGTGCATCCGAATAGTCCTTTTTTGATAATGAACCTTCCTTACTGAAGAAATGACCCGGAAGCATTTAAACGTCGGCCGTGATAAGTACTGTTTGAATTCTTCAAAAGCTGAGGAAAGGAGGGTCGTTGCTTCCTTTAATATCTCCTCTAGCTTAGGAAACACTGGACCATCCTTTTCACAAGGAAAGGAGAATAAAACGCCCCATAATGCCTTGTGGCACGTGACGTTTATAAATACGGCTCCTGCCGAAGGTTTACGGAAACTTAAGATGGAGAAGGGACAGAACGATGAGGCTCGATAACATTTATTAAAAACAATCAATAAAAGAAGGACAAATGAGGACTTTTACAACACTACAAATATTATACATTCAAACAATGTTCATGATGATATATGTGAATGAAACAGGGGGAATAGTGCTTCTGACAGTCTGCTGTATTATCAGGCTTCAGACTGTCAGTGTCTGCCAAAGATGTCAACATTTATAGATGCTCTCACGAACCTCACAGCTGTGAGCAGGAAACACACACTGCATGACCAAAGACAAAACACCATCACAGGTTAATCCTCTGATCATGGATTGTTAATGTTAACCGGTGAAGACACGAAATGACCCCTGTGAGGTAAGGCAGAGGACAAATGTGCATCTTGTAGTTCATTTTCGGAAAATTATAGTTCGTCATGGCTTACCTACGTCACAAGTAATCGTCGTCGCATGAATATGACATCAAAGTGAAAGTGCAGTCGAATTCCTCTTTGGCCGCTGTTCTCCTTTCCTCTCATCTTCTTCCCTCCTTCCCTTGACCCTGTGACGTTTTTTTTATCAGGCTTAAGGTAAAGTGGATAGGAAAGGACTTAGGAAGGACTATTCGGATCCACCTTTGGTCTTGTCTCGGACTCTAGAGCATTTTTACTCAGTCTTGTCTCAGTCTTGGACTGGCCGGACTCAAGATTTTCTGTCAAGACCGATCAAGACCAGCACTGATCTGCTGATCTTCAACTTCAGTAATGTGAATCAGGAGGAGCACTCAGTAAAACAACAAAAAGCTTCAATTCATGTGTTATTTCCCCCTGCAATGACTGCAACCTTCCTGGTGTTGTGTCACAGGGATCCGCCCTAAACTGTTCAACTTTGTTATGTTTTTAAAATTGATTTTGATGGTCTCAGTCTTGGCTTGTCTCGGTCTTGGTCTTGACTCGGTCTCGACCCCCAAAGTCTTGGTCTTGCCTTGGTCTTGGTGCAATCTGGTCTCGGGCAAGTCTTGGTGTGGTCTTTGTGTGGTCTTGAGTTCAACACTACCTTTGACCTTTAAAATCCATGTACAATAACCCTTCATTCCGGCAATCATTTGAGCCAAGTTTGATAAAAATTAAATTAATTAATCTTGATGTATTGCATTCACAGGTACAGTGCGACTGAAAAGCTGCTTGGCCTCAAACCTCCAAACTGTATCCGTTTCTTCCATGAATCTACTGTCAAAAGACATGAGGACAAAGCTGCAGGATAATTTCTTCAAGAGCTTCTGGAAATAATATTGACAAAATAACATTAAAAAGCAAAGGGGCTTTGCTACCACGACTTTTTTAACCTTGACCTCCAAATTCATATCAGTGTACCTCCACGTCATGGCTATGGCATCTGTGCTGAACTTGTGGAAAATCATCGTGATACGACATCCACACGCAAAGAATGATGACTTAGACCTCTGACCCATCCTAATAATTGCGGATAATTGTGCAAAGTTTAATGAAAGCGCCTCAATCCTTCTTAAGGTGCGTTCACACCAGACGTTACTTGTACTACCTCAGCGATCACTCTCCATTCAAAGTCAATGTACAGCCGCGATGGGGCGGGGCTAACCCTCCCGTGATGCTACAGCCACGTACACGACAATCACCTCACTCGTCGCGTGATGTCAAGTTAAAAAAAAGTAGATCTATTCAGGCGATGTCGTGTGTGGCTGTGCAGCATCAGCCAATCAGCGGTCTGTACGTGTGACGGTACCATAGACAGACAGTTATTCATCCGGACTACAGAGGAACAATCCATGTCTGTGTGGGAAACATTAGTCAGTGAGGACATTAGTTCCACCTAGACAGACCGCCGGAAACTCACAGATAATGCTGCTGCAGGGCATCAGCTGCAGTGTTTTGTGGTTGATAAATGAATGAAGAGGATACAGCTGGAATAATGTCTGCTTATGCATCCTATTATATGATATACAATATGATTGCGGTGAAACTCGAGTGGACGTGACGTCACCAAGTGACGGCCGACGGCCAACGGCAACGGTGACCAAAATGAGGTATTTATGGACATGCGACGCTATGTCAGTGGGCGATGCGATTTTGGTAGCTGGGTCGCTTGCGGTGTGAACGCAGCATTGAGATACTGTGCTCCCAAGCAAAGGCAAGTAAAAGGCTCCATGACACTGACATTTGACTATGACCTAAAAAATACCATATGTTTGCACGTGTTGTGGTTGACACTTGTGCAAAGATTGATGAAAATCCTTTAAAGAAAAAACAAATACACAAGTTTGAATGATAAATATGAAATTCCGTATCGCAGAACCACTGACAGTCATGAGCTTGTTTCCTTTAAAAAGTGTAGTGGCCGTGTGATCTATTGACTATCAGCTGAGTCTGTCCATGGCTAAGTATCATTTAGGTTATTTTTTCCTTATATATATATTCAATGAGGATATTTTGACTTTATTTAAACAAACCCTAAACAAAGAGGAATTCATGAGTAAACCTAAATTTCGACAGCTGCTGGTACAACAAAATTCAGGAATGCAGTCCACTGAGAATCACAAATCACATTATTACACAAACTGCAACACCTAAATGTTTTACAAAAGTGGTGCATTGAGTTTTGAAGGTGTGCTTCCTGTCTTTCAGCCATCAGTCCAAGCTGACCTGTTTTTCCATTGATTTCTGATGACAGTATTTTTGCCTTTGGCCTCTGAAGCATCTTCCTGCATCACAGATAGATGAGTGCCTTGAGCCCTCAAGTGACCTGAGTGTCCTCAAACAAAATATGTGCAGACTCAAATAGATTTACAATTATGTTCATGACGCAGGTGGCGGCATAACACAAATGATGATGGGGTTAATTATGAAGTTTATCTCAGATCTTACAATTTCATACATCAGTGCCTTGACAAAGAGAAAAAGGCAGTAAGTCAAATGCTGACATTTGAGTTGCACAGATGGATGTGAAGAAAGTGTGGATGTTTATAAAACCAAATCAAGACAAGAGCCTTAAAAATAAGAACACATACACATTGTATGGAAAACACAGGGAATATTCACATGTGTAAAAATGTGTTCAGGTCTTCCATGCATCCTGATTTATTTGTGATCTACTGAAGAGTCCACCAGGTAAGAACTGGCAAAATCTAATACGTATTCCCTTCAGATAGAGATTATATTTGTGACTGTTCTGACTAAAACCCTCAGGATCATTGCAATGTCAGTGTAAAAAAAAAACAAATACAATGACCTGAAAATAGTTTTGACATATTTTCTATTAAATACGCTATAAAGACAAAAATTTAAATATTCAAACTGATAAATCTAATTATTTGTTTCATATTTTTTGCAAATATTCACTCATTTTAAATTTGATACCTGCAACACATTCTAAAGAAGCTGGGACATGGGCGTGTAAATGTGTTAAATTACGTTTCTTTTTATTACACTCAGTAAAGGTGCTATGAGGAGAATCTGGTTCCGGCAACATAAAGACTCTTCCACCGTAATGCTGCGTTCCAGTGACGTTGGGACTGGGAGTGACATCATCTCCGACTTATCAGCGTTCCAGTTGAAGTTGGAAAAAAACATGCCAATCTACCAGGCTATTGTTAGCTGTTGTCAGCATGCCCTATGTTGTTCACAAATATCACATGAAGAATGTGATTACCACTATGGCAGCATTTTTGTAAATATAAGTCTAACAATACTATGTATACAGCTGATCTAGAGTGACACATCCCAGTCAGAAGTGCAAATAAATTGACTATTACAGGAGCTAAATAACTGTTCACACTGGGGACATCCATCTGCGATGGTCAACTCGGGGGGTGGCGAGGTTTCACCGAGTTCTCAGTAGGAAATTCCGACTTCAGGGAACGTTCCAGTTGCAGTTTCCTACTCGGAACCTGGAAATTCCTACTTCTGACTACAACTGGAACGCACCAAAAGACGTGACAATTTTTGGAAAACTTAGTATCGTAGTTTTGTAGCCGGCTATATATCACTACTTACAGCCTGGTGCTCTAAGACGTGTCCCAATAATATAAATTTGCTCTAGTTTTAATTGTCTTGTTCCCGAAGTTGAGTATCCAGGCCAGTCCAGCCCTGTCCGACCCGACCGCGAAGCTAAAGAATAGCATTTATAAATAACCTAATTTGATGCTATAAAACTCATCTTAAAGTGTGTATTTCTATCAGGCATATATCTAAAAGTGAGACTTTTTTGTAATTACATAGAAACTCCTCATAGCATCTTTAAATGTTTGAGAACTGATAAAACTAATTAAAGTTTTGTAGGTGGAATTCTTTACCATTATTGTTTGATGTACACAACTGCGGTTGCTCAACAGTTTGTATTTTGTCCTTCATAATGCTCCACACATTATCAGTGGGAGACAGGTCAGGGGCTTCATATATAAGGCTAACGGGTTTGAAAGCAGGGTACACCACTTCCCATACAATGGTTGTGATTTATAAAAATAAACTTGGTAGGTGAATGACATCGATAGGTCAACTTTAATCCTGGTGCACAAACATTTTGGAGACAGGGGAAACTGGCGGCCCAGATGGTGAGGTGATGAATTGAAGCCTGATTCATCCCATACATTGAATGTCACCACATATCAGAATTATGAACCCACATAATCATAAATATCCAAATCTACAGTGTTATGACATGTTCCTTTATTGAGTCATTAGACTTTCTACTGTACGCAGCATTCATATGTTCACAAAGTGGTGAACCTCGCCCCATCCTTGCTTGTGGGCCTTTCAGGGATGCTCCTTTTACAGCCAGTCATGACACGCACCCTGTTTTTCAGCTGACCTCCCCTATTTTTACTGCTTCTGTCCCAGCTTTTTTGGAATGTGTTGCAAGCATCAGATTTAAAATAAGTGAATATATGCAAAAAGTATTGAATTAGAGATTAAACATATTTGTAGTGTATTCCATTGAATATTGGAAAGCATTGCATTTTTTTATTAACACTTGACACAATGTCTGGACTACACTGGAACTTGGGTTATGAAGTTAGAATAGAATATCTTAAAGTGTTTTTTTCACATATTTTGAGGAACCAGCATAGAGTATCACTGTTGTAGAGGGATGAAAAGAAAAGTGGCAATTTTGAAGGAGTCTGATGTATCATGGATTTAAAAAAAAACAGGCTTGACAATTTAGATGGAGCCCTTTCTTATTGTCAGTTTGGTGCTCTAACATTATATCTAAAAAAACATGCAATCCAAGCTAAAACAGGACACTTAGATGAAAAAAACTTTGAACATCTAAGCTTCCATTATAGTTGGACAAACAAGTCCAGAACTGAAATAGGAACATTTCAGTGTAAGGGTGAACACTAAAAAAACAGAGATTGTGAAACAAATTACTTTGACACGGAGAGGTCACAACTGCCTACATCATTTATACCTCTGAACATTTTAAACTCAGGATATTGCTTTGTGAAAACTGGACCCCCATGTCAGGGTTAAGGCTTGTCTTGTTTCTGTGGTTACCATGGAAACAGAATGAAACACATCCCTGAAAGACCAGCACAGCTTTAATGGTATAATGGAGAACTTGTTTCCACAATCTGAAACATCCTGAATCTGAGTATCAGCACCACCAAACCATAACAACTTTCCTCTTAGGTAAATACACCTGTGAGCCGAAAGGCTAAAAATGTGCAGTTCTCTGTGTGTTGTGTATGTGCTGCATTAGGACTCAGGGCAACATCGGGAATCAAAAGCTCTGTCAGAGATACAGTGCAGAGGCCAGGAGGAGGTGAAGCTGATTAAAATGCTTTGTCAAACAATAATAGCTGGAATGCCGTGAGCATTACAGACAGATGGATTCTAAATGAATGAAAAATCTGGGGAAGGATTTATACTGGAACGTGTCTACTTCACTGAGCAAACACTAATGTTCTATTGTTGATGTTATCATAAAAACCAATGAGCTCAGGTCAGAAAAACAGCTTCCAGGTTCAATGAGGTTGCTTAGAGGCCAACAAACATCAGCTAGCAGCAGATCAAAACTCTCACTTGGGTTGAAAAAGTTAGAGGTTTGCTTATCTTTTTAGAATAATAATGGTTCTTATTGAATCTTTAATTCACATTAAATGAAAATTAAATGCATTTTTCCTCACACAAGAGCCTTCAGCAACTGTTTTGGTTTGAAAGCTACAGCCTTAGGAGTGTTCTTTGCTTTGTTTGAACTGGCTCATTATTGTTATATCTCAGCTCTTCTGTGCTAAACCAACAGGCAGCAAAATCCCCTTATAGCTGGGGGCATGATCAGATATGTTGTCAATATTGGGGGGATCCTACAAGTAAATTCCTTAACCAGTGTGTTCCTAAAGGCCTCTAAAAACACTTTAAAAAGAGTAAATCCAGCTCCTGCATGAAAATATGTGAGAGCTGCTGGAAGCTGAGGTACCTTGAACCTCTCTGGTCACCTCTGCCTTTGCTAGCTTGTGGGGGTCTGACTGTTATTTTAGGATCCTGCAGAAATTGCAAGTGTATTTTTTGTTCTAAAGCCAATCCTCATCCTGAATCCTAGTCAAGTCGGAGTCTCATGCATTTCAGCGGCTCCACAGATGGAGGTGGGTGCTTTCAAAACAGGTCCAAACCATTTTCTAAATAAAGTCATTTCCAAAGAAAGAACAAGCATCTGAGGAACTTTTCATCATTTATTCAGGTGCAGGACTAACATTTTGACACAATCTTTGAAGGATGCCTCTAATTCTACACTTTATAAAAGATCTGTAAATCTTCAAATGATTGTTGGAGGGGGGGTCATTTTTTTGTGCCATTTTTAGGATGCATGAAGGCATGGATTATTTGCCTTGATTAGGTGTTTTTGGGAGTAACATCATTTAATCAGAATGTCAGCTCTCATTCCCTCCAAATCAATGTGTGCTCTAGGTGGCAGGTGTTTTGCCATTTGCACAGCAAGTTAAGATGTTTGGTCTGAATTTTGAAAGGATTGCTCCACTCCTTTTATAGTGCCATTTTACCCAAATAACACATACAAAAAGTGGAATGAGATGTATTTATGCTGAGATTTGAGTGCTGACCCAACCTGTAACATGTTTCACCAGGCAACAGCGAGCCATGTGCTCTGGTCATGTCCTGCTTACATTCTTACAGCAGAGAAAAATTTGAAACTGTTACTCAT
Organism: Scarus forsteni; assembly: GCA_036419115.1. Lineage (NCBI taxonomy): Eukaryota > Metazoa > Chordata > Actinopteri > Labriformes > Labridae > Scarus > Scarus forsteni. The sequence continues at coordinate 35,144,519 of JAZDUH010000451.1, forward strand.
CAATGTAAAGAACCCAATGGAATGATTGCATTGTTTGGTGCATGTCTACCCACAATGCCACTCTCCCACTTAGAAGCTGCTCTTGTAGCTTTTGTTACTTTTTAGCGAGATGCAAGGAGGGTACCTTCCTCCACTCTCGTTATGGATTAAAGAAGTCCTTAATGGTAAAGTAGAAAAGATGAGGTGTCTTTTGAGGGGTTCCCTTTGGACTTATATAACATGTTGGATCCTTTCTTTGCATTTGGCCATGAGCTGGAGCTCTCTGTTATTCCCAAGTGATCCACTATGTATCTTAGTGATACCAATTTTAACATGACAGATCCCAGACTGACCAACAGTTACTTACATATTACTTATTATATATATATATTTATATTTTATTTCTTTATCTTTTTAACTTCTTTTTATTGGGTTTTTCTTTCCAAATACAAACAGAAAGACAGCAAATCCAATACATTAATAAAACATAAATAATGTACATGTAAGTGAACACAAATAATCACAAATGTAAATAAGATCATATCAATAAAAATATTGAAGTAAATAAATAAGAAATTAAAAACTAACAATAACATAACACCTAGTGGAGGATACCATGCATTCTGGGCCCTGCCCAGTTATTTTTTATTGGGATTACCTTTGTCATAATAATCTATAAATGGATGCCATATTGAGTAAAACTTATTTACCTTTCCTTTCAGGGTATACTTTACTTTTTCTAACTGCAGATGTTTCATTACATCATTCATTAAAGCTTGATAAACTGGAGGAGTTTTTTGTTTCCAGTTCAGTAGAATTATCCTTCTTGCCAACAGTGTCACAAAGCATATAACACTCTTTTGGTCGTTTGATAAAGAGAGCTCCAGAGCAGCTGTCCCAACCCCAAACACTGCAAGAACTGGGTCTGGTTTGACAGGTTTATGGAAAATCTCAGAAAAACTTTGAAATATCTTGATCCAGTAAGTGGCGATACTTGGGCAAGCCCAGAACATATGTGCCAGTGAGGCCGGAGCCAGACCACAACGATCACAGAGAGGATTCACACCAGGGAACATTTTTGAGAGTTTCAACTTTGATAAATGAAGCCTGTGTAAAATTTTGAATTGTATCAGTCCATGTCTTGTACAGACTGATGAAGAATGTACACGATCCAGAGCTTTTGTCCGTTGGTTTCCTAAAATGTTAAGTGCAAGGTCTTCTTGACAAGCTTCCTTCAAGTGTTCAAGTGTGGCTGTACAGTCCATTTGTGCTAGATTTTGATAAATTTTAGATATAGATCCTCTTTTTGATGGCTCAGGTAGGAGAACAGAACTCATGACACAATCAGGGGGTTGACCAGGAAAGGACAGGAAATTATCTTTCACAAAACTTCGTGCTTGCAAATATCTGAAGAAGTCTCCTTTAAGTATGTTAAATTTTTCCTGTAGCTGATGAAATGTCAGAAATATCCTGTCAATAAATAATTCTTGTACAGATTATATTCCTTTCAGTTGCCATTTGTTAAATGCAGTATCTGAAAGTGAGGGAATGAATGTATGATTGTTACTCAGTGGAGTATGCACTGAACATGCTTTCCAGTTAAAGTGTTTCCTTATCTGAATCCAGATTTTTACTGAGTGGGAAACAACAGGGTTTTTAAGCTTAATTTTCACAATAGGTAATGCTGAATATAACAGAGCTTTTAGTGAAGTGGGGAAGCAACTTCGGTTTTCTATCCCTGCCCAGTCAGCCCCCCAACCATGACACCAAAAAGAAAGGCATTGTATATTACAAGACCAGTAATAGAGTCGAGAGCAAGATATTTTATTTTTATTTTAATGTATTTTAATTACTTATGTCTTTGTCTAGTATTTGGATCATTGGACTGTAACATTTGTCCTGTCCTTTCTCACTTTATTTGGTCTTGTACTCTTTCTCTTGTTTTTGTAATGTTTTCTGAAAATATTAATAAACAGATTGTGGAAAAAAAATATTTGAGTACTTTTTTTTTCACTGAAGCATCGAGAGCATATAACCCAGACACTTCTGTTTGAGCATAAAAGTGAAGCTTCATGAACTAATTGAATTGAATTGATTTATTTATTTCGGTCACATCAGCACATTCATACAACATCACACATTGTCAATAGTTGATCACATTGTACATGTCCGAAAGGGAAGACGGAAGAAGCAGAGCTTATCTAGTTCCGTCCCCATTTTCTCAATATTTAGTCTCCTCTTTTTCACATATCATCAAATTATTGTAAATTTTTATTCATTTATAGAAGTATGACCTAATTCTTGACTGTCTTTTAGTGTCCATATTTGACCATTTATGTCCAATCCTTTGTTCCACGTCAGGCAATGTCCAATCCTTTGTTCCACGTAAGGCATAATTCATTAGTGTCTTTTGTCTTTTTTTTTTTTTCTGTTAGTCCCAGTTAGTGAAGTTGGGGTGGTGTGTCCGCGTTGCTTTTCTTTTTTCCAGGTTTCAAACATGTGTTAAACGTGTGACTCGTCGTCACTCTCCTCTTCACTCAGGCGTGCTCCTGCACTGTCGTCCCGGGCTCTGCTGCAGTTTTCAGCCATGCGGGCGTTTCCGCCTCCCAGTAAGATTTTGTTGAAGGGTGCGCGAGCCATCTTTCTGTGACCTCCGGCTCTCTTGATCTCATCGTATGCTTGCAGCATCGCCTCTCTCGTTGCTGAAAACTCAGCCTTCATACGTCTCAGCCTCCGCATAATCCCGCCGAGGCCCAGTCCCAGGACTGTAATCACTACTCCAATTGCGGCAAACAAGAACACATCTTCCACGTCCTCGACCTCCAGGATTGACAGACACACCACTCTCCATTTATTCCAGCTGTCCATTGCGTACCCAGCTAGGAATGTTCCATCGGGGCATTTTGGTTCTCCCGGGCCAGCTTGACGGGTTGAGAAAACCTTATCGATTGCGTTGAGAGCCCAACTTAGTGGATCCATTTTGAGACTGTCTGTCCCTCTGCAGTTAGTTGGATATCTACTGCTACCTTAACTTACACCATCACTTCATTCACTATCATTGTTTAGGTACATTTCATCTTTCCTGCTGTCTTACAGACCAAACAACCCACATGTTTAGTTTCACCATCCTTCAGGTCTTTATATCTTTTAGATTATACACCCTTAGATATTGTCATATATCATTTAATCATATTATCATATTCATATCCGTCAAAGGTCATTTTGACCATTTTTTTCTTAAAAATCTCTGTTCAGACAGGATCAGAAAGGTATGGTTTAAACATCCAACAGCTGTTGGCTTAAACAATTGATTTTCACCTTTCCCTGCAGGAATCATTGCCGCTGTTCTCTACTGCATGTCATGCCTGTTTTATTATCTGTGAGATTCATTAATTAGTTAATATTATTAGCAAGCTTTGACAAAATCTTATGTATGTTTTTTCTTGTTTGAGTATTACGCAAACTACACTTACTGAGAAACAGTGGACAAAAAGGCACACTTTCTTTGAGATTTCCATCCAGTTATTACAAATGCATCTCATGGTAATTAACCAAGACACAAGCGCTTCCCACCAAAACACTTTGCCCCAGACATACGATAGGGCCCTACATGAGCATGGTCTTCACCTTCTCTCTCTAAAAAGTGTCATGAAATATCTGTTATGTTAAGTAACAAGGTGTAAAACACATAGAAAAGTAGGTTATAAAAACATTTTTAATCAGGGCTACAGATATAAAAATAGGTCTTATTTTAAATATATGTTGTTTATTTTTTATTTAAGAGTTACCAGCCAGGTCTCTCTCCTGGTACTTAAAATTTCTGTTCATTTTTAATCCCTTGTGTTGTTAAGTTTTGTGTTTTTTTTAACCATCACACAAGAATATCAATATATGAAAACCTTTACAATGAATGACTCTTTATTTTGAACCCCATGTAAGATTTTTTTCAAAGGCTTTATGAACAAAACCTTAGAATTGATGAAACAAAGAGAGCAGTTGCTTCTGTGCAGAATTGTTGCACTGTTTGCAAGTTCTGTGCTATGTCTTGACACCACATCCCTTTTCACTCATGATAACTTCTAAGAAAATATCAGGACATATTATTCTGAAATTCCCTGACCTTGTTGTTAACATTTGGCTCTCACATCAGATAGTTTCCCAGCAGTTTGCATGTCAGGAAATAACGCGGTGGGATAGCAGAAATGCACTGGGGTGCACACGTAAATTTAAGGGCTTGAGTCTGGGTGAAAAACCCTGCTGTTTGTGTTCATGCATGCAGCTCACCCAGGTTTATTCAGGACTCCCTGCAAGTGTGAACAGGGCTTATTAGTTGTACTCCATTCTTGAATCTCTCTCTCTGCACTTCCTGTCCCTTTAGCTGCCCTGTCATTTAAAACCAAGAACAAAAAGTGAACACACAATAATGTGTTTGATTTTGATTTATTTAGTCCATTTCTCTTTTAGTCAATAAAATTAATTATGGATTCTAAACTTACTTCACTGCCCTTAAGTTTGCCCAATGGGATTCCAACACACAGCCTTATAAACTCCTCTTGTGTCTTAGACTTTTCATGAACTCTTGTGTCTTCTACATACAGTTGTGCCCAAAAGTTTACACCCCCCAGCAGAATTTCTGATTATTTGGCCTTTTCTCAGAAAATATGAATGATAACACAAAAACCTTTCTGTCACTCATGGTTAGTGGTTGGGTGAAGACATTTATTGAAAAAACGATAAGTTTACTCTTTTTAAATCATAATGACAACAGAAACTTCAATATTGACCCTGCTCAAAAGTTTACACCCCCCAGTTTTTAATACTTTGTATTTCCTCCTTTAACATCAATAACAGCTTGAAGTCTTTTGTGGTAGTTTTGGATGAGGGTCTTTATTTTCTCAGATGGTAAAACTGCCCATTCCTCTTCTCAAAAAGGCTCCAGCTCCTGTAAATTCTTTGGTAGTCTTGCATTAGCTGCACGTTTGAGATCTCCCCAGAGTGGCCCAATGATATTGAGGTCAGGAGACTGAGATGGCCACTTTAAAACCTTCACTTTATTCTGCTGTAGCCAATGGCAGGTTGATTTGGCCTTGTGTTTTGGATCATTGTCATGTTGGAACGTCCAAGAACGTCCCATGCGCAGCTTCTGGGCCGATGAGTGTAAATTTTCCTCCAGTATTTTCTGATAGCATGCTTCATTCATCCTTCCATCAATTTTGACCAATTTTCCTGTGCCTTTGTAGCTCACGCATCCCCAAAACATCAGTGATCCACCTCCGTGTTTCACAGTAGGATTGGTGTACCTTTCATCGTGGGCCTTTTTGACTCCTCTCCAAATGTAATGTTTATGGTTGTGGCTAAAAAGTTTGATTTTGGTCTCATCACTCCAAATAACTTTGTTCCAGAAGTTTTGAGGCTTGTCTGTGCTGTTTGGTGCATTGTAAACGGGATATTTTGTGGCATTTGCGTAGAAATGTCTTTCCTCTGGTGACCCGACCATGCAGCCCATGTTTCTTCAAGTGTCTCCTTATTGTGGATCTTGAAACATCCACCCCAATTTCTTTCAGAGTCCTGTATTTCAGCTGAAGTTATTTGAGTTTTTTTCTTTGCATCTCGAACAATTTTCCTTGCAGTTGGAGCTGAAATTTTTGTTGGTCTGCCTGACCGTGGTTTGGTTTCAACAGAATCCCTCTCTCTCCCCTTCTTCATTAGAGTTTTAACAGTGCTTCTTGGCATCCTCAGTTCCTTAGATATCTTTTTAAATCCTTTTCCTGTTTTATACAGTTGGATTACCTTTTCTCGCAGATCCTTTGACAATTCTTTTGCTTTACCCATGACACAGAAATTTCAACGCAGCACTGAGTGAAAGATGCACATGTCTGTCAGGAGCTCAGAAACTGAGCTTTTAAACACACACTGAGAATACAAGCTAATAGATCACAGGTGAGGATGGTTACCTTTGGTAGACATTCAAACCCATTTGTGTCAAATTTTGTGCATTTTATCAGGACAAAACTGCCAGGGGGTGTAAACTTTTGAACAGGGTCAATATTGAAGTTTCTGTTGTCATTATGATTTGAAAAGAGTAAACTAATCCTTTTTTTCAATAAATGTCTTCACCCAACCACTAACCATGAGTGACAGAAAGGTTTTTGTGTTATCATTCATATTTTCTGAGAAAAGGCCCCATATTTAGAAATTCTGCTGGGGGGTGTAAACTTTTGGGCACAACTGTAACTCTGGACAGCTCAGAGCCCTCTTGGGGTCTTCCACAAGGGTCATTCAAATGAATAAAGCCTTCCCTTCATTTTAGATATTTCATAACATGTAAGGTATCATTAAGATGTTCAAATAATAACTGTATGGAGGTACAGCTTTGGTAGTGCAGAATTAAGTCACCGAGCTGTTGCCCCTCTTTCGGCACTTCCACCCTGACCTTTGTTTGACTACGTTTACCATCTCTCAGGATGATCTCAAATCCAATCATGTAAATTCAATTAGAAGGACCTCATTACTTTGAATCGCCTGCAGAAGTAAGACTTTCTCATTACATGACATTTCTTCTTCCACGAAACCCAGTCTGGTTCGTTGGCAGCAGAATGGGTGACAATAGATGAGATGTTTGAAAGGAGGAGGGGGTCTTAAACATTTGAAATCAAGCCCACAAATCTCTTTTACTTTCAACAAGAAGGTTATGTGGTCTTGTTTTGCTGTTTGTCAGCAGGATTATGGAAAACTGCTGACCCAATTTGACGCAACTGGATACAGTGACGCATTGGCCGCAGAAGTGATTGGTCGGCTTGGTTTTATTTTGACACTTTTAGTTTGTTTAGATAGACTGCGGTTCAACATGAAAATGCTACGCCTGTTGGTTGCCTGTTTGTCTGAGATAAAGGTTGCTTTGCACACACCCAGCATGTGGTCTCAAATGCTTTTGATTTGCTTGTTAAACAATCAAAAGACATATTGTTCTCTGTATCATTGTCAATAAAATTTAGAGAAAATTCCTGGAAACAAGCAGAGGACGAATGACTTGCCAGAAAAGAAACACCCTAATTGAAACAGGCCTTGTATTGTTGTTATTGCTAGCAACAATGTCAACTTTTGTTTAAGCATCATGACAGGTGTGACAGTTAGCATATGTTATCACTTTCTTGTTTATTACTGAATCAATTGCAGCTTTTATTGCAGCAACATGAATCGGCACAAGGACATATTAGACTGGTAGAATAGCTGTGGACAGCCCGTTGAACAACTGAATTGTTATTATATGGCAGCTAAGTGAATTTGCACTGGTGATTTTATGCAGCTTTTAATGGAATTTTATTGCCAGACGTCCTTCATTAAATATGAAACACTTGGATGATTTTTTGTGTGCCTTAATCGTACACATATTGCGTTAACATCTAAAATTGATGAAGTATTTTACATACTTGACATGATTTATATGGCTGATGATGTAAGTCAAAGAGCACTGCTCCAGAAGGGATGCAAATGTAGGGAGTGGCCTATATGTTCAACATGTTATAAATTATAAAATATTTACACTCTAGGCTCATTAATAAAATATATATGGTGATTTTTTTCATCAAATGTGACTGTGCCTTTGCATTTAATCCCAAAGTTGGCAGTATCACCCTATCTGCTTGGAATAATTTTATAGCTTTGTAAGGCAGACAGATTTATAGATCGACAGACGTTGTCATGCAGTGTTGAACATGTTGTTTTCCCCCCACAGTCCACAGGAAGTGACTTGTCCCTGAAGGGTAATTTAATAAATGTGAAATACGGAGCTGTCTGGGTCTGTCAGGATGCGTTTCCTCCACCTTTAGTGTGTTTATCTGAGTCTGCACAGGCTTATCACAGTCCATCAGACAGTCTCCAAGTTACAGTAAACAATTTCCACATACTGTTGTAGTGAAATGTTTTCTCTGCAGTGATTTCATGGTTTGGAGACATGAAACCTCATAGTAATCTAGTCCAGTCCAAATGTATGTATAATAATTTTAAGTACAATAAAGATGTATCAAAACTGTGGATTTAAAAATAAAAAAATAATAGAAACAATAAGCACAAGGCCAACATTAAAAAGAAAGAACATGAAAAAGAGAGTGTTATTAAACTACGCCACAGGATATTCAAGTGCAGGACAGTGATGGGTTAAGTGGGTTTGTTTTAGTGGTTGTACAATTCCTTTAGATCCAGCATGCATGAGATAAACCTGAGATCCAGACACCTTGAACTTGGACTACCAAAACTTGATAAGTTCATCATCGAGTTAAAGTGGACATTGACATAAATCCCTCAAACTTCCTAAAGTTATACCTTCAAAATCTAAGTAATACATATCCCTAAATCAGAGTGGACACATTTATACAATAGCTCAGAACATCCATGAGATGTTGGGTTCAGAAATTGTATTCTCCAGCAAAGAATGAGCATCCTGATTAATGGTCTTGGCCTTCAAGGTATGACTCATAATAGGTCATCAGTTCATAATTTAATCAAAGTGAACATCAGAGCAAAGTTTACTGAAAATCTCTCAAATAATTCTTGAAGTACACATGCTTCTGTTAGGGTAAATCTGTGGCCAAATGGCTAGTCTTTTGATTGCTGACCTCCAAAAAATTGTTCAGTGTAACAGTGATGTAGAATGGAATCTGAATAGATTTACTAAAATCCCTCAAATGTCTTAAGAGATCAAATTTAAAGTACGGGATCAGCATGTGTGAGGATTTGTGAGACAAAATAGAACTACATGAGTCATGATAGCCTGATGCCCAATTATCTTTGACCTTCTATCTCCAATTAGTAATCATTTTTAAATTTAGTAAGAACCAAATTGTTTAAAGTTTGAAAATAACCCCCTAAAACAAGACCCATCTATCTTTCATCTATATCCCTTCAGGGGGTGTGGAGGGCTGGAGCCTGTCCCAGCTGACACTGAACAAGAGGCAGGGTACACCCTAAACCGGCTAAACCAACCTAAACCTAAACCACCATTAATACATTATTTAATATTCAGGCAGCCTGGTGACAGTGCACACTTCACAGCAAGAAGGGTGCTTGTTTGATCCCTGTGTCGTCAGGGCCTTTCTGTTTGGAGTTTGCATGTTCTCCCCATGCATGTGTGGGTTCTCTCCAGGCACTCCTGCTTCCTCCCACAGACCAAAAACTTACTCATTAGGTTGATTAGTGACTCCAAATTGCACTCAGGTATGAGTGTGGTAGTGAATGGTTGTCTGTCTCTCTATGTGGCCCTGTGATCGTCTGGTGACCGATTCAGGATGAACCCTGCCTCTCGCTCAGTGTCAGGTGGTAGGCCCTAGCCCCCAGAAGGGACAAGTATTACAGATTAAAGATGGATGATTAATTACTTAAAAACAGGCTGCATGAAACTGACCCTTGAGCTGTGAACATAAAGATTCTTTGATTCATCCTTGAGTCTGAGTTGATGTTTTTGCCAAGGTTAAGAAAAAATTGTGTTCTTAAGATGTTGCATGAAAAAAATAGACCAATGTTTGAATGGAGGGAGACAGCTCCATTTACCTTTGACCTTGAATGCTTGCACAGGGCCATACAGATACCAGAGCAAATAGTAGGTATAGCCAAACACAGAGACAGAACGCTCCAGAGCCTTGGGGCTGCACATAAAGATGCTGATCTTTAGCTTTGACCCAGAACAGTCCAACTAGAATTGTAACCTGAGAATTGTAAGCTGTGATTGGTATGTTAGTTTTAACCCGGGCTTGTTTTTTTCTGCAAAGTTGCTTGACAGCATTGTAACTTCTGGAACACTATCTGGGCTTATTTCTACAGTGTAGTTGCCTGTTTTGACTTGCCTTGCTGACTGTACTAACCGCTTCTTCTCCCCCAGCTCTCAGAGAAAAAAAAAAAAAACATTGTCCAAAGAATTGCTGTCAAGGGGCCTGTTAGAAATGGGGAGGGTTACATGAAACCATTGTCTTCTTACAGTCTGCTTTTTTTGCTGTTGTTTTTGGACAAGGTTTGATTAGAATCCTTGGAGGGTTTTTGACACATTAAAGGTGAAGCAAGTTGATATAGTGATCTAAAGGTCAGTAATAACATTTTTAATCAATCCCAGAACACAGACGAAGCTCGTGCAAAGATGCTAAAATGAGGAAAATATGCTAACTTGTGTGCTTTCCAGTGAAGTCATGCTGCAAAATGTATTAAATTAGTCAAGCTGTACATAAAAAAAAAAATCAATGATAACCTAGTAATGTTATCAGGGGACCACAGATACGATACAGTCCTGAAGCCAAGTCTTTGTTTATCCCACAAGTGGTTTAAGCTAAAAGAACATGTTCTGGATTGTCTACAGCCACAGTAAACATCGGAGAACAGCATAGTAAAGCTAGAGCCACATCCTCCTCTTGACAGGGGTATGGTCAGTCACAGATCAATAAGATTTTAACTAAAACAGCATAGTCTGAGCAGGGCAGAAACAGAGAGATTCAAAGGCAGTACAAAATCCAATATTTGGGAAGGTCTATAGCAGGCATGTCAAACTCAAGGCCCATGGGCCAAATCTGGCCCTAGATACAATGTTATACTGTGTGCAAGATAATCACATATGTCAACTTGGAAAGGCCCTTCATGAAAACGTAGTTCCACCACTTGTACTACAAGTACCACAATGTACTGCAACAACTGCCATGCAGGACCTGTGCACCAAACCCTCAGATTGCTTCACTGCAACCAGTGGTCAGCTGATGGATGCCTTGGCCAGTGCTTTCACAATGACTATTTCAAGCTAGGGTCTACGATCTGAAAACCAGTTTGGCTGTTGAGGCAGATTTGAAAAACGCAGCCGGCCCCCCCTTCAATCACCCCTCCCCTCCGTGTTCCAAGATCCCGCCCCCCAGCTCGTGTCGCCTCGTAACAACATGCCCCCTCTAAGCCGGCAGCAAATATCAGCAGCAACAACAATGAGATTTCTAATAGCTGAAAGTAACAAACATGACAGTCATCCCCCTTGTAACACACAGCGGTAGCCATTTCAATTGGACTGGCGGTGAAGTGGGTCTGGCGTCGCCACTGTCCGATCAGAGCAGAGCCAGTTGTGGGCGAGGATTTACGTTTTTCAGCGTGTCTTCACCAGCTCAGTTTGAAATGCTAACGATGAGTGGCTAAGTTATGCTAAAATCTATTGACAGAGCCTACCCGTTCAGACCAACAACTTTCAGTCATTAGCCAGTATAGGCACAGACTAACCAGAGTTATTCAGCAGACATCTCCCACTGTAGTAAACAAAGTTATTACCTGTTCAACCAGGGGCGGGCTGGTCATCTGGATGTTCTGGAGTATACAAGAACGACTGGTGCTGCGGCCGTTCAGCAGCTGTTGGCCAGTGCTACTTGTCGGCCAGTGCTGCACCAGCTGCCTGCCACTGGCCGTTCGCCAGTCGGCGCAGCGTTCAGTCCCAGATCATTCTGCAGCTTTTTCCACCGTACGATTCTCCAATGCTGAGACTCCATTGGGACCTGTATTGCTCATATTTCTTCCTTACTTTGGCCTTGTCCTCGAAATTTTTACGTTTCCTTCCCTTCGTTGTGGAGGATAACAGAAGCGGCCTCCCGGTTACGGTGCTGCTCCTCTCCAGCAGCTAGCTCCAGCAGCTAGCTGTGCTGCTAGCTGCTTACTGGTACATGAGGGAGGTAGTGGAGAGGAGGCGGGACCATGGGCGAGATGGTGCGGAGCAGAGGAGAAAGGGGTTTGGATGGACTCACGGACCAGTCGTTGTTTCGGATTGGTCAACTATTATGCTGCTTTGCAGCGGATATACTGAATGGATTTTTTTCATTCTTTTTGGTCTTTATATTGCATAGATCGGACCATAGGACCATAACGGCCTTATAAACGGTGTTATTAAGATGTACCAAGCTTCCAAATCATAGACCATAGCTTTAAGCCTAAAATAAATATGCTTTTCAAATTATTTTTTCTGATTAAAGCCAAGTCTTTTTTATACTGTTCAATAAATGATGATCCTGTCCGGCCTGCATCTTAGCCTTTGTGATTGAGTTTGAATCCCCTGAAACTTTAAATACATGTCCTGGGTGCCAAAGTAGACTTGTTAAAAAAAGTTAAATATATGGAACTTTCTCTAAAGATCCACCTTGACCCAAAGAAGAAAATGAAGATGAAAATTTTAACGAGGGATCTTTTAGATTGAGGGATTTCTGATTAGATTTGACTTTAACAGTTCAAGCACTAAACTTGAGATTTTTAGAATAAACAGTCCAAGGCCACTTGGTCTCATGAATTCTCAAGAATGCTTGAACAAAATTCTGTCAAGCTCTTCTTTAAGGTCCACTCCGAGGCAAAATGAACCTATTGCAGTTTGACAGTCATACCAATGTCTTCAAGATGTCTACAAAATCCCAACTAATCTCACAACCAAAAGACCACCCAAATCCCCTCCTGATCCATCACTGCACTTTCACTCAAATCTAGTTTACAAAGGGGCTTGGGAGGGCTTCAAGATTGGACAGGTTCATTCCTGGGTTGGCACAATCTCCATTTATATCATACAGCCAAATCATAAGAAGTTTAGGAACTTTCTCTTTTATTTCCCTCATGTTGCTGTCTTGTTGGTTCAAATTGTTGGATGTGTTGACAGAACTGGTAATACTGGTCAGATCAGGTTCTTCTTCTCTGCAGGTTTGCAAAAGAACCACGTCTAAGGGAATTAATTTCTCATTTCCCAGTTGATTTTGTTCTTTGTTTGTATTCCAGGCCAATTTACTTTCACCTCTTTGGGATGTCAGAGTACATTTATTTTATTTGAAAGAAAGATAGAGTGAAAAGTTGTAACAGCATGTTTTTACTTTGACTTTAAGTAATACTTGACCCTTTTCAAAATTGAAGCTGGTTTTACAGAGCAAGACAGCAAACTTTGAAATCTCTGTTGACATAACAGAATCTGGCCTCCTTCCTTCTGGACAAGACTAAAAATTTAGAGACCTATTTTGAAACTGTTGGTAGAATTGTCCAAAACCATGATACTAAACAGACAATGAGTTGGTGCTCTGGTGAATTGAAATGCTCTGGCTCAGTATTTTAGTAAGGGTAAACTTGAGAACCTCTGCTAGCAAATTACTAGTGACATAAAAACACATTTGAGACAGTAATAATGTCCTGATCTGAACACTGAACTGGAAAGGTTTAATCAGGATTTTTGACAGTGGTTTGAAACACTTTGTGGTGTTACCAGAGATAAAAACAGATTTACAAAGGAAGCAACTGGATGGAAAAGTCACACAGAAATAAGCATATCGTGAAAGCTGGGGTTGGTAATCTGATTTAGTCACACTTTTTGTAATACTGGTTAAAAATATCTTTATGACCCGATGGCAATCATTCATAATGTGTTCTTAAAATAGAGCCAAAAATATCTGCTATCTACAGCAGGAGTAAAACAGGGAAATCACCAACCAATGAAACCTTGGGAATCCACATTTTAAACCAATCAAATCCTGTCGCCGTTGTGTCCGCCTCCTGCACATACATTTTGCTGGCGTGCACATATTCTGATTCAGTATGTGAAGCCGAGCTGAGGGGGATCCAAGTCCGCTGGAGAATGCATACCTGTCAAGTCTTGGCTTTGGAAATTAGGTAAGAAGGGATCCAACAACCCCAACCAAGCTCCAGTATCCCTCACATTTTAAGGCAGGTGTACAAGAAATCTAAAATAAACACTTTGTTTTACTTGGTTTGTTCCGCTCTTGGCTCTAATCTCAGGATAGCTGCCACCCAGGCTGCTGCAGGTGGATGTTCTCTCGAGGCTTTTTCTTCTTCTTTGGTTTTACGGCAGTTGGCATCCATCATTTTGGAGCATTACTGCCCCATTCAGGCTAGTGACCAGGGGCGTACTTACCAATAGGCAAACACAGGCAATTGCCTGGGGCCCCAAGATGTCCAGGGCCCCTCAAACATCTCACAAAAAATATTACTGAAGTTTTCTTTGATTCCAAGAAGTTATTATTATTTTAGTCATAATTCACACGCTGTAGTTTGAAGTAGAGGAGATCAACATCCATATTTTAGAATCAATTTGTCAGTCGACCTCATACATTTGATGTCATTGGCTTTATTTTCAATCATGATTTCCTGTAAAATACTTTAATTCATAACTTTTTAAACTATATGACACCTAGTGTAAAATGCTTACAGCCCATGCACTGGATAATTTTGGGCATGCACCATAAACTTGTTATTTATTTTTGCCAATGTCCCTTCAGGGGCTCCGTAATCAAAAACATTTAGTCAAAATCTTTTTTTGGTCATAAATATTATTCCCTGGATGTGGATGACATATAACATGGGTATGTAACTTGTAACTTAAGCTGTCAGATAACTGTAACAGATTTCAACAGCAGGACTAATTAACACACTCGCCTTCTGTCAAAATTGAACTAAATTACAAAATTTGAGGAAATTCATTTAGTTTCATTGTGTTACCTGGTACAAGACTAAAATAATGTATCAGCATGCTGAAAACCAGTTAAATACTGAGTTACTGACCCTGTTTGCTTTTCATATTATTAATTAACCTAATTTAATTTTAGTTATTTTTTATTTTATTTACTACCCGCCATTTCTTCTTCTTCTGCCCCTTTTTCCCCTTTTCTTGTTTGATATCTGTAATTTCCTTGTTTATTTTTTGTCTGCACCCATTCCATAAGTTGGGAAAATTAATAAAAAATAATGAAAAAATGTATCACCACAGTACAGGGAAGGGCCCCAATGACTGGGTTTGCCTTGGGCCCCCATATGACTAGATCCGCCCCTGCTAGTGACAGAGTTCAGGTTGAAGAGGCAGAGGAATGTTTAGTTATTATATTGTCACACGGGAGATTTACGGGAGACTACAAATAAGGGAGGACATTGGGAAAGAGGATAGAATACGTAAAATACGGTACTTTCATGGCCAAAACGGGAGACTTGACAGCTATGTGGAGAATGGCAGAGGGACTACCTATACCCTGATCAACATCGGCTATGAGTACTAACTAACTTTCCATGTTTGTTTTTTTAAGTTTACTATGCTAATGTTTTGGTGTTTTCTTATCACTAACTGAGACATGACTTGGTGTAGTGTAAAACATAAATCATGTGTTGAGGCTATGTAGTTGAATCAGTCTTCTGGATATATCAGCCACAGGGGCTTGGCAGAGCCCTGAGGAGATGCTACATTCAAATTCATGCTAGTTTTTCAAATTTATTACCCCAGCTTTAAGGTTATAGATGCAGGTGTCACCTTTATTTTGTGTAGTTTTTATGCTCTGAACAAATAATTTGGAAAAGGAAATGATAATAAGCTGACTTACTTGGGGTTTAATGAAACAAAGCATTTTCATTCATGTCAATTGAGCTACAAACACAATAATACTGGAAAATAATAGGTATTAAAGATGCTAACAAATAGCTTTACAACCAAATTTCTAACAAACTAAAAGAGTACCAAGAAAATGGTTAAAAGACAGTACTTTTCAAATATCTGCTTCACAAGCACCTACAGTAGCAGGTCAGCATAGAGCTAATGAATTCTAACACGAGACACAATTAGCAAGTTAGCATTAAGTTGATGAGGTCTAACACAAACCACAGGTCAGCTAACAGAAAGGTAGCATAAATTTAGGGGGAAAAAGCATTGCCATGATTTGTACAAACTGATCTATATTGTGCTTGAGGTTTGCATGTGTTAAGAATAACAAAAGGTGCCTCTTCACATGTTTAGCGTTTAAGATTGACTTGATACAAGTCCATAGCTTTGTATAAATGTAAGAAAATATAATATGTTTTGTTGTGAAACATAAGATAATAACAACAATCACTCAAATATCTTCAGTTTAATATGATGCCAAAATTAGGTGTGAATTTGTATAACCCAGAGGTTCTTGACTGGTGTGGAAAGACTTACCGTAATGCTTAAGGAAAGTCCAACCGAGCCTTTAAAATGTGTATAATTCTAACTGACAACTATCCATCCATCCATTTAGTATCTATTCTGCTCTTCTGTTCGGGTCACTGGGGAGCTGAAGCCTATCCCAGCTGACTTTGGGCAAGAGGTGGGGTACACCCTGGACTGGTCGTCAGCCAATGCAGGGCCTAATAGAGAGACAGACAACCACTCACACTCATACTTAAGGGCAATTTGGAGTCACCAATTAACCTAATGAGCATATCTTTGGTCTGTGGGAGGAAGCAGGAGTACCACAGTCATTTTGCGTAATTGTGTGAGTTTTACATGAAAATGAGCAACGGAGCTATGTTGGGTCTAAAGTGCAATTGGGCAAAAGAAATGCAGAGAACTTTATTTTCCTCCAGCAATCTTTGTGTTTGCCACTATTTATGATTCAGTAAATGTGTTTATCCAACTGTGCATCTGTGTTCCTATTCTTGTCGATACACAAGATTGAACCAAATCAATTCTTGAGAATGAGATTTCTTGTGGGCCTAAAGATAGAGGGTACAAACATATGTGGAAATAATGCACACAGGATGAAGAACACGGCCAATCAATGTACACAGATGGATTTGCACATTTGCTACATCCCAACATAGTGTCAAACTCAGAGACTTTCTGGGGAAAAATAAAGCACAATGAATCCAACCAAACCTGCTGTTATGGCTCGTTTTGAAGTAAAACTCACAAAATCACACAAAATAACTGTGCCCACCAAGAGCAGTGTACCTGTGTCTCAGCTTGTGTAATCTTGTTCACCTCAAGGGTGTTTATTGTCTTCTCAATATTGTCAAGTACATCATAGAACCCAGCTTGAAAATACTGAACTGCACTTTTAACAATTTTGTCTGAAGAGTGTTTCCTCCTCTGAAGCTTACTAATGTCTTTGAACTGAACAATTTGGCTGCAATAGTTATTAGTAGTCCAATAAAAATGTATGTGGTCATATAGTTTGCTTTAAAAATGCCTGGTTTGAGAAATTGTGCAGAGCTGTTTTGGGACAGGGTCCAATCTGAAATCCCATATGGGCCCAAAATGTATAGCAAAACCCCTGCACAGGGGTGCACAAGGCAGGAGGCATAAAAATTGTAGCTTACTGTAACCGCTATGCATCACAGGATCTCTTGCATTGAATAGTGTGAAAGAATTGAGTTTTCCAACAGAGTAAATGTCCTAAATTGCTGGTGCTTATCAGCCTCACAATGACCCACTGCAACCTCTGAGAGTGAAAAATATGTTTTTTGAGGTCTGAAGATAATATGTTCCAGAGTCTTTCCAGAGGTTTGATTGCTATGAAGATAAAACAATGTGAAATATAATTCCCATGTTAGGAGGCCACAATGCTGGTTCAGCCAGAAAATCACTAATGAGCTGCCTTTTCAAAATCAGTTAAAAGGCAAATCTCTGCTGTCTTTCTGTTTGCCAAGATATATTCTGTCCAAGACTTTAAAGACATATTTTATGCCAAACATTAATCTCACTTCATATCTCTATTTAGATTTGTCATATTAAAGAAGGAGGTTACAGCTGTGTTATCTATTGCCAAGCATAAATGGAGTGTGTGTTTGTGTGTGTGTTTGGGATTACCTGTGTTTGATAAAATAGCTCTTCGCAGTCTAAATTGGTTTTCCCAGCAGTAGATCCACACAGAAAATTCACTGAATAACAGATACATGATTGTTGCACATTTTCTCTTTTGCTGGGGTACCACAAATCACTTTGAATATTTTTACATATGGTATGGCTCTCTGATTGAGTATCAAGCATACCCGACATTTTTCTGTCACTACTCCACATCATTTATTGTAAAAAGTCAGACCATTTATTGTTCTTATCATAATGGATGTTTTTCATGTGTCTCACTGGTTAATGTGATGACTGAGTACAAAAACACAATGTTAAGTTCAACAACTTTAAGGAGAATCAAACATAGGATGTTTCTAATGAATATAATCCTGCAACACTTTAAGATTCTAACAAATAACACTAGCATAGTCTGTCTCCATGGCGACAAATGACCGCTACGATGCCTTCAGCTGGTGTCTTCATCACTGTTTTTGCCAGATTGGATATGAACACCTCTTTGTATGGTATGCGCCTCATAAGTCCTTATTGTCTGAGAGCTTTTTCTTGATCACATTGTCTTTGACTGCATTTTTAAAATGCTTATAATTATTGGGTTTTTTTAAACTTCTGTTTGTTTTGTTATCCACCCTTTGCTGAGTGTTAAGCTTCATTTGCACATTCTTACCTTTGCGGTCTTGTCCTTCATTTCTCCATAGAAATAATGTGATGTAGATATTTTCATACAAGAAGTAAAAAGCGAACATGCGCCATTTGTTGCTGCTGCATAGCACTGTAATTGCTATATATCCAATGTTGAAGTACCGTGTTACAAAGTGGGGCAAGAACATCATCAACATAGAGTTAATTTTGTGTTTCTTGTTTCTTTAGAACAGCTTCTCAGCACTGTTGTTTCAGTAAAACAGTCTTTACTAAGACTGTGCACGAAATTCATTGATGGTCAAAAGACTGGACAAAGCCAGAGTAATGTCAGCCATTTGATTAGTTCAGATCATAGAGTTAAGATGCAATGAGACCATTTAAGAAGGTTGTAGGGAACAGTTGCAGCTGTGTGAACTGTGGCGCCTGCATTTCGAATAATAACCTGACACACCAGATGGACTGTTCAATGTACCTTAATAGTTCATCTTTCAAAAGACTATCCAGCAAGTGACTGGATGATCACTCTGTCAATCAAATTCATTATGGCCCAATCAAATAATGTACAATATTGTAGTAGGCAGGTACTTCTGCCGCAGTGTAAAATACAAAACCTTAGCCACTACATAGAAAAATTACTTCAAAAACATTTTAGAAAGGGAATGAAAATAGCGTTTGTAATGAGAAGTGATTTCAATTGTATTATTTGATTTTCATTTAATAAAGAAATGGGTCTGGATCTGATAAAACTGCTCTAAGCTGTTAGCATGCTAATTGCTGTGCGAGAAGTCAATTTATTCCTGTCATAGTAGCGCCCACCTGCATGTTGATTTGGCCGGGCCGCTTTGCGCTGATCATAATCTCTGTAGATTGGAACATGACAAGACGGATCTGTCTGCTTACAGACAGTGAATCAGGCCAATCCAGCTGCAGTGCAAGGTTACTCAAATCAAACTGGCTAATGCCACTGCCTGCGATTCATTTAATCAAGCAGCTGGTTTTAGAACTTAGGCTTGTAATGCGTTTGAGCAGCTAATTACCCACAGTGTCTGTAACAGTACAGTATATGTATGGTTTTCCTGTTGCCAAAAAATAGTGTCGTCATCAGCCGTTTTTGTTGAATACAGTCGTGTCTGTAGAGTTTGCCCAAAGGGACAATACATAAGTTTATATTTATACATATGTTAACTTATATGTAGATTTATATTTATGTATAAAGATTAAATTACAATAGATTAGGTTTAACCTTCTCAGAGAATCTGCTTGTTGTATTTACTTTGATGGGAGTAAATTCCCAGCTTGAGCAAGTCAATCACTTTTATTATTCAAATACCGCATGATTATGCAGCCAAAAGACAACCAACTAACATGGAAATGAAAAGTATGTATCAAATTATCTTCTATATTCTAACTGTGTTGAATGGGGATTTCGGGTGGGCATGGGTCTGTTCCTTGCGTGTTCTTGCATAGATATTGCTTGCTTGTTTGTTTTTTCGGACACCATCAAAAAAGTATCCATTACTTCATTGCATTCAGTACCTTTCACTGTATGGACCTCAGCTTATGCACGAATGAAGAACATCTGTACATGATTACATGGCATGAATGGTGTCAATAAAAAGTTGATCACAAAAAAAAAAAAGAATTGGACTTAATGTCACAAGTTCACCAGTACACTCCAAAAAGGTGCAAAGTGCACATGTGTAAGTTTTTCAAAGTTGGCCAATTGAAATGTGACAGGGCTCTTCCAGCTGTGGGTCATTTGACCAGTTGGAAAGCCAACAAAAGTTTAATTGTCATCTTCTTCCTTCTGAGTAAATGGACCTCTTTCTGGGCATGTTCAGCCTTGAAGAGCCATGTTGTTCTCAACAGTTTAAAAGTCAGCTGTGAGAAAATGAGTTTCTGTTAAAACAAAGTGTGATAAGTGTTCTCTGCCCTGATCTTTATTCAGCCAAGACATTCATCTCCAGCGCCTCAAAGGTTGCCAGCACATATCAGATGCCTTTTGAAAATAACATCTGAAGCCCATGGATCCTCTGTCTCTGAAGCTGAAAATGAGCTACATTCTTTTCTTTGCCAAATATTTGATTTGAATTTGTGTCAGCTTGAGGTTTTTCTATGTGATGAATTCTGTCGCTAATTTAGAAAATTCTACATGTACACAAATTAACAGCTGGCTCTTAACACCATGAAACACTATGTAACAGTAATAACAACAAACCATTGAACATATATTTAGTGTTAATCTGAAAATAAAGTGCTGAGTGAAAACCTAAATAATGCGTTGTATGCTTTAATGATTACTTGTGCCTTAATGAAACATTGTGTTTCCCAACAGTGTTTTTCTAGTTTAGGGTATAAAATGTACAATGCTTGTGTATCTTTATTTATTCATGCTTTTCAGAAATAAGTGGTTATTATACATGTAGTGAATGGAAACACGGGAGGCTGTCTTGCTAACCCATATGGAAAAGACATTGTAGAATTTTATAAAATCACTGTATCACACATATGACACTTGTAAGTAATTTGCATGACAAGTAAAGAAAATACAAGATCCATACAAAAGCTTTGTATAATGAAAAATATACAATTTGCATACTTACAAGTATTATATATGACAGCTATTTCACATACAATATTCTTAGCTGCTCTATCCTAAAGAACATACAAGATCCATACAAAAGCTTTGTAAAATGAAAAATATCCATTTTGCATACTTACAAGTATTATATATAACAGCTTTTTCACATACAATATTCTTAGTAGATATCTGCTCTATCCTACATATATTATTTGGAATTAAAAGTTTTGCAAGAAACACATAAAAAACACAGGAGGCCTATGTAAAATGGCACATGTGATTTCTGAATTCTTGATCATTTCAAAGGCCTGTGTGTATAGTGTTAAGGTGCATACATAGTCAAAACCTGGTGTATGTGTGTGTGTATGTGTGTGTGTGTGTGTGTGTGGGTGTGTGTGTGTGTGTGTGTGTGTGTTTTATGGATTTTGAATTGTTTATCTTGAAAATAAAACAGCTCTCCCAATGTTGTTCACTGGAAGTACCAAAACCTTGACGTAATATCTCAAACTGCTCTTAATTCTCAAAACCTTAAATCTTAAAGGTCAGCATGACCTTGGTTCTGATTACACTCAAGGACTGTGAGACGGTACAGGACAAAGTGAATCCGCTCTCTAGTTCCCACCCTAGACCATATGGCTTCCTCAGCTCAGCTGGAATTGGAGGTTTAACTCTTTCTGAGTCTTCTGAAGCACAACATGAACATGAACATAATCTTGTCCACTGTTGGCAAATGTACATTTTTAGTCTTTGGAAATACTGGGGAAATTTGAGATGTTTTGGTAGACTCACTAAACACTGAAGTAAAATGAGGTTTGATGTTAAATGTTAAGGACAAGTCAGCCATTTTGTTTATTTTTAAAATGACAAGAATCTCTGAGCTATTCTGTGTTGTCATGAAAAGCATCAAAGCCTCTTGGCTTTGATGTCACCCATGGAATTCAACTCATCAAAAGACAGAGAGCTTCTGATAGCTTAAATAGCAGAGCTCGCCTAAACCCAGCAGTCTCATACGTCCACCGCAGCGGCAGCATTGACCCTGAGCACTTCAGGAGTCAATTGTAGCAGCAGCATCGACCCTGAGCAGCAGCAAAAGTCATCTTTAGCAGCAGCATTTTTGGTATTGAGACACACAGATCAACCAACGATGGATCGAAAACATGTTATGAGGGAGAACGTCAACCGTACCCATAACATGTATGAACCAAACAACTGGGCCCACCGGAACAACAGCAGGAGCCGCCACTTCGACACCAGGCAGCATCCTGACCAGTCAGGTCCCTCAACTAACAGAGGACAGAAGCATCCCCATGGCTTTCACTCCAAGAAAGACAGACTCCAGGAGCTGGAGGACATGTTTAAGGAGGAGCACCAGAAGAGACTGAAGAGTGAGGAGGTGGTCGAACAGCTGAAGGATCTCCTTGGTAGGTGCATCAAAGAGCTGAGCTGCAGTGATGCAGCAGAGAGCACGCTCTCCTGGGGTGAGATGATGGAAGAGGAGGGCCTGCAGGAAGCTTTTGATGTTGACCACTTCGAGGCCAAACTAAAGGAGGAAGCAACGAAACTGAAGAACACACTGAAGGAGGAGCAGGAGAAGAGAAAACAGAGTGAGGAGGAGGTTGAATGCCTCAAAAAGGAGCTTAAACTCCAGAGCGCCCTGCAGAGCGGCCAGCTTATACCACCAACTGAGCCAAAACTGCCGGCAAAGAAAAAGAAGAGCAGCAGGGAACTCTTCTACAAAATAGAGGCTCTGGAGCAAGACATCGAGGCTCTCACTCTGAAACTGGAGGAGGAAGAAAAGCAGAAAGACCATCAGACAACCCGGGCTGATGACCTCCATAAACAGCTGAAGGAGACAGAAAAGGAGAGAGACCACCAGACAACCCGGGCTGATGACCTCCAGAAAGAGCTGGAGGAGAAAGCTGGAGAAGACAGGACCCTGCAGAGGCCACCACGTAACCACGAGGAGGCCTCCAGCGGTGATCTGCAGGTGGACTGTATTAAGGAACAGCTTGAAACAGCCGAACTGAGAAACCTGGATCTGGTCTCCAAACTCTTAACAGCAGAGGAGGCCAATCTGGCACTCAGTAAAGCCCTGGAAGACTCTAGAGAAAAACGAAAAGAGCTGGATTTGATGGTCATCAGACTGGAGGAGGAGGTAAATGATAAAATCCGCCTGGGTCTGAAGCTGACCGACAATTTCACAGATGAAATCAGCAGCCTGATTCTGGAGGTTGAGGCCCTTAAGAATGAGGCTTCCAGCAGAGAGGATCTCCTAGGTGGACAGATCAAAGGGCTGACCTCCAGGAATGGTTCGCTTTCCTCAAAGCTCAGAGCTGTAACGAAGGCCCGTCAGCACCTGCAGACAGATTTGGATGCCACCAGACGACATGGACAATTCCTGCAGCAGAGGCTTGACCACCTGGAGGACAATCTAACAGGGCTTCCCCTGTTAGTTTGGGCTTCCCCTGTTAGTCCCCTAAAGCAGCTGAAGACCCTGGCGGAGGAAGTGCAGGCCCAGAAGGACAACAGCCTTCTCCTCATGTCCAAGCTTGTTGCCCAGGAGGCTATCTCCAAGGCTGTCGAGGACGGGTTGAATGAGGAGGTAGACCGCCAAACATCAAGGGCTGAAGACTTTCAGAGGAGACTAGAGGGAGTCAGAGACCTGTTCCACCAGAGCGAGAAGGTGACTGTGTGGAGGAGAGCAAAAAAATTCCTCACACCAAAACACAGGAGACAGAACAAGCTGCAGATCCAGCTCACACAGCTGGAGTAGCTGTGACTGTCCCTGTCCCCCCACAGTGCAGCACAGTGGATCCATCAGAGTCCTGATATGCTGAAGCTAGTTCTTCAGTTTGTCAGGACTCTTTGATGATCTTCTGTCTGCCTGTTTTTCTCCCCACCCCACCCCCCACAGTGCAGCACAGTGGATCCATCAGAGTCCTGATATGCTGAAGCTAGTTCTTCAGTTTGTCAGGACTCTTTGATGATCTTCTGTCTGCCTGTTTTTCTTCCCATCCCCCCACAGTGCAGCACAGTGGATCATCAGAGTCCTGATATGCTGAAGCTAGTTCTTCAGTTTGTCAGGACTCTTTGATGATCTTCTGTCTGCCTGTTTTTCTCCCCACCCCACCCCCCACAGTGCAGCACAGTGGATCATCAGAGTCCTGATATGCTGAAGCTAGTTCTTCAGTTTGTCAGGACTCCTTTATGGTCTACTGTCTGCCTGTTTTTCTCCCCATGTTACTCCGTCTTCTCCCACAGTCAAACTTTGGCTACTCCCTCTGGTCCTGCCCTTCCCGTCTACCCCTCACAACCCCAACAAATCCCTCCAAAAAATAAAAAAAACCTTGAAGTAGCCTAATTAATATGTTCTACTCTTTCTGTTCTTGCAAAGCGATGTATTTCTGTGTATTTGTGTGTATTTGTGTGTACCGTAGTGTGACTGAGTGTCATCATTTCAAAGTTCAACAAGAGAAAGTCCAAGTGATGAAATGTGTTAAGCAGGAATCTGATTTACAAACTGGGTCAAGTCATGCACTTTACAGCAGCGCTTGTCAACTGCATCATCTGATTTCCCATAAAGAATGTGATTACCAGGAAAATAAACCGATCACAGTGTGTTTTTGAGAGGCACTGTCTTCCCAAAACACTTTCTATAGGCTGTTGTCTCGCTGAACTAGTGAAATATATCTTAGAGATATGACTGTAGATCTGGTATGTCACATTGTTGCTATGTTTTATAAATAGACTTTTGTGCCTCTTTATAATGGAAACACTAAATAGCATTTGAAAATGGGCTAAGAAAGTGGGGGAAACATGGGGTAGGGCCTAAAGGGGAAAGACTAGACTTCAGTCCTGATGCAACAAGGGCATTAGCTTTTCTCCGCCTCACCAGTCTATTTGTGCCCCTGACCTGTCATTTTTTAATGAAATAAGGAATTTCTGATAGAAAACTAGTTTTGTTAGCAATTAATGCATTCACACCGAGGGTCTCAGCTTTAAACCCACACTGTGTAGTTTGTTCTCCCATCAAGTGGTGAAACTGTATTTTGCATTCAAACAAATAGTGCTCTCTAGCGCCCTGCTTTTTGAAATGTGCGTTGCAACCTCTAATTTCTACCGCATTTTTTTTCTGGCGAAGAGGTGTGTTATTTCAAACGAACAACAAACTGTTAAAGTCACGAAAACATGCTTAGCCTTAGCCAGTAGTACTAGCTAGTGCTTTATGTCCCTCTCTGCTGTTCATAGTTTTTTAATAGACTGAAGGACACTGAAACCCCTATAAAACTTGTCCGCTCTGTGCGAATACAGATAGTAAATTATTCACTCAGGAGGGCAAGTCAGATTGTTGGCAGAGGCAATTTGACACAAATGAGGACAGTGTAGGTATTGTTTTTAGCTCATAAATAACTTAAAAGACTACACATTGTTCCTTTAACAAAAACGTTGTTAAAATTAAAAATCTGGTTTCCTGCACTAGCACTTAAAGGTTCTCTGACTATTTGTCAATATTGAGTACACTTTAATTCCACCTACAGTGTTCTTTGGTAACTTACTGGCATTATTGAAAGTGTTTATTACTTGTGTGTGTGTGTGTGTATTTAAAAAAACAAATATTCGCACACATATCTGTCAATGACAAATTAAGGGGTCAAAAATGTATTTTTAAAAAGTTTTTTTTAAATGGATGTAATGCAGATTTTTAAGATAAGGACAAAGCGTTTAAATGGATTTCAGACGTTAACTAACATTTTTTATGTTTAAAATTACTTTTTTGAAGTATTTTTAACTCTACCACCCCAGAAAATGTCAGGTGGCGCAACCAATAATATGTAAGTATATGTATATTTTTGTTAGTTTTTTTCTACGTGACATTTTGGGCAAGTATTCCTTAAGTGTCTGCGGTGACTCATACGTTATTACTTTGTGGATGCGTTTTTTTTAATCTACAATAATTCAAACGTGTTACACTCTAGAGTCCAGATATTAAGCATTTTTGTCATTTGATTTTGTATTTTAAGACAAAAAATTAAATCAAAAATTTGCAAATTAATGAATTCAATAAAATAGCTATTTTCATCCCACTTATCTACTTTTGTTCACTTAAGCTTGTTATTTGATGGTTTAAATTAGTATTTTACCTGGTCACACCAACTGACGAGGAACAGTTGTGCCACCTGACCGCATTAGAAATGACAGAAAACATGGTGTAGAAGATGGGTATGGTCTACAACTACAGGAAATGTTTGGATGAGGTTATTGCTGCCAAAGGAATTTTATTAAACCCAAAGGTTCACATACTTTTTCCACCCTGCACTGTGACTGTTGCCATATTGTGTTGAATAAAAACATGAAATCAGATTATTTTTTTGTGCAATA
The DNA here is from genome assembly GCA_036419115.1 of Scarus forsteni. NCBI lineage: Eukaryota > Metazoa > Chordata > Actinopteri > Labriformes > Labridae > Scarus > Scarus forsteni. The sequence goes on from JAZDUH010000451.1 coordinate 35,170,675, forward strand.
TTAGTTTAAGCAGACTGTGTTTGTCTAGTGATGTGACTTAGATGAAGATCAGGACATATTTTATGACCGATTTAAGCAGATATCCAAGTAACCCCAAAGAGCTCACATACTTTTTCATCCAACTGTATCAATTAAAGATAAATCAATGATGAAAAAAAATACCTTTGTAAATGATTAATTAATTCAATATTTACTACAGATGGAAATCGAACACCAATTCCAGTTGAAAATCGTTAACAGCTCCATCAAATAATCAATATCAAGAGTTTTTTTGTTAATCAATTCCGTTATCAATTCTTCCCACTGGCATGGTTCAGAAACGTCAGAATTATGGCTTAATCTTTTACAAAAGGCAACCTTAAGTGAGTGGAAATACCAGCAACTTGCAGAAGAAGTTATCTATGCTGTGACATGTGTTTGACATTGTTGACACTGAAAATCTACAGGCCAACATTTGCTCACAGGAAAAATCTGCAGAAATCAATGAGGGAATCATTGAAGAATTGATCGATTAGGAACCTTAATAGCATTGGTATAAATAAAATTTCTCAATACAAAATGATAATTATGACAAAAGCTTTAAATTATGACATTTTTAACTAAAAATTAGAAGAATAAAAATAGAAATGTAACTAATAATGACTCTAGCACCACTATTTATCTCTTAAAGTGACATTCCCTGCAGTTGTGCCACTGACTCACTGGTTGCGCTGCCTGACATTACAAATTATTTTCAGTTTAAAAAAGGCATCTGTCTAGCCAACTGTATAAGCATTAACCTTTGTCATTAAGTAATGTGTCATTTTAGATAAAAATTTGTTATTTAAAGTTAAAATGATATTTCAGTTGTATTACATTGGTTGTACCACCTGACATGAAAATTGTATCAGCCTACCGATGAACTAAAAATATGAATTTTTATCAGTATTTGAGAGAGATCTACAAATTTTTCACTTGGTCTCAGGTGTCAGTTGGGGTCCTCTAGATGATGCAATATCCTTTTTACTGTTATCTCATTTTCACTTCTAATTCTAATATTACAGTTGCGCCATCCTGATATTTAGCAAATTGCAAATTGCGGGACAAAAGTTTTTGAGCTACCTCAACAGATTAAAAACTGTTTTATTTGCAAGAAGTATTTTATTTGAAATGTTTCAAAAATGAAATAATGCAACAGTATACATTTTTTTTTAATTTAGCATCACTGACCTGCAAATTTTATTGTTTAATTACTGTGTTCATTTGCTCAGACAGTTGTACCTATATATATATATATATATATATATATATATATATATATATATATATATATATATATATATATATATATATATATATATATATATATATAAACATGAAATAGATTTTGTACTTTAAAGTAATACATGTGATCAATTGCTTAATTTATTCTGTAAGGAAATGTTGTGCTCGGACACAAAAATATGCATGTCATGTCATTGACCCATATATATATACATATATATATATATATATATATATATATATATATATATATATATATATATATATATATATATATATATATATATCTATAACAGGGTAAACAATAATGATCAGAAAAGCTTTCGTTTGGACTCTTTGGTCTGTGCCACCCATTTGCCACCTGTGGAGCCTTACACAACTGCTCCACACTCTATACCAATAACATCAAGAGGATATCCATATTGATCAACAGAGGCAAATATGATAAGGACAAATTTATGGTTCGGGCATCCATAAATTATTCGCTATAGACCAAACTCTCTACCTCTGCCAACTTATACCACCAACACAGCTTCATTTAATGGCTATTTCATGTGCGTCTGGATCTGCTTAAGATTTCCTGTTTAACATACATTTTTTTCTTGTCACTGTAACAGTTGCTGATTGTGGAAAAGTGCTTAAGACATGGCAGATCCAAGTTAGGTTTGGAAAAAAAATGGAAAAATGAAAATTGCCTAAAAACATCGCCACCAAAAAAAAGGGTCACACACTCTAACATTTCGTTGCTGCTTTAGCTTTGATTACAACACACATTGCTGTGGCATTGTCTCAATAAACCTCAGTGTTACAAGATTTGTTTACATCCAATGTTGCATTAATTTTTCTCCAAGATATTGTATTGATGATGGGAGAGTCTCACCACTGTGCAAAGCCTTCTCCAGCACATCCCAAAGATTCTCAATGGGGTTAAGGACTGGACTCTGTAGTGGCCAATAGTGAAAGTGATGTCTAATGCTCCCTGAACCACTCTTTCACAATTTGGGCCCGATTAATCCTGGCACTGTCATCTTAATGTTTGCCTGTGCCACTGGGAAGAAAAAAATCCATTGATGGAATAATTTGGTCATTCAGTATATTCAGGTAGTCACAGCTGGCTTCATTCTTTGGGCCATAATGTTGCTGCCCCCACAGACTTGTACAGTAGGCACTAGGCATGATGGGTACATCACTTCAGCTGCCTTTTGTCTTACCCTGATAAGCCCATCACTCTGGAACAGGGTAAATCTGGACTCATCAGACCACATGACCAGGCCTCCGGTGTCCACTCTATAAACTCCTTAGCAAACTTAAGCCTTTTTTCTCCAGTTAGCATTACTTAGTGTTTTTTTAAGACTACACAGTTGTCCAGTCCCAATCCCTTGAGTTCCCTTTGCAATGCTGTTACCTATCCTTCCGTGGAAATGCTCTTACTTTCATTGTTAAACATACCCCTAAGTTGTACTGTTGTTTTTCTTCAATTTAATTTGGTCAAATGTTCAAGTGACCGTTAATCACAATCATTCAGGATTTTATTCTGACCACATTTCTTCCTTGGAGATGATGGTTCCCCACTATCCTTCCAGTGTTTAATAATGTGTTGGGCAGTTCTTAACCCAATATTATTTGTTTCTACAATCTCCTTAGACGTTTTCTCTGCTTGATGCACGTCAATGACTTGACCCTTCTTAAAAAGACTAACATCTTTTCCACAACTCCAGGATGTGTCTTTGACATGGTTGTTTAAGAAATGAGAAGGTACCAATTGCATCAGCTGGGGTTAAGTACCTTGTTGCCAGCTGAAAGATAATTGTCATTGCAGTAATTATCTGATAGGAGACATCTACCTATTTGCTCAGTTAAATCCAGCTGCCAGTTTTTTTTTTTGGCTAGTGTGATGACCCTGGGTCATATTGTGTTTTTCAGTGTAAAAAAAATAAACTTGTTGTGTAACTTTTGAGGACTGTCCAGGCTGACTTCCTTGAGAGTGTCTGGGCCCTGAGCACATCATGTTGTGTCTATGGTTCCCCTAGACTAGGGACATAACTCTAGACAATGAGTTTTTATAGTACAAAGAGTTTGGCATCAACCTGCTCTTTTGTTAAGTGTCTTGCTTTAACATTAGTTATGATTTGACGCTACACAGATATAGATTTATTGATTGATTGTTTGATTGATCGATTGTAAAAGTCTAGTTAGTAAATCTCTGGAAAGGTTAGACTCTGTTGTCAGAGCAATATGTCTTTGTAAATAGTTTAAAGTAGATATTACATTTGAGCAGTGTTGGTAATAACGGCGTTATTTTTTTCAGTAACGGGTAATCTAATTAATCACTTTTTCATGCGTTACAACGCTGTTACCATTACCAACAGGGAAATGTGGCGCGTTACTTTGCACTGATATCAAGCAGCTGATATCCGACCTGCCTCACCCACCCCCGTTGGTGAAGCTTACTGCAGAGCACTTTGCTCCCATTCTCGTCTATCAGGCAAATTCCACTGCACATGTGGTTGGAGAACTGTTGATGTCAGAGCTGCCACAGCAGGTAACAACAAGGAAGGACACAGAGACAGAGAGACACAGTTCAAGCAGAAAAAGATTTTTTAATAAAGTAACGCATCAGTTACTTTGCCTGGTAACTAATTAAATTTATGAAGGAGTAATTCCATCAGCAATTCAGTTACTTTTTTGGGAAAGTAACTAGTAACTATAACTAATTACCTTTTTGAAGTAATGTGCCCAACACTGCATTTGAGTTTATTTTTATAATTCTTGTTTTAAGTTCTTTTTTACATGTCTATATCTTTTTATTTCATCCCTGTTTATTGATTTTTTTATTTAGTTGTCTGTAAATGCTCTCCAATATCCTGTTTTTACCTTCCTTAGGCACTTAAAATTGATTTGCATAAGAATCGTGTTCTATGAATAGCTGCTCTGTAATAGGCACTACCCCAGGCAAATTTAGGACACTGCACTGTTTTGACTGTAATAGGTATTTGGATGTTACCCAAAGTTTTGGTTTGGATCCAAAATAAAGTAATAAATATCAAGAATTGCTGGTATTTGTATTATAACGGATGCCCCTTTTCATCAGAAACATCACATTATATCCCTTCACTTCAGGAAAAGCAGTTTGCCATTTATAAAGTTGTAAATATGTCAGCAGAGGGCTGAATCTGAAACTTTTATGAACAGCTACTAAAAATAAGCCATCACTGACAGGTGAGTGATGGCATGTTGGATTGAAGTAATCAGTACACATGCTGTGGTTAATGCATGCGCTCTGTGTCAGTGAGGGTAGTCTCATAACAGGGCAGGACTGCAAGGTCAGCTTTGTTTCTAGCTGATTAAATAGAAACATGCACTATGAGAAGTGAAAGTGACAACTGACCCCAAGTATCAAACACGATGTCACAAAATCAATCACTGTCAAAGAATAAAAGATTTACTGAGTATCTGAACAACCCTGATTCTGGTCAAGGTGCAGTGAACTCTCTCAGCAGACTTTTCACCACTTTTAAAACTAACAACTAGCCTTCACCAGTAGTTATTTTAATGCTACAAATTGGTCAGTGTGACTAAAGAGAGTAAATTACTCCCAGTTTTTATTTAATAGTAGCCTTTACTGCAGCTGGCTCTGCAGGTCCCTGTCTCAAAAAATGGATGTTCTAAGACTAAAAACAAGAAAACTCTTTTGAACAGATTTAAGGTTATTTTATTGGTTCATAAAGCTCTTAATGGCCTTGCTCAGTCTAATTTATCTGTTGTGCTTTTACTCTATTGAATGCAGCAGGTCCTTCAGGTCCTGAGGTCGTGGTCTTTTAATAGTGCTCAGAGTTAGAACTAAAACGTGCGACGTAGCATCTGTTTGTCATTATGGCCCCTGTCTGAGGCACAGTCATCTTGAAGTCAAAGTTAGAGTCAGTTTTATAGTTAATTTCTGATCATATGTACAGGACATACAGAAAAATAAAAAAATGTTAGGCTCTTTCCCCCTCAGCATAACATTTCTGTACTTGAAAAATATAGTAATAGGAAGACAACAGGGGTGGCACCAACAATCTTCCTGCTGCGTTGACGATGCATTGCAGGGTCCTACAGTTGTGGGCAGTGCAGTTCCCAGAGCACGGTGAGATGCAACTGCTCAAGATGCTCTCAAAAATGTCTCTACAGAAGGAGCACATGATGGGTGGGGTTGCTGTTGCCTCTTTGAGTTTGTGGAGGAAGTAGAGCTGCGGATCTTTCTTTGCCAGTGGTGTGATGTCATATGTCCTGGAGAGGCCGGCTACATACTAATGTGCATCCCCAGGAAACTTGGTGCTGCTTACCCTTTCCTCGTCAGAACCATTGGTGATGGGTGGGGTGGAACAACCACCTTGGTCTTGTCCTCGTTTATTTGGAGGTTGTTGTTTGTGCACCACGTTTACAGCTGGTTAAATGGACTTTATCTCATATAGCACTTTTCTAGTCTTAGACTACTCAAAGCTGCTTTACAACAAAGGTCACACTTACCCATTCAACCTCACATTTACTGATTGGGCTCTAATTTTGTAGACCAGGCACAGGTGTGGCACACCTGCCCTGCACCGAGCCTGCGCCATGCCATCAGGGTTTGTTCAGGGCAGTTTGCAATTTTCGTGCAGGGTGCAGTCTGGTGCAGCCCGGTAGCACCTCGAGTCTTTGTCCCTCCCTCTGGCTCAGGAGAGAAGAGAAGGCGTGAGTGGGCTAACACAGGCGAGTGTAATCTTTTCCAATCAAATGAATGCCTCTCCCTGCCTTTCAATGCGCTGCAGGTGAGGAGCAACAACTGATCAGTCTGACTGATCCCCGCCACCATGGCCACGGTGTGCTAGAAAGACCTGGTGGTGGAGACGATCAGAGCCACTGTCATTTTTACAGCAACTGGGAGAGTGGAGGGGCACTCGGGGTGGGCATCGGAGGTCACGATGTGTGTCACCATGTGGACCACCTTGCGAGACAAATGTAATCTGTTCCTGTGTCATGAATAGGAGTACAAAATGAAGTGACAGTTACATTTAAAAACAGCAGCAGGTTAATCCATTCATCATGCTTGTGATCCACCTGCATTCCTGGTCTGTCATCGTCAAATAGCAGAACCTTTGGTGATATACCCTGGTATCTCCTCCTCATCCAATAACAGTACAATAATGTACTCCATCTTTTTAGATCACGTTAAGAATAAAGATTAAAACAGAGAATAATCCTAGCGATTTCAAGAGGGCCTTCGCCGGCCTTCGGTCGGGCTCGGGCCCTAAATATGGGCAATCACAGGTACATCCTTTAAGACACTGAACGACTTACATTAATATTGTGAGCATCTCTCTCTCTTTTGTTTTCTACTGAAATTCATTAGATGAGAGAAGCCAGACATATAGGTACTCTGTATTGGATGATGAGGCTGTTGTTGTTGTTGGCTTGAAAGATGTGAACTCATTAGTTTTCATCACACTTCCAGCTGCCATCAGGTGAAGTTTTCATTATGACATACATCTTTGATCCAACAATCAGATGTGACGGGACAATTACTACAGATACAAATGTATATACTGGTTCAGATGGTTACATTACATAGTAATTTCTGTTATTACCTCCGCCAAGGAGGTTATGTTCGTCTGTCCATCCGTGAACAAAATAACTCAAAAATTTATGGATGGATTTGGATGAAATTTTCAGGAAATGTTCAGCATGGGAAAAGGAAGAACTGATTCGATTTTTGTGTTGATCCGGATCAGCGTCTGGCCGCCATGGCGGAAAAAGGTGATTTCTGTGAATAACTACTGACCTTAAACAGATATCATTATGAATCCAGTTGCTAAAGGTATGTTTCCATGGTCAAGGAATCTAAATATTTAGATGAAATAAAGGTAGGACTAATATTTATGGTGAAAATGACAATATGGCTGAGGACTGTGGCGCTGGCGGAGGTCTGCCCTCTCCGAGTGCTTTCTAGCTGTTTATTGCATTGCAAAGTGCCTGACACTCTGGAAAACTGCCTCTGAGGTTTTGGTGACGTGTGCGCACTGTGTGCCTGTCAGCCAAATTACCTCTGCACCAGGTGCGCTTTGCTTGCGACAAGAATAGACAAGCTTTCAGCGCAACTCCCCCTGGTGTGCCAACACACCCATCTGAGCACAGCCAGTCTATCAAATTGCCAAAGTTCTCTAGATCAGCTGTTATGGGATTATGATGTTGAAGGCAAAGCTGTGATCTATAAACAGCATTTTCACATGCTGTATATGTCTGTGTTGTTCTGGTAGGTGATGGTAGGGTAGTGAGCATTGCAGATGCAACTACATGGTAATCAGTGGAATTAAATGGTAACAGTGGAGTTTTCCTTGTGATATCAGCTTTACTTCCTACATATTACAAACTAATAACCAGGTAAATAACTTGTTATTAGCAGACTGTCAAGGAAGATTAATTGCAAATATGACTTGCAGCAGCAGAATCTAGTTTAAGTTTGGTGTTAGACCATGACTTGACATGAAAAGTGACGAGATTATAATTTAGCCAAGAGATGAATGGTTGGTGGAGGGTTGAAAGCAATAATGCAGTACTAATGCAGGCAGTGCAAGAAAAACATAACAGAAAAATAATCAAGATGTTAACTTAGATATCTTACTAAATGATAGGATATTTGTTGGATGACTGCGTGATGATGGATGTCAGGATTGAAAACAGTGCAGCTTCAGTTTTCTGCTTTAACTATCTTACATATGTGCTCTGCTGGGGTGAGTCCAGTATAGCAGCTCTTCACCACCTACTGGAGGCCCTTGACAGCAGCTGCTTGTCTTTTACAGACTTAACATATGTAATAAATCAATACTTTTGCCATTTGAACTGACATACAGTAATACTGAAATGAAAAATATTCCACCGGTCAATTGCCCATTGGAAAATTAAAAAAGTGGTCTCTGGATTAACAACTACTCTCATAGTTGTGAAGTCTGTCCTAACTGCTGTAAAAAGTCACCATCACACTCTTTCAATAAGGAAGGTTTCATGAAAAATGGAGGTATCCAATTTTATCCAGAAAAGACTACAAGAGTTCAGGGTCTTTGTATGTGACCACAGCCACCAAGTCCTGTTTTAACACAACCTGCTTCAGACAGATGAGCCCACAGGTTGAGAAAAGACAGTGCGTGTTATGTTTTCCTGTGTATGAATATTAGTCACCCAAGAGCCCCTGAGTGAGTCTCATTGGTAATAAAGGTTTTCTGTAATTTGTGGATTTGGAATTAACATAATCACTCTGGAGATAATATTTGTGATTAAAGTAGAATCAGTACAGAGACATGGCCCACAATGTCACTTTTTTAAATCAAAAAACATCTGTGGGGGCTTTTAAATCAGCATAGCATCTGCTTTGTTCATTTTGAAATATGATTTTTTTTTTCATTTTGTGAGAACTGTTTGTTTTGTGCTCATTAATTTTTACCACTTGCAGGTGAAAGAAGTAAGAGTCAAGCACTAACCATGATAAGAGATGTTTTGAGGGTCTAATTCAGCAATTTCTGCATGTTTTCTGTTTTGAACATTCTTTTGCATCTTTACATTTCCTCTTGCATGGAATTTAAGAAAACAACGCTTCTTATAGCCAGAGATGTTTAAAGTAAATGTTTTGTGTTTTTTTTTTTAAGTTCAAGTATATCATCATTTTATCAAGTGCAATCTTTGACAGATCCTCACTTGGAAAGTTTATCTTAGAGAAGCCTTCCCTTTACACCACTGTCCAAATTTGAAAAATACATATCTGCAGGCACCTCTACATTTTTTTTATGTGTTCAGATCAGGGGTGTCCAAACTATTTTTGAAGGGCCAAAAAGAGAAAAACACATAGGACAAGGCCACTTTGCTCTACCTTGCCACTGATGTATGAAAAAAATCAAGGATTTTTAAGTGCCAATCAGACTTCAGATGGCTCAGGCTGACTCTGGGTACCCCTGTCAGACCCTCGTTGGGGTGAAATGAAAAGAAAAAGTTCTGTATAACAAAGTGGAAAGATGCATACACCTCATCGTCACGCTCAGATACAAATCAAGAGCAAACCTGCTGCTAAATTTTAATTGAATGTTGGTGCCTGCAGATAGTGTGCTTAGTGATTAGCTTGGTTCTCATGTCTGTTCCAAGAGATAGATTACTTCCAGAGCAAGACAGAAATATGCAGCATCTAAACTTCTTTTTCTTCCCCTCTTTGCAGCAGCAGCAGAAATTTTCTTGAAATGGTTCATTCATCAAGCACTGCTGGGAGCCCATTCAACCACTTCACTAGACTACTGTCTAAATTATCCCTTAAATGCATATAGTATAGTCTTTGGTGCAATGTTAAAATTGACCAAGAGGCGGTCTAACTGGATAAAAGGATGACTCAGGGAACAATCCGTGGTCCTGCATTTCTTATTATATACAGGCTTTTATTCAATTACTGTCAGTGAAGTGCTACTTTTTCCAAAAGTTAGCATGTTCTGATTCTCAAATCATGCCGGCCTGACCTATGGGATACTTGAGAAATCTATAGAACATTTACTATTTGCCACAGAAATGTTTCAATACAATCAAGTTTTTAAACCTATCCTAACACTTATATGCAGATGACACTCAGTTCTTACTCTTCATGAAATCAGTTTGATCTAACTTGCTGTCTATTGCACTTTTTATTCTTTTCAAAGAATGAAAAATTAGATGGAGATCAAATTTCAACATCTCAAATGCATCAAGAAGCAAAAGTTGCTCTTAAGTTGTTGTTTTTTTTAACATGACCTTTTAGATTAATGTGACAGCTTTTCATGGTACACATCGTTCTTCCAACTCTTTGATACATGCATTCATGTTTGCTGGGCATAAACCAAAGCTCTCTGGTGATCTGCTGTCTTTAAAAGCACCATCATGGAACTGGAAGACATATTTTAGTCTTTTTGTCCCCCTGTGTTACCTCCAAACTGACATGATCCAGAGGTCTCAGTTGTACTTTAAATGGAGTGCTATCTGGCCAGTGTTTGCATGCCTACACATACAACTAGACAGCAATTGCCATTCAGATCAAAACCTTCCTTTGCCTGGGTGGGCTAAAGCTGACTGAGTCTCTCAGGTGGCTGCAGACCCTTGTTTCCCTTAATCTTGTAAATCTAATAAGTGTAGTGAAAAATAATATTTGGCAGTTACTCAAATTCAACAACTCCCCTCAAAACAAATAGAGAGTATAATTTATTCTGACAGACTTATTCATCTTTTCTGCAAGGGGATCCTTTGAAGGCATTTTATTTAGCACCTAAGGGAGCCAAAATAGTTTTTAAACCCAAGGACAATAAATAAAGTAAGAAATAAACATAGTCAAAGTCAAGCTTCTGTGTTTTGTATTAGAGCAAGGGTGTGATGCAAAACAGACTACAACAGAAAATGTGTCAGCCATTAATATCCAAAACACTACGTAATAAACACATGAGAAGGCTGCAACATGAGCTTAATGTTCCCTCACCAGGGAGCTGATGATTTATCAGTGGTCTTAAAACTGTAGTCACCCAGTTCAGTTTAACGATTGAAAACGAACAGCTGAGGTGGAAAATGATGTCCTTAAAGTAGGCCATTGCTGTTTAAACCAAGAGAGAGTTCATTATGAGTGCACAAGAGACCAGCTGTTGAGAAGTTAGACCTTGGAAACATTTGTACTTTAAATACAAATAAATAGTGTTCAGACTTAATCTTAAAATAAGAAGTGACCATTAGGTTGGCCACTAATGTGCTGACTACTGTTCTAAAGGCTCTAGTTTGGATTTGTAACAGCTGGACTAGCAGGGAGGTTAACGTTGTTATCTCATTTAATTCAGTAGTTATGCCCTAGTTTAATTTGACAACAAGTTGATGATTTAATAAGACTGGAGTATACTGGTTAATATGCTAAGTTGGGAGACTTTTCACCATAACTCATTACTAACTGTTGTTAGCCGCTACAGCTCACGGACGGTAACTGTTGTTTACCCTTGTTAGCCATTAGCCGCAGTGGCTAAAGGCCATGAGTCATTAGCTTAACTACCTTAAGACTATCATTTCATGGGGTGCTGGTTTGGCGTAGTGGTTAGCACCCCATGTACATGCTTCTGCCAGTCCAGGTTCGAGTCCCGCCTGTGACCAGTTTGCAGAGTGTCTTCCCCTACTCTCTCTCCCCCTTTCACAAGCCTATCTACTGTCTCTTTACTATCAATAAAGGCACAAAATGCCCCCCAAAAAAAGACTATCGTTTCGCATTAAATTATACCACACAGATGTATTGTTTAACACTTACGTGTGACATGAACCTCATCAAATACAATCCCAATGAAGTAAACTGCTGAGGAGAGCATATTTCGCCAAGTATCACTGAGTAAACATGATTACCACAGGCTAACCATCATTAGCTGTCATTATTTTCAAGCACTTCCTGTTAAGTCACTTCCTGTTGTCATCACGTCCACTGCTCCCACAGCTCTTGCTGCACCTGCCTCTCCTCCCTGATTGGGCCATTAAGCATTTAGCTGAGTGAAACCGTCAGACAATGAAGGCTGGTAAGTCGGATATGCTTGATTTCTGAATAAGGCAGGTTCATCTGCTCTGCAAGGCTATCTCCAATAGGCTTTAATGGGAACATCACACCCAGGTCAACCCACTAATTTTCGGATGATGTTGGCGTAACACGCCCATGGCATGATATCACGCCAATCTCCTCCATATGTAACTTACGTGACTCTTTGCAGTCTAATCTACAAATTCCATCCGCCTTTATATCATCAGCAACGAGTTTGAATATTTCTGAAGAGGGCTGAAAGTAAAAAGTACAGAAAACTGTGTCCATGTCTTGCATGCTCCTTTGCAGTGTTTACATGGGCGTGTTTCGTTGAGCTGATTATGTCATCACTGTGATGACTTCAGCTTGATGCACCAAGGGAAAAAAAACAGCCACACAGCTCGTCTGCTGCCGATTAGAGTTGCTTGCCGATTATTAGCGGGTTAATCCACATTGAAAAAAACCTGCATTGACCCACTAATTTTAGTGTGAAAGTGGTACAAGACAAGTAAAGCCAAGATCATGCTTGAAATAAGGGGTAGTCTTCTCATGGGACTTTGCCAAAAAGCAAACAAAAGTAAAATGTCAAACTTTGGCAAAATGTTAAAGCGCCTTACTGCTTTAAGGAGCCAACAGAGTGTTGTGTAGTACTTCAAAAATGCTGACTATATGTTTTCAGTCCATTCAGGAAAGTTGTTACTTAGCAGGAATGCTAATGAGAGCTCTGACTGCAGGCTGACAGACTGACTCGTTTGTCCTTCACCTGGCAGACCTCTCTGCTTCCAGGAGTTGGCATTTGAACAGAGCAGAAGCAGCAAAAAAGTGGTTTCGATGATCAAAGACAGTGCTGATGCTGCTGTTGTGGATTCCTCCTAAGTCAACACAAATGCTTCGAAGGTGTGTGCATGTGAAACCACCTCAGACTGAAGTCCTGTTACATGCTTCTGATCAGGCAGACCCTTTGTGGTCAAACCCTTTTGCATGCACTGAATTCATAAACACGTATACAGTGTTTGAGTCCATGGTTTTATTCTCCCTCTGTTCATGAAGATTTGGTTATTTGTTCCAGAACTAAAGGACTGACATGTTTTGTGGCCTCGAAAGTATGTCAAATGGAAGATTCATGTTAATGGTTTGTTTTGTTCTGTGCAGTTAGCTTAAGCTTTGAATCTGATGTGGTTTGTTTACTAAGTGGCGGAAGCACAGATGTTTGGAGGCCGGGTTCAGATGTAAAAGATGTTTTTAACATTTGGTCATATTCACAGGGATGACAAGAGGACAGTAAAAATCTCCAGTCTGTATTGTTTATCACACAATCAGATTTTGAGCTTGAAATTTAATTTTACAGTGTTTACAAATTTAAATTTCTACCGAAGCAACAGTTTTCTGCAATTCAGGTTCACTGGTGACCTTATTTCTGCTCACTCAAACAAGAATGCAAGCTCATATGTTTACAAAAGCCCCGGCCCGCTGGCTGGCGAACGACCGCAGCCCCGGCCCGCAGCATTGGCTGCAGCCCCGGCCCGCCGGCTGGCAAACGACCGCAGCATCGGCCGCAGCACCGGCCGCAGCACCGGCTGTTCCGCCCCTGGTTGAACAGGTAATAGCTTTGTTTACTACAGTGGGAGATGTCTGCTGGATAACTCTGGTTAGTCTGTGCCTGTACTGGCTAATGACTGAACGCTGTTGGTCGGAGCGGGCGCCGAGAGAGGTAAATCCTCACCCAAAATCGGCTCTGCTCTGGTGACGCCAGACCCGCTTCGCCGCCGGTCCAATTGAAATGGCTACTGCTGTGCTTTTGTTACTTTCAGTTGAGCTGAGTTGTTTTTGGTTGTTGTTGATATATTATGCCAGCCGGCTTGTTGCTCTATCGGAGGGGGCGTGTTGTGAGGAGGCGACACGAGCTGGGGGGCGGGATCTTGGAACACTGAGGGGAGGGGTGAGTGAAGGGGGGGCAGGCTGCGTTTTTCAAATCTGTCTCAACAGCCAAACTGGTTTTCAGATCGTAGACCCTAGCTTTAAACTAAGGTGTTGTTTTTGAGAATAAAACTAAACCTTTCTTTGGTTCCACATATTCCACACATTTTTCTATTCCATGTGTGAAGGATATAGCACAAATAATATGCAATTAAAATAGCAACTAAAAATAATTGCTTAAGTTAACTACACAGTGCTCTCCAAAGACAAAGTAAGTAAAATCAGTTTAATGCTAGCACTTTGCATCCTGTGTGTCTCCTTGAGGTTGGCCTCATATACCTGACGTAGAAATGCTGGGTGTGGGGACTACAATTGATCAGGCAGACTCAAACCCAGCCTCAGCATGGCCTCTGTGAGTAGGTTGATCTAAAGTTCAGTTGAGATGACAGTATGGCAGCATCCATAACAAGGCATCAACAACGCTCCAAAAAGCTCTTTTGATAATCAAACAGCTGACTTCTCATGGCTTTGTCCAATTCTTTCACAGTCCACTGTGTGGATGGACAGCAGGGTATGAAGTCAAACTGCTTTCTAACAGTGGCATAATGGACAAGGACCTGTCAGGGGTCAGCAGTTAACCCACTATAGAATGATGCAGGGATGATGTTTGTTGAAGGCTACGGGCATTAATCAGCAAAATGGTTCCTTTGACTTAACTCCCATGTTGCTCACTGTGGTCTGGGAATTTTTTCTCCTACAAGTGTCTGTTGCAAACAAAAAGGCATGAAACTTTTAATGAACTTCATAGATGAATCTAAGTTTTTGGGCTTTAACGTAATAAGTGAGAATAAAAAGGTACTATTAAGCTATCATGTCTGTGTAGGGTTCTTAGTCATCTAGGTCAGTGTATTCCAACCAGGCATCTGCAGACCCCCTGTGGTCCATGGTGTAATTGCAAAGGACTGGTAAAAAGAAAAGATATTTTGAAAAAAAGATTCTAAGACATTTGAAAACACACACCGTCTGCATAAAAATGCTGTTTTGTTAAATATATCTGAAAGCCACAACATTTAAATACTGCTTTCTATATTCCATGTATCTACGTTAAAACTGTTGTAAGCGCTTTTTTTGCCTCAAAGAGTAAATAAATGCCATAATGCAAATTACAATGCTGTTTCTATCAAACAGTTCAGGGTGGGGGCACTGGACCACTGATCTATGTCATCGATGCCAAACCCTGATCCAAGAGGCCAATGGGCTGGTTCAGATTCATGATGATGTTGGCTCATTTGTGAATCTTTAAAAATGTCTTAAGAGGCCGAACCAGTACAGCTGCCACTTGGATCAGTGTTGGATTCGCTTTTATCGAACCACAATATGACAGTTTCTCAAAAGAGATAAAATCTTTTTGATGACCCAGATGTCTTTATTAGCAGTTTGTGAGCAATCATTACCTCTTAGGTTATGTTTTCGGGAGAGTTTGTCTGTCCGTCCGTGAACAAAATAACTCAAAAAGTAATGGATGGATTTGGATGAAATTTTCAGGAAATGTTCAGCATGGGAAAAGGAAGCACTGATTCGATTTTGGTGTTGATCCGGATCAGCGTCTGGCCGCCATGGCAAAAAACGTGATTTCTGTGAATAACTACTGAACTAAAATAGATATCATTATGAATACAGTTGCTGCTGGTATGTTTTCATGGTCAAGGAATCTAAATATTTAGATGAAATAAAGGTAGGACTAATATTTATGGTGAAAATGACAATATGGCTGAGGACTGTGGCGCTGGCGGAGGTCTGCGCTCTCCGAGTGCTTTCTAGTTCTTCTTAAAATCACAATAACGCTTGACTTTTTCTTTTTTATTTTACAAACTTTCAGTCATGGGGACATTAAGTAATGAAATGCTAACTCACTTCTGTGTTGTTTTTTTTGAATAACACTCTACAGTTTTGCCAGCATATCGTGACATCAGATCATATCCTCTATATTTGTTTTTCAAGACTGGACATATAGTCATATCCAACATTCCCACAGCTAGTAATGTAGTGCCAAAAATGGGTTCAGCAAAAGAGATAAAATCTTTTTGATGACCCAGATGTCTTTATTTCTCACAGGAAAAGAAAGGAGAAGAAGTTTGGACTCAGTTTCTGAACAAGCAGACCCAACAAGGTCAAAGTAAGGATGGTACACCGGGTTAATAAATCACTAAATTGATTGTGGTTGCTAATGAATCACAGGGGGGCTTTGGCAAGTGCTTTAATTTGGCTAAGCCTGTCAATCAATTGAACATACCCAATGGAAACAACAGCAGTACGCCCTGGGGCACCACTAGAACAGAAGGGTGGGGATATATGGCGTGTAAGACTGGAAACACATTTTGTAGCTATTACAAACATACACGCACAGGATCTCCACACCTCAGTCACTAACCCAGCTTTGATCCCTCAAATAACAAGTGGAACATCTGCCTGTCCTGAGAGGAAATGGTGAAATTCCACATAAAATTCAGCCTCTGATGTTGCCAGCTCAGCTCGGAAGAAGCTCAAAAACTGTGAAGGCTTTCTGCTTTTTGCTATGCATGCTGCAAATTTTGTGACTAACCAGGTTGTGTGCCACTCCTTACATATGTGCCCTATAACAGTCTCATAATTTACAGAACTTCTATTTGCTGTTCATAGAGTAAATAAGAAATAAATCCCAGAAATTTGTGTTCTGTTAGGAGTTTAGTCTGACAGGGGAGCTGAGGTAATATCCAGCACTGAGCTCAGGAAAGCCATGGTTTGCTGTGTCAGATCCAGGAGGTAAGAGGGAGGACAGAGAGGATTTGAGAGCAAGAGAAAAGAGAGTAAATCGCCATGTTCCCCAAAATGGAGAATCTGCACCCAGCGGGATTCATTAAAACAATATCTTAGGCTATATTTATTGTATGGGCCTGACAGTAATGCTACAACCGATGATTTTAATGACTACTCAGCTCTCTTAAGCACATCTCACTGTCGAATGCGTGCTAGAGAATGATGGATGAGCGTGGTAATAAATAAGCACAGAGTAGTTCTTCTGCTCCACTCAGGGTCTGAGGACCATTTGTTCAGAGGCTATTTATGGTCTTTAGTTTCTGGCAAATTCACAGGTGAAGGATGTGAAAGCATTGTGTAGAGATTCCTGTTGAGAAAAACATATGCCAGACATGTCGAGATTTATATATCATGTCAAATTATTTCAGGCCTCAGTCTGAAGTTGCATCAGTGTTTCATCTTATCCTTGAGTGACCACTTATAATAAACAATTTAAAGTCTGGTCAAACTTCGTTCCAAGGCCCAATGTGAAATGTATATGAGCTTTGAAAGCTCACATTGGGGACTTAAGCCTGTAACTGAGAAAAATCCTTGGAAGGACAACTAGGTCATAGTGCCAGTGATTGACTGGGCTGCACAGTTTTCATGTATTAAAGCTCTGGCAATGCTCGGGTGACCGGGGTTGGATTTGTTCCTCTGGCCTATTTTTCATGTGTCTTTCCCTGCTCCCTCACCCTTTCCAGACATATTCATTGTGGTTAAAAGAGGAGGATGGTTGCTCATAAACTGATCATAGGGACTGCAATAATTTTAAGTCAAACCGCCATGTTGTGGTTCCATAAAAGCTTTAGCCTCTTCAGACATTTTGCATCTTCTCCAAAAGGCTTCAAAGATTCTCAAAGGCAGGTCAAGTGAGCCAGCCTTCAGCCAGCTGGTTACACCGGCTACAACAGCTGCTGGCACTTTCTCATGATCCTCCATTGTCGGCTCCACAAGTTGCTGCCTTGAAACTATCTTGAGAGTATTTTAGTTAGTAAATAGATCAATAAATCCATCAATCAATTGATTGATCAATCATTATTTCTACAGTGCCAAATCATAACAAATGTTATCTCAAGACAGGTTTCTAAAGCACAGATCGAAGCCATACTCTGTAACACATTCTGCAGCTTGTAATAGAATAAGCCCCTTTTTTTACATTCAGGTACACTTACATGCTATTCACTTCTGGGTGAATTGGTGGATGGATGGACAGATCGATGCATAAATAGAAGGATTCAACCTGAAAGTAACTTGTTTCTTGTTTGGAACCACAACAACAAAGTCTCAGCCACTACAGTCGTTTAGCCTAGTTTAGTCTTAGGAAAAACAGGGAGAATCTTGTCCAGTTAATTAAAATTTTAAATGAGTAGTTGGAATAGGAAAAGAAATATGCATCAATTTCATGGGTATTAAGTACCTCCTGAACTACATTATAACACAGATTTTGGCACTGCATTTCAGTACCATCCACTAAAAGTCAGACCCCATGATTTTACAAAACCCTTTCTGTCTTCTCTGCCTCATGGCCATAGGTCCCTACTTCAGGTATCACTGGTTTGAGAAATAACCACATTGAAAGTACTGATTTAACATCAGTATTAGAGGAAATCTATACAACACCCAACCTTATGCCTTGTTATTTGTTGGATACTATCAAGCAATCCGCCTTAAATCATCCAGCCAGCCAACTGTTCTTATCCTTACCCAGAAGGCCAAAAATCAGTCTAATGTTAATGGAAAGTCATTTAAACTTTCCATTAACATTAGGACACCAGGATTTGTCCACTTGGGAAGCATTAATGTCTTTACAAGAATTGTGGTGATCCATCTTCAAGTTACTGGAATAAATCAGTCTTAACAAAGTTGCCAAATCATGTATGGTTAACATCAACAGAAGGCTGAAGTAATTAAAGGAAATGCAACAATGAGGAAATACTTGATCCAAACATAATGAGTGAAGGGAAACAGCAGTAGACAATATCCCACAGGATTTTACAAAACCCTCTTTATCTGCTGACAGTTTTATGTGATCTTTAGGCTTTATGTTTCCTACTAGTGTGCACATATCTATTCACAATGTAAATTCAGCTCAGAAAATTATGCGCAGCTCTGAATAATCTGCAACATTTGTTCTTGGAACTGTTTGTCCTGACTGATGTGATAGGAATTATTCTCTGAGAAAACCTGTGCAGCTTACTGACACTCACAGGGGATATAATAGGGTCCTCACACAGCCAGGAATGTCACGGACGTCTGCACATATGGAATGCCAACACAGCCACACACATGCACACCCAGACACACACACCCAGACACATGGTTACCAGAACTAATACGGCTCTAACTTCCAGCTGGATGTCGGCCATTAACCGAGAGAAAAGCCAAAGCTGAGGGTGGGAGGAGGGAGGGACAACTGCCTACTGCTGTGTCCAAACATATGCCTGGAATACTGAGTGCTGCATCAACCAGAGCCGATGTGGTTTGAGATTTCCTAAATTGACACCAAATTAAACGTTCATCACTAATTACATCAAACCACCTGAGAGTTCAAAAGCTGGAGCAGTGAACAGTGGGGGCCTGAGTGGCTGAGCTTCAGGGTAGAGATTATGTATGCTGTATGATGCCTGTTTTTGTTGTTAGTGCTGCGTACATATGTGGACCAAATGTGCAAAAAAATGTGGATTGAAGAAGTTAACCTCATGAAGTTAAGAAGTTGGTTTGTTGTTGTTTTTATGGGGCCGGTTAGATATTAGGAATTCTTTGAGGGCCATAGTTTGACTGAGGACAAGGAGTTAAAATAGCAATGAGGAATATGTTACTGTTTATGAGACAAAACAACACTTATATGTGGACAAAATCAGCAATAGGAGGCAGACCTCAGGATTTTCTTGTAGGTATAAGAACCCTGGATAAGACAACACATTTTATTGGGAAAAAAAGTCACGTGAAATAGGCCATTGATTATAAAAAGTGGCTCTGAAACCTTTTAAAGACAGTTTTTGGATGCTGCCATACGCTGTCTCTACCTAACTTTGGATCAACCTACTGACAGACAGAGAAGCAAAGTTGAGGCGGGACTTGAGTTGGTCTGATGTGCACATAGCTGTCAAGTTGTGGATTTGAAAATAAGGGACATTTCCCGGCCTGCAACCCCACCATCCCAACCAAGCTCCTGTATCCCTCACATTTTAAGACAAGTGTACAAGAAATCTAAAATACGCACTTTGTTTTTCTTGGTTTGTTCCGTTGTGGGCTCTAATCTCACGACAGCTGCCACTCAGGCTACTGCAGACGGCGGTTCTCGCGAGGCTTCTTCTTCTTCTTCTTCAGTTTTACGGCTATTGTCATCCATCATTTCGGTGGATTTCCGCCCCGTTTTTGCGACAAGCTTAGTGACAGAGTTCAGTTTGGAGACACAGAGGAATGTTCTTTTGTTTATTGTTATAACACGGGAAATTTAGGGGAAAATACTAATACGGGAAGATGGTGGGAAAGAGGGATAAAATACGGTAGTGTCCCGGCTAACACGGTAGACTTGACAGCTATGGATGTGCAGTAACGCCACGCATGCTAACGGCCATGTCAACCATGTCCCTGAAGATGCAAAATAGGGAATACCTAATCAGTTCTAAACAGCATAATATTATCACTCAGATGTTATCCTGCCTTTTTAAAAATTGCTGAAGGCTGATCAAAGTTCACCAGTTGGCAGCAGTTTGCATAGTTTGGAAACCCCTGGTGTTTAGAGACAGTAGACAGAGTCAGAAAGGGGGTTAGAGCGCTGGGGGAGAAGTGAAGTAAACTGGCCCCAGGCCAACATGAGACAAAATCCAATCAGCTGGTACACAGACACAACCACCAGGCTATTAGCACCGCATTAAAGCAGTACTTCAAGAAAACTGCCTTTTTAATATTAATGTACTGCATGTTTCTATATTTCATTTTTGCAGTATTCATGCTGATAAAGTTCATTTTTAATTTGAATTTGATATCAAACCAAGCAGTCTGTCCTGTTAGCTTTTGGCTACGGTCAAAACAAGTTCATTTTGTCACAGCACTTAACCTTACAGCCATGTATCTTATAAGTGTCTTTAGTAAACTTTTTTAGTCCTCTCGTGGCTTTCTGGTTTGTTTATTTCTCAAAAAGATCTGAACGTTTGTACTAACAAAAGGTTTTACATTTAAACACTAAGTAGCGAGAATGAACTTTTGCTGACATCTTCCTAGCTGATTCATTGTTTCAAACTGTTTTAATCCTTTTAATGCCAACACATTTTTGCTCTTATCGTCCTACAGGATTATTTTTCCATTTTTAATAATGCATGAAAAACGTAAATCCAGATGTTTTCAACAGATATTCAAAGGATTTCTTTTAGAGACAGCCGGAGCTTTCAGAATATTTATGCTGTAATAATGTCATATTGATGCAATAAACATGTATATGTACTGTGGCTAATGATGAAAAAAAGAGCAGAAATGCAGCACAGCCAAATACAACAGCAGAAGTAAAAGGACCCTTTGGACTATATGTCAAAGCAATCTGAAATATTTTTGCTCTGTACTTTTTAAGTATTCTACTTTCAAATAACATGCAATACTACAATGTTAAGTAAGTCTCATTTATTGGACTAGTTTAAAGGTGTGTTGATCAAAATATTTTCTGTAAACTACTCTATATATAGATTAAGCTGAGGCCCAGTTGAGATGAAATGTGGAGTATGACAGTGTCCATTACAGGGCAATAAGACTTCATAACACAAACATCTGAACTCTCTCCATAATGACATCAAGCATTCAATAAATACATGCCTTTTTTGTACATCATTCCAGTACTCACTGCAAATTTTTCATTGTCAAGTGCTGTTATTCCCAAGAACATATCTTTGCATATATCTTGCTCCTATATAAATATGTAAATAGTAATATTTTTCTACTTTCCTATATATCTTTATATTTCTTTAAATTTCTAATTTTATATTCTATTATCATTATTCTATTTTTATTGTTATTGCATTATTGCACTTTTTTTGTGAGCTGCTGTGACAAAAAAAATTCCCCCAAGGGGGATCAATAAAGAATATTCTATTCTATTCTATCAACAGCATTTCAAAGTCTCCTGTTGTAATTTAATGGCTGATTTCACATGGCTACATCCAAATCTTTTACAGTCTATTGGTTTACTGAATATCAGTTGTTTATTCGTTTGTTTGTTTGTTTGTTGTTTTATCACTCATCATGCAGAGAGGGATTCTG